>JADLZK010013135.1:0-163491 GCA_015847255.1 Hyparrhenia diplandra
AGCAAGCAAGCAGCCGCAGCACAGCCAGCCAGCTCGCTGCTGCACTCGTTGCCTATCTCCCTTGCAAGTTGCGCAACGCATCGATCACAAGGTCGATCAGCTGCATGCGGCCATGCCCATGCCATGCATGAGTCCTCATGACACATGGGACAAGGGGCTGTGTGCCTAGTTTGGACTAGTCAAAGGTTGTTACTAGCTGCTCCATTCCTGGCTGATAATGGCTCCATGGCTGCAGCTGATGCTCCATGCCTCTCCATGGCTGATGGCTCCATCATATCTCCAAGCCATGCCATGCCATTGCAGTGTGGAGAGAGCCTGCGTTCGCCATCCCTACAGCAATGCCGGATGCATGTGCTTGAGTAGCGCGCCTTGTCTTGGCAAAGTGCATTCATGCATTTCCTGTTCTTGCGAAAAAAAAATAAATAATATTTTTTCGAAAGCAAGTTTTTAGCTCATACTTCATTAAAAGAAAATAGAAAGTTAAATACACGACTTTGGTAACACGTCCATAGCAAGATGCTGTGGAAATGGCGCAAGTAAGAACAAGATGCTGTGGAAATGGCGCAAGTAAGAACACTCAACACATGACACCGCTAACACGGTGAGCAACCCAGTTGTATACTAAGAGGAAATCGATTGTGCTACAAAGAGGGAGCGCACGAGAAGGAGAAGCACGCTCAAGTCCGGAAAGCACCGCGATCACCGGCTGGATCTCTCTGAAGTTGCCGCCGCCCAGTCCCCCCCCTCAGTAACGAATGACCTCGAAGAGCTGAAGCAGGGTGAGGGGATACATAGCCAAAGGTGTCGCCAGTTAAGCTCATTCCAAGTCTCCCAGGAGACGAGGGAGCACCAGCGAAAGTCGAAATTCGCCTGGTGGGGCGCAAAGGCGCGCGTCCGTAGCCACCAGTCGACAAGTGTGGAGTTCGGAGACGGGGCAAGGTGTGCGAGTCCGACGAGACAGAAGGAGATGCCACACCTCGAGTGAAGACGCACTGCTAGGAGATGGTCGATGGACTCGTCATCTTGCGAGCAGAGTTGTAAATATAGTAGTATGTAATCGGCATCCCAGTTGTCGACAGGGCTTCTATTGGCCACTGAAGCCGTCTATAGTGGCCTACCGTGGCATTTCTTGTTCGGTTTCAGTTCTGTTTCGTAATCTCCGCAGCAACTGTATAGTCAGTGTGAACCGGTGAGCTGTTCCCATCTTCTACTGGTTTGACGACGATTCTTTGGAAGGTTTCGCTTTCAGGTTACATTTCACTGCAATGTTCAGAGCAAGTCATTAGCTGAGTTAAAAACTACTCCTATCGTAGTATACACATGTTCAGGTTTCTATTTTATTTTAAGCATCATGCAGCAGATTAAAATGCATTCTCTAAAAGGATTTTGCAGTGACAAGGATAGTGTAATGTCTGATTATCTGAACAATGCAGGTTAATAACCCCTGACTGAAGCTAATTGCAACAAGCCAACAATAGGTATAGTGCGCACAACCAAGGAAGGAATACTGCCTGTCCTGCAACTGTGAATCTGTGATGTGCAGATGCCCTTATTTTGTGTCCCATCCCATCAACATACATGCAGGGAACGCAGCTTTTACCTCCTTCTCCTTCCTGTACCTGTGCACACAAAACCACGGCCGGTGCAGATGTTGAGCAACCAACAGTGATGCACGGTTTTGGTTTCTCAGCTCACTTTAATTTCATTTCCCTCTGGCTCTGGGTTCAATTTCTTCGTCTCTGTAGTGCAGCAAGAAACTGAAATAAATGGCCGGCGAGATGTTTGCAGTCCAGCGTACAATGGATAATGTAGAGCAGCTGTTAGTGGTGAAGCAGATGAACAGTACCATACCTTTGTGGCGTAGTACTCCTGTGTGTATCTGTATCCTTTGGTTCGTACAGTACTGTAGTATTCATCCATGGTGTGTGGGTGTGCCATGTACTGTCTGTGTGGAGTGGAAACTGTATGCATATGCGATGGATTGATTGAACCCATCATAGAATCCGTGATGGGGATCTACCTCCCTTTCTCTCTCCGTCCTACAATGAAGAAGGCATGATGGAAGGAACATATTGGTGTCCAAAAAGTATAGTGCGTGTGTACAATGTGCACATTAGTGTATGTGGCCATGCATGGGCATGGAACTCTAAAAATATTCATGGCATTGACCAAGATATGAGAGCATGTGGCACACACACTACAATCTACATACCGGTATATGTGATGTATCTACACAAGCAACTCAAAGGAGCAAGGGCCCATCCTTGGTTATTGACTTTCTTTCTTGCTATATACTCCATGATTTATTTGTGACCACTGCAACTTGGCAGCATCCCATTATTTATTTATTATTATATCCTTGTATTATCCATAAGTAAGACAGATATAAGCAAGCAAATCAAGCTGCTGTTGTGTACAAAGAGAATGAGCCACAAGATGGACCACACCTGCATTGCATTGCATGCACCAGCCCCCCCTCCCCACATCTGATCCAGTCCAGCCATGCACACACAATGCAAAGTTGCAAACTGCCCCAGGCAGGTACTACAAGCTAAAAAGAGAAGTAACCCATCACACCTAGAAACAAACATGCAGTAAATAAATAGGAAAATATTCCAGGTTGTGAGGGGGTGATCTGCAAAAGGCAGTGTGTCTACCCTAGTGCCCCAGCCAAACCAAAAGGGCAAGGGCGCAGTGGTACTGTGATGGCCCATTACTGGGTCCAGTGGGCATATTATTGCTGGCACAGACCATGTGATGTGAAGGGAGGGAAGGGCAGGCAGGGCCAGCCAGCATGATGATGGCAGCCCCAGAACTGGAGGAGAGGAAAAGTTTGTTACTCACTTGCACAGTTGCCACTGGTGCGAGGAGGATAAAAGAGAGAGATGAGAGATGAGGCCAACAGCCAACAATGTGGAACACTGTTGTTGCTGGCTGGTTTGGATTGAGTGTCCTCTCCTCTTTTTTTTATTAGTAGTAGTAGAAGTTGTTACAGCTAGCAAACATGCATGTGAAATGGTTGTTTTGTTTGTACTCCCGCTATAAATTTTTTTGCATCTGACTACTTATTATGTGATGATATATATATTTGTCTGTTTTTCTGACAGTGGAAAAAAAATGGATGTGTTATCTGTTTTTCTGACAGTGGAAACAAATGGATGTGTTGAGCAAGAAAAAAGGCAAAGCCTGTAGGTCCATGAAAAGTTGCAAGAACTCATACATGTCTCCATTTGCAAATGGAGTCAGGCTTAACCAAACTCCACTAATTCAGCAAAAGGTCAATATATGGTTACAGCCACTCAGTCTGTGTCAGTTTGTTGTCCATACACACACACACTGCTCAGTGCATCTCTCTCGCTCTCGTTAACACACGGAGCTTAGCCTTAATCAAACTGTCGTCCCTAAAGACCCTGTGTGTGTGCATCTGTTAAGCATAGGTGTACTGTTCATATCTCTAGTCTCTCTACCTTTGCAGCCTTGGCCCTGCAGCATAGTACAGTACAGTGTAATGTCCATCTCCTACCGATTCTCCATGCAGCTAGCTCCAGTACAGGATGTTTCACTGTTTCAGCACGTCTAGGAAGAGCACTGCGTACTGTAGCATCCACCCGTGCTCTGCGCCGCGTTTAAATCTTTTTTCTTGAGTTGCAGCAGGATGAGTGGTAATTGTCCTACAGTACTACGTAGTAGAGGTTGTAGTATGGTGACTAGTAGAGTTTGATCGGAGGGCGCTCAGTCGGTTGCACGGCCGGCCGGCCCCAAACCTCATTTTCTAATGATCGCTGGGGACCTTTCCAACGGCTCTCGCTTCGCCCCCAGCGGGCGACTCGGGAGTGCCCGCCGCCGCCTCCCGCAGCGCCGCCTCCACGCCTCTCTCCCCGGCCGCCGTCGCCGCCTTCCTCGCTGGGCGGCGGGCGGCGGGCGGTGGCCCCAAAAAAATGGGTTCCCCGGCCCGCCCCTCTCCCTCGGTGCTCCTCAGGTGTCCTCCTCCCTACCCGCCTCCCACCGCACCGCCAGCGGCCCTCTGGGGCCCCCCGGGGCGCTGCGGATCCGCCCCTCCTGGCGCCTGGATCCGCGCCCCGACACGGCGGGCGTTCTTCGACGCACTCCGACGGCGGTCGGCCCGCAGCCTGGCCCCTCCCGACGGGGTTTCGGTACTACCGGGCGGCGGGCCCTTCGGCGTGCTCCGGCCGCCAGATCCGCCACCCCGCAGCTGGCTCCCTCCCGGCGGGCTCTTGGTGGCCGGGTGGCGGGCGGCCCCTCTTCTCGGCGGCCTCCATTGCCGTTGCTCCGCCCGCTCGCCGCTGCCTCCGGCCGGGTTTGGTGGTCGGCGGCGGCAAAAAGGCGGCCCCCTTCGGGCGAGCTCCGGCGATTGGCCCTCCCCCGGGTGGAGCTGCCTCCGGCGTCCGCTATGGCTGCAGGCCTCCCGACGGGGGCACGGTTGCACCGCATGCCCCCCCTCCCCAACCCGGGCTGTGGCGCTGGCACGCCAGCCTGCGGCGCGAGTTGGTGCCCGCGCCGTGGCTTCGTCGTACGCTCCGCCGGTCCGGCATGGTGCTTTCGGGCTCCCGATGACCTTGTTGACGGACAAGGGTGAAAACCCCGCCGTCGCATGCCAATGGCCATCGACGGTGGCGTGCAAGCCGTCATCACCTTCCCTGAAGGCGTCGTGTTCGTGTTTTGTCCGTCATTCGTCTTCGGTGCTGGCTAGGCGTGGGCTTGGGATGTCTGTCCCTTGAGATGATCTTCACTTCGAGTTTGGCGTCACGGGCGTCATCTGCTCTTTGGAGGCTTCGATGTTGCATCTGTTGCTCCATCCACGCCCGTTCGTCGAGCTGTCCATCCCCATCCGTACAGACTTGCGCCTCATTTTTTGCTTCGCGATTGGTTCGCCTTGCCTTAGTTGTTGTTGCCGCCGCCGCTTCATTTCGCATTTCGCTACCCGCCGCCGCTGATGATGCTTTTGCCGCTTGTCGCTTCGATTCCGGTGGCTACCCGTCACCGCTGAGCTGTTGGTTGTTGGCGCCGTGCTACTGGTCCTTTGTCGAGCCGCTGGGTCGTTGATTCAGTGACTACCCGGTCCACCGTTGAGTCGAGGGATTCTAAGTGACTACCTGGTCACACTATTGAGTCGTGGGTTAAAGGGTCGCAGCGACTACCTGGTTATTTGTGTCGCCGCTTTGTTTTTCTTGGTCGCTAGGCTTCGACTTCTAGGCGGGCATCCTCTGGAGTTGTATCCTTTTCTGCAGGTCCAGGAGTTCGGGTGTGGGGTTGGTGCTTCTTCACCTTTCTGTAGTGTCGGTGTGGAGTGGTGGAGGTTCCGCCCCCTCCCTTCCCGTGTTTTCTTTTGCCGTTTGTAAGTGTGTCGGTTTGCGCCCGGTAATCGTTTGGTTACTGTTGTGTCTTGTAACTTGTTTGAACTTCTTCTCGCTTAATGAAAACGCCGCAACGGCGTGGTCTTAAAAAAAAAAAAAAAAAAAAAAAAAAAAAAAAAGGTGGTGTCTTTCAATTTCAGCTCTCGATGGTTGCAACGAATTCAGAGCGAGTAGTGCAGGCCGGGCCATGATGATGCGACGTGAAGGTGGTGAAGCACTGCCCATTGGTGCCTCCGGAGACGGGGCATCATGTGGAGTGGAGGCTGGAGCAACAGCCCAATGTCAAGGATGGACGACGTGAGACATGTGAGTGACATGTGCCGGCCGGCGTGTTTGTTTGTGCGAGAGCCTACGATCAAATCCATCCTTGGAGTAGAGTAGCTAGGTAGGGTGCCTACCGGGAAAGCGGCGTCACCTCCGCCTGCGCCATGGTCGGCGCCGTATCCGCCGGCGGCCCCATCGGCACGCCAACAAATCTCCCTCCCTACTCCGACTCCTACGCGTTATGGGCTATGGGCTACTAAGAGTAGTACAGTACACGTGATGATTGGCGACAAGGAGATGCACACTTTACCCTAGCTACAGAGGCAAAGTCTTTTCATCACCACAATAATGAATTTGTTCCTCTAGTTTTTTTTTTATTCCTAATTAATAATTATAATATAACTGTACGGATGAATTTCAAGGTTTTCCTTCATTGCTCCATAATATCAGAATTTTTTGATTCATATAAACCTGTGTTTAATTCGCCTTATTCAAATTTTTTTATGTAAATTATAAAACAAACAAAAACGTCATTACAATATCTTTAGTGATGTAATAACTCATAACAAAAAGTGATAATATTTATTAAAAAAAGTTGAATAAGACGAGAGGTCAAACACAGTTTATATGAGTCAAAGAATTGCAAGTATTGTGGAACGGAGAGAATAAGATCATTTGATGACTCAGTAGTTTCTGCTGCTCAAGTAAGCTAGTCGTCCAACGGGGGCTTTAGCTGCAAACTCTGATGAGTGATGGGCAAGGGCTAGCTAATTAAGCGATGGATCGATCAGAGCATGGACAAATCACATATCCCCTGCCGTGATGAGTCGGCCGAGATCGGCACTCCACGCCGAGGGAGGGAGCAGGGCCGGCACTGCCTCCGGCACGGCATGTGTGTAGCAGGCCAGGCCAGGCCAGGAAGGTCCAGCAGCGTAGCAGATCAGATCCGTCGCAGGAACAAGGAAAAGAAACATTCGGGGACCCAAATCGCGGGGCCCAACCAACCACCCACACCACACCACATGCCAACGCTGCGATGCAGCCCAGCTCAGCAATCACAACTGCCCGACACCCAAATCAAATGCTCAATAACCCGTTTCATCTAAACGAGAATCCTAAGCCATGACTAGTGCATTCATCATCATGATGATGATGATACGCGAGCGAGGAAAGCCAGCCGGCCTTGGACTACAAATGAATCTAAACTTCAGGCTGTTTAAAAACGTACAGTACCTACCTGATACGGCGCAAAAACATCGAGAAACAAGGCAGCAGCATAGTAAGGTGTACTGATGAGAAAACAAGTGCCCCAGCACTCCACCAATGATCCCAAGGCCCATCTACCAACTCCTGACTCTCCATTAACTGACTAATACAGTAACACAACAGAGTAATAATGATCAGTGAATTACATGTTCAGTTCAGTTCAGTTTTACTTCACTTTATTTTATTAAGCAGCAGGTTAGAATTCAGCCTTTAAGATTTTGCAGTAATGTCTGTAAGACGCAGGTTAAAGAGTACTGCACTCCAGTATCCTAGTACTCTTCCTCCGGCCCCTAAATAGATGTCATTTTGCTTTCAGGAATCAAAGTTTTTAAACACGGGTAAGAATTATATATTAAAATATATAAATATTTATGCTAAGTAATTAGTATCATCGGAAAGATCTTTAAGTCTAGTTTTTAATAAATTTATTTGAAAATATAAATGTTGCACGTATTTTCTGCCAAACTCCAGTACCCCTAGCGACATCTAAAAGGGACGGAGGGAGTAAAGCACAATAACAGTGCGCTGCGCACAACCAAGGAAAGAATACTAGTGCTGTCCTGCAACTGTGATATTATGATCAGATGATTTTGTGTACATGACAGGTCCCATCCCAATCCATTCAGAAAGAAGACCAGTGCTGTCATGCTACTGTGATATTATGATCAGATGATTTTGTGTACATCACAGGTCCCATCCCAATCCATTCAGTTTGGATCGGCAACAACCAACAACATACAGCTCTTATCTCTCTCCTTCCTGTGGGCTGTGGCTGTGCCTGGTCTGCACACAAAACCACGGCCTGGGAGATCTTCAACAATGAACAGTGAAGCGTGCATGGTTTCTGATTCAACAGTGAAGACTCAAGCATCAAACTGGAGACAATAAAGTTCAATCTGCCATGTAAACACACATAGTAACGTGTTGTCTTGCTCAATTATACAACATTAATAACACAACGAACAAGGGATCAGGACCGTCCATTTATCAGCATGGCAGTGTTGATCTGTTACTGAGGCTAGACGGAACTCTTCAATCTAAAGGCCAAATTACAGGGTAATCCAAAATTGGACTATGAAACATCAAACTCTAAATACTTAACACAAAGCTAGTTAGCTTGACACCATCATTTGATCGCACGCCTGCAGCGCCTGATTCGCATAGTATCTCACATCAACATCAGGGTCCTCGCTGAGCTCAACAAGGCATGGTTTCACGGTCTTCTCCACAACCTGCAGAGTAAGCATTGATGATATTCTCCAATAACATGAAATACAAACGTAGCACTTTAAAAGTGGCATGCAAAATAACCAGAGGAACTCACAGATTGATCAAGGATTGGTACAAGTGACTGTAGTACTTTTGCAACATTGAACTTGATGTTAGGAACCCTGTAAATTTTAAACCGTGTTATTGAGACCTTGACAAGATAACATTTTTCTTAACACTGAGTCACTCACCTGTCCTTTGAAGAATTAATGACGACTGGAAGCAGCTTTTGACAAGTGATTTCTGCACCCATGACAGGAGCTAGCAAGGAGATAGCCTGCAGAATGGTCATGCGGTACAAATAGTGTGGATTGTTGATCTTCTCCAGCACCTGGGAAAACAACACAAGTGAGTTGTAAACACAAGCAGAACCTCCACACCATCACAACAATGAGATCATTTTTAGCGCATCTCCTAAATTTTAGCTACTCATCCATGGATACCAGGATAATATGCAGCAGCATGCAACTGTTTGGGTGTGAAAAATTCTTTTGGAGACAGTAACGAATTTTACTCGTCTTGCATGATCAAATTTAATTAATATTTACAAAGGTTGTAGCCATATTTGATAAATTAGCATCAAGGATTATATTGAAGGGCAGGCCTGGTGCAAGTGGTAGCCCTCTACCGCCTGTAACCGGAAGGTCCCAGGTTGAAGCCTCAGCCTCCGCATATTGCACATGGTGCGGGAAAGGCTTGGCGCTAAAATACCCTTCCCCAGACCCGCGCAGTGCGGGAGCCTACGGTACGCCCTTTTTTTAGCATCAAGGATTATATTATGCACAGTTGTAGGAAATAGAAGGTATTGAGATACTAATAAATAACCTGAGGAATTATATGCTGCATTGCCCACTCTGGACCGAACTCTTCTGCAAGGCGCTTCAAGTTGTTAGCGGCAGCATCTCTGATTGAATAGACCTGAAATGCAAATCTTTGTTAGTTAGTCTAACCATTAGTCTTTGTTAGCTTGAGACAGCACCCTAGAGTTACTGTTTTGACATAACCCTAATGACACAAACCTTATCTTCCAACCATTGCATGCAGAGTGCCCCCAGCTTGTCATCAAAAAACCCAACACCTAATTGACTTGCCAACAATGGAATGTACTCAATTATTGCAAGCCGGACTCTCCAATGTCTATCCTCTGCAAGTTCTACAATGGCTGGTAGCAGTGATTGAGATAGCAAGTCAATTCCAATAACCTGAAAGATCAAAACAAAATTCACCTACGGTCAGATAATTTTGGAGAAAGGCAAGGCTTTCAAGGACAGCAACTGAAATAAGACTTTAAAGATACAAAACTGAAAGGAGAAGGCAAATAATTCTAGTAACAAAAAATGGTACTGACCTGATTAACTTGATCAAGTTTGCTAATTATGTTAAGTCTAACATCAGGAAATTCATCCTTCAGCAAAGAGAGGAAAATTGGAAGGAGCTGTTCAATGGTAGCATCCTGCCAAAAGAAAAAGGTATTAAGATGATCAGCTTACATGGGATGCCAACAGTTGTCAATACCATATTCTGGAAACATATGCATGCATCACTGATATTACCTTTCCCAGTACAGGAGCCATTCCCATAATGACTGAGGCTAAAGCTGAACGAACATGCTGGGATGAATCTGATGACAATTCCTGTAAATGCAATTGGCATGAGTTAATTCACTCAGAAGAAAAGTAGCAACAAAATGGTGTTCAATAATGTTTTTGCCCCCACCTTAACGCATGGAAGAATATGCTGGATTGAAATCTGTGGATTTAATATGCGACAGAACCGTTACTTTTCCAGCAGCTGCTATCCGCACTTCAGCCTCATTATCGCGAAGGAGGCGAACATATGCAGGCACCAAATCAGCTCTGATCCCAAAAACAGAGGAATACAGTTAATTCATTTGAAAAGGTTATGAGTTTACATGATACTAGAGAATTCAGAAACATGTTTTACAACCCTGGAATAGGTTGAATTTAGCTAGGACAAATATTACCTTGTAGGCTCAGGGCCAACAGCCTCACAGAGCTCATATAATTGATTGGCGACCATATAACGAACACGCCATGATTTATCCTAAACAAAGCGAGTATAAGCAAGTAGCATTTATCAGTGGTGACACACTGAACTGCAGCGAAGTTGAAAAACTAAGAGGTGACTCCAAGAAATGGCAAAGAAATTATCAACCTCTAGCAACTATAAACATGTCTTCCAATAAATATATCCACACAAAGAAAGCAAATTACTTGCTGCAAAAATGGGTTGAACATGGGAGCAGTGTACCTGGGAGAAATTGACAATGACCGGAAGAATGTGTGCTACACAATCTTGTGGTTCCAACAATTTACCAAGAGCAGCACAACCTTCAACAGCCAACAAACGCACAGAATCTTGGTCTGAAAATAAAGACCGAAATTTTAGACGTAGTCCTGATGGTGTCCCAAATGTGTATGACTATGCAAACACTAACTCAATGATTCAAGCGTGAATACATTATTCGAAAAACACAAGTAGATTTTAGGTCATCTGTTGTGCGCCTTTCAGAGAAAATTCTGGCTTTAATATTCAAGCATTTTCATAAAAGCTTTCAAGTTCATAACTCTTTTTTGCCACAAAAGAGAAAAAATGTTCAAAATTCTCTTTTCAACTTTCAGGCCCCAAGGAAGATCAGAGAAGCATACGGAAAAACTATTTACAAAAAAAAAAATTGATACATATACAGTTATCCCAAACAAAAAAAGACAAGAAACAGGACATAATACTGCAAGAACCAAGAAAGAAATGAAGTCAAACAGCAGAACACATTTCATTGAAACTGTATAGAAAAAGTACCATCTTGGGTTAAGTCATCAAATATTGACATTATTTCTGTCTTCAAATGATTCTGTTCAACTGTGGCTGCAAACTTTCCAAGATTTGATGCAGCTGCTCTTCTGACCATAGGCATGTCATCCTGACATAACTGACCATAGATAGTCCTCAATTCGGTTTTCAATTGGTCTGACGCGACTTGGATAGGTGATGTGGAAAAGACCACAGGACGATACACGAGCTGTAAACCACTCACCAGCTGCTAGCCTCTGAAAAGAGTAAAACATGGATAATTCAAATTGATGGATGGACATATAGGTACTAGTAGAACATAACATGAAATAACATGCACGAATTACTTTCAATAATAAACACTGAATGTGAAACGAATTGAAAAGGTAAAACTACATTATTATAAAAAATCTGCACAAATAAGAGATCAAATAGAAAGTAACACAAAGGCATGTAGTATAGCAATTGTGTGGTATCATAGCAGGAAATGCTATACTCAGAAAATGGCGATCTTAACCAATTATAACTTGGCATTTGAAGGGCACACAGTACAGAAAGCAAAGCACTGACTGCATGTAAAAACTAAAAATGCTGCTTGACTCAACAGTTAGTAGGTCTAATGTCACATCCTGGATTAGGGAGAGATGCAGAACATGGGGGTTTGACAATACGAGAGTGGATGGACACCAAACCAAACACTTGATATTTGGCACGCCAAGGATGCTGATGCGCAATCTCAAGGCTCAAGCATAGATGAGGATTTCTAATGATAATTTTTGCTTGCCTTTGATTGATACATTTCATATCCTTATAAAGGGAGGCTTACTTGATGGCTAAGCAAAGTAGAAATCGTATTTTAATCCTAAACCCGACAGGCCTCTCATATTGCCAATCTGACCTGACTGCCCATGACATTTAACAAATTGATGAAGCCTATCAGTACAACCACATTAAATTACTAAAAACATGGGAAGTGGGAAAAATAAATGCCACATCTAAGCAGTGAAATAGCCATGTAAGGCAAAAGGAAAATTAGATGAACAGTGCAAGTGACATGAAATATGTAATGTTGATTAATTGATCCAACAAAAGCACATCCATAAATACTAAAAATGCAGTAACAATGGCAGCATATTTATTTAAAATAACATTAGTATGTTACACCAGATACTTTCTATAAATGAACCTCTTACCTTTACTACTGAATGAACCAGTCGACAATGTCAGACTCCTTCATTTGTGCACCAATACGGCACAGAGATTCAACTGCCTTATCACGGACACAAGTTTCCTCCACTGTACACAATGTCTCTAAAGGTGGAAGCAAAACATGAGCGTGTTCTACACCCCAACATAGGGAATGAACACACCCAATTCCTCAGCCATTGCAAGAAGCACCTCATCTTCATCGTCATTGTTTTCACTGAGAAAGGGAATAAGTTCCTTCCTGGTTCTTTCTTCTCCAAGAGCGTGCAATTGTCGAAAGTCTTCTGATGGAGTTTAGACGCAACTGAATGTCCTCATTCTTCAGCTCATCAATCAGTACAGCAATTGGATACAGAGGCTCGTCAATCATAGCCATCAGGTATATCAAGGATTTCTGAATTGGTAAATGAGGAAACAACATTAGACCTTTGTAATCAAATAAAAGAAGACTTTAAGACAACTTTGGTTGCATAAACAAATAAAAGCAAATTAGAAAGGAACATTTGGATAATAAAATATACAAAAATCAGATCGCTAATGGCATAACCAACGAATAGGTGAACCAAAACTATTGCAAATGTACGAATAAAGCTCCCTGGCATTTGCTTGCTTAAACAACATAAGAATACACTGTGATACACATGATCCAAATAAAACAAACCAATTCATGCAGGCAAGTAGAACATCACAAATTACTTTGAAGGGACAAACATTTCCTAACATCATCTATGGAGGTCAGTCTCAACTACCCAATTAGAAATGGCACGGGCTTCAGTTCAAACAATAACATTTGGTTGATCCAGGGGAAATGCCACACAAAGATGCCTATTTATATTGCCTATAACATATGATTTCAGGAAAGAAGCCATTATCATTTGGCATCCCAGCATTCTGAGGAATTGATCAAGTGCAGGCAACCGAGAAAGAAAAATTGGCATGAATAGATCTGGTCATTTGGTCCCCAGGAGTATCTATTTATAGCTTTTCTGCTTGGATGGTTACTTTTTCTTCTCACTCAAGCGGCATGGTGGATGTAGTTTCTGGAATCTGATTTATGTAACGACGACACTGAATTGCATGTTCGCAGATCCTGAATAATGAGCAAATCTCGATACGACGAGACGAATGGCCGATGCACACAACGAGATGTGCAGACGGACACGCGATCTAGGCATCTACAACACATCACGAGCAACGATTGATCCAGATAACTAGTTACCGACGTAAGTACCTAGCCACAAACACCACAGAGCCTCCAATCCAATCCATTCCGCGAGAAGAGAACTCAAACTAGGGGGTCACACAATCAATCATTCCAAATCCAGCGTAATCGACCAAAAACAAGCCAGATCTGGGAGGGGAACCACACGTAGACGCGCGCGCGAAAGGAGACCTGAGCTCCAGAACAACGGCAGCGATATCGGGGGTAGTCGAGCCGTGTGGTGATGTTCGCAGATCTAGCGGTGGAAGGAGGAGAGGGAAGAGGAGCGGGATCTCACCTGACCACGCGGGGTCCGGATCGGGCTCTTGCGATGGCTGCTTCGCCGGTCGACGGGGGGGACCGGAGAGGGTGAGGCAGGTAGGAGCGCCCCGAGGCGTCGCCGCTGAGAGAAAGGGGAGGAGCAGGTGTTGCGGAGGAATGCGACGAAGGAATTGAGACGGACCGGAGGAGGCAGGCAGTGGATGGATGTCGAGGAGGCTTGGGCGGCTTGGGCTGGCTCAAGCTCTGGCTGGGCGTGCGATGTGGGACTAGGCCCTGCAAAGGGGACGGGTCGACCCGTTCTCAAATACGATCCCGCTGCTGTGGACGGGAGGCTTCGCTTGGAGCCTTGAATGCGATTTCCATATATCCAGATTTAGATATGATATGCCTGTTTTTTTATAATTATTACACGCAGACGTACTCAACTCTATGAATACATATGCACTAAGAATTATTCCACTCTTACAAGCACCTCTAAAATACTGAGTCGACAGATATTAAAATTCACGAAGTCACTACGTACATCTCACTTTTTTTGAAAGAAGCATAACGTCGTTAAATACCGAGTCGAGATTATTTTTTGTTTGTATAAATTATTATTAACTATATATTGAAAGTTATCATTCGAAACACATTATAAATTTATTGTATAGCCAAATTTATATCCACACGACACTATGATTAAATAAAAAGTAACATAATTAGTTTCATAAAGACTCCATCACACTACTTTGAACTATATTCTCATGAACTTGGTAAGTACCACGTTCGCCCCCAAATTGTAAGTCATTCTAATTTTTTAGGAGAGTTAATAAAGCATATTAAATTGAGGGTTCTAGATGTACAACTTTTTGCTATGCATATATTCTAAATATACGATTTACTTAGATGCATACATGAGAAAACTTGTGTATCTCGAAAAACCAAAATGGCCTATATAAATTAGAACGGAGGAGTAGATGTTAAATCCAACTAAAATTGAACTAAAAGCTGATTTCGTAGGTAGCAACTTTGCCTCCGGTCTCAGTAACAACCATCAATAAACTACACTGTGAAAGAAGCCCCGAGGACTCAAAGCTGTTTTCCTACTGCGTGGGCGAAGCTACAAAAATATGGTTTCTCCATACTCTATCACAAAGAAGCTGCTCCTTGAGAGAAGTCAAAAGCCCTTTTAGAGGAGTCAGAGCCCTGCAAAACTGACCCTTAGTTATATACTGCTTGATACAAACTAAAAATTAGTTCACCGTTTAACCTATCCGTTTGAATGATCTAAGTTGTTTAATCTATCCGTTTGGATAACTAAATTTAGTCTGGTGATCCAAACAGGTTTTATGCAGCCAGCGCCAAGTCACCACAGCGCTGGGAGAGATTCACTGACACTGTTTTCGCACGTTTATGGCTGTAAACTCTGATGAGCAAGCGTTAAGCCATGGAGAATGAACAATCACAGCTCCAATTGGCGGCGAGCCCACCCTGCCTTTTTTTTTTTTTCCACCCACCGCATCACGGAGCAGGGGCGGCACGGCATGTGCATGTGTGTAGCAACAGCAGCAGATCACATCACAGGAAGAAAAGAACATTCGGGTACCACATGCCACACTGCGAGTACCGTATAGTACCCGTTCACTGATGCACTACATACATTGTACACTGCGGGCACCGGCACATGACATGCGCCAGTGCTGCCCGTGGATCGGATACGGCACCACCCTAAACTTGAACTGCCTGTACAAATATATATACGCCATAGTTTTGTGTTCTTTTTACAGAATGACGACACCTCGATTTCGCACACACAAGTTTTTTCTTAATAATAACCAGGGGCAGCAGCACTTCAATGGCTCTACTATATTGCGGCTGTTCCCAGCAATATAACTTCAGCTTCTGTTGATGTTGTGCCGCCCAGCCCAACGAGCACGCATCAATGGGCGTGTGTGTGGCATGTTGTGAGCCACCTTGTGGGAGACATAAATCATGTACAGATGGAAATAGGGCCGCTTGATCATCGTCATTCATCAGGCAGCGAGGGTTCCCGATTGCCGTCAGCTTGAACCGAATTCCTCGTTCCATTTCTCCAGTTCGTCCCATTTGCTCTTCTGCAAGCTTGGCCTGATCACCGTCATCGCGTTCTTGAAATCCTCATACCTCAAAGGCCGCAACTGAAGACATAAGGTTAGAAAAAGGGTTAACTGCTCTGTATGCCAGACATTCCCAAGTTTTACTAGGCAATAACTGCTTAGGTTATGTTATCTGTAAAGATACCTACAAGACTGTTTGTGTTTGAGCTAACAAAAATTCAGAACAAATAAATCTAAGTTCAGATTGTTTTAAAAACATACCTGATTTGCTTTAATTGTAAGAATATTTTGTGGACCAAGCTCTCTTATTGGCATCATTGCAGCTTCTTCGCACAAGGCTCTCAGATCACTTCCAGAATATCCTATAAACAGAACTGTCAGGAACCACATAGCCCATGTTTCAAAAACAACCATATACTAACTAGAATATACAATACCTTCAGTCTCCACAGCAAGTCTTTCGAAATCATAGTCTGTCAGGAACCAGTTCCAGGTTAGCTACTGTGCCAAATGTTTTTTAAAAAGTCCTACATATACAACCACAACGATCAAATAGTTATCAAGAGAAACCTTGGAGCACTTACTCGAGAATTTGAAAGCTTGTCCTTTGAGCTGGTTTTTCAGAAGTAGCTTCCGTACATTTGGATCAGGTAGTGGCACATATATTCTTTTACCTGTTTATCGGATAACAAAAACAGTGGCAATTAATATCTAGAAAAACAAGACAGCATAGTATGATATTAATGAGAAATAAGTGCACATAACTTCAACGATGATCCTAAGGTTCAACTCCTCACTCACTAACTAATACAATAACATAACAAAATAGTAATACTACAGTATCAATGAATTACATCTTTTGACATACACAAGTTGCTACTGTAACTCTCGTTTTTCCATTCTCAGTTCCAGAATTTTTCTTTCACAGGCTATTCCGCTAATGCAATAGAGATCGAGGCACAAGTACCAGTGTAAAGCCTCCATGGTGCACAAACTTTGAACCTAACAAAAACAGAACCGCACGACATATATTTAGAATAGATCTTACCAGTCTTCGAAGAAGAACAGCGTCATCCAACTCTTGAGGTTTATTAGTAGCTCCTGGACAGAGAATTGACATCAAACAAATATAGATAACATAAGAAAAAAATAATTCAGCATTAAAAATAAAAACACCTGTAATCCTGATAATTTCATGTCAAATAGGATCCATATACATAGTGCACACAGTTAATCTAGAATCGTCTTCCGCTATATAAAGTTGAAAAAAAAATGTCATACTTTGGTAATGCAAAGTACAATCATTAGTTGCCAGGCTCCTTTTTCTTTACTAAAAAAAGTAACCATCCGAAAATGTTGTCACTAGCTGAGAAGGTAAATTGGAATATTAACTAGACCAGTTTAGTGATGACAGTTCCTGCCCTATAAGGCTGAAAACTGTTTTAGAAATGACGGAGCCCAAAATTGACACCCCAAGAAGCAAAAATACAAGCAAAATTCCTAACACGCCCTAGCCAAGGTTACTCAAGTAATGGAAACCAAATACTAGGAGTTGAAGTTAAGGGTCATTTACATTGAAATTGAAGTGACTGCCAAATGCTGGATATCAAATCCAAAACAGCAGAACTGAGGCAAATAAATATTTTAGTATGTAGTTTCAGGACTATCTAGTGGTAACTTACAATTGCACATATAATATGTATCATATATTTAGCTACTAGAATTACAATTGCACTTGTAAGATGTATCATATATTTAGCTAGATCCAAAACATATGGTAAAAAGCTAAGCATAGTTAAACAACTAGAGGAAGATAAAGATGCTAACCTATAACAATTACTAAATCATCTGGGTTTGAGGACACCCCATCAAACTGGATAAGGAACTCAGATTTTAGTCGCCTGCTAGAGTCATTCTCATTAGCCAACCTTGTAGACATGACACTATCAATCTGCAAAGTATAACCAGCCACCATAAAGAAGCCTCAGCCTCCAATATTACAAGAAAACAACTAAAACATGATATATCTATAAAATCACGTAAACAAAGCAGTTCAATACTGTAAGAACATCATATGGCAACTGAACAAACAGAAAATAGGCATCCTTTTGCTCACCAGAACTTCTAATATCAGAAAGATTTTACTTGCAAAATCAAAAAATAAAAACAAAATAATCTGTGTATATCAAATAGATTGCTGGAACATGCCACAGCAAAAATGTCAAACTAAAAAAACAATGGAGTTACAGAACAACCAAAAGAAGTGAAATGCTAATAAAAACATGCCGTATATATCTAAGGGCTAAAGGCCAGAATGCAATGTTTAATGAAATCCACTGTTTTGTGGAGAACTTACAGAAAATAAGTGGATGGAAACTATATCTTTTCCATGTCTAATAATTATTATAGTTTTTGTTTTCAAATAACCAAACTTTCTGTTTTTACTGATACATCACCATTCTAAGTTTCTAACAAATTGGTACTGAGTACTATTAAATCACGCAAAAGGTTCCATCAATAAAAATTCTAGAGAAAACGGAATCAAAGCAAACCTGAAAACATAGAATTCTATTACATAAATTTCAGAAAGAATATGAATCGAGAAGGTCACTACAAATGCTTAAGTACAAAGAGATGCAACACTAACCTCATCCATAAAAATAACAGATGGTTGTCTATCAATTGCAACCATGAAAAGTGTCCTGACAAGTTTTTCAGCTTCTCCTACCTGTTCTCCAATGAAAAACGAATTAATTTGCACCGTTCACAACTAAAAAATTGTCACAAAGGAAAGGCAAGGATAAGCACATACCCACTTTGATGTCAATGAAGAAGCCGAAACATTAAAAAATGTTGCTTCAGATTCTGATGCAACAGCTTTGGCAAGCATTGTTTTTCCATTCCCAGGTGGACCAAAGAGAAGCAAACCTAAAATATGATGTGAACTTGAATCAGATCTTCCTATATTAATATAATAGAACCAAGTGTGCAAAACAGGACAGTTTCAGAATGCTCTTACCCCCTCGCAGGTCTCTCGAAGTCCGTGAACAAATCCCTTCGTTTAGTAGGCAAAATAACCATTTCCATAAGTGCTTGCTTTGCCTTGTCAAGACCAGCTACAAATCAAACGTCTGATCAAGGATACTGTAACAAATGTTTTACTGGACTATAGAGGACACAGCAGCATACCAACGTCATCCCATTTAACAGCAGGGCTTCTGTCCACAATTGTTGTATTAATCATTTCAACAAGCTTGTCATCATAGCTTCCACCAGCCTTTTGAACAGGTCTGGAAGCTCCGCTTCCTATCTTCTGATGTCCAGATGCTTGGCCACCTCTGTTGAAGGTAGGACTATTTTGCAAAGGAGATCTTTGGATGCTATTTGGTGATGTTTTTTGTAGTCCTACCAATAGGATTGCTTGCAGCAACCTATAATAACAATACTTGTAACTTTTTCTAGTGTTTGATATTTTGATATCAAAACTGAAAAAAAATTATATCATAGGAGCACAAGAGGATGGCTCTCCGAGCACCCCCAACAAGAACATAGCTTAAAAAGTAGTCCATTACGCCATTTCAACATATCACCGAAATAGGGATAGTCAGGCAAGGAGACAAGAAGTTTGCATAGAATATAGTCCTGTTTTAATGTCACTAAAAACAAACTAGGTACATGATATCGCATTATATAAAATGCCTAAGTCAAACAACCTAGATGAAGGCATCGAAATTCAGAAGGTAACAAATATTTAATCGATGAAACAAAAGTTCGACACAAGATACACACCCACATGCAGCTAGAAGTAGAGAAACTGTACCTTCTTAGGCACTACTGCAGCAGTGGCCCCTGAAAAATCACAGACAATATAGCACAGTTAACTCCCCAAGGAAGTACAGTGAATAATACAGTCACGAAAAATCAAGATTTGAAGCCCTCACTCAACAACACAGTTGACTAATAATCTAATCTTATGCTTTTTTTGCAAGAAAGTTGACTAATAATCAATGAGCAGGTCATTGAAGTGAATGTCTAGATGATAGCACATACTTTATAAGAAGATAACAGAGTGAACAATGGCTGTAGGGTAGATTATCCTAGATGCAAAGCGCACATAGCAGATCACAGTTCACGAACTTTGCAGTGAGTTATCATAGTGGAACTGAATTGACAAGGAAAAGTAGTGCACACCTTCACCACTTCTCCGACCAAGCACTCTGAGCCGCTCCTCGACCTGCGCCTGCCACTTGGCGATCTTCTCCTGGTACACCCTGACCTGCCCCCTCTCGCTGCAAGCTCCACAGGGCACCACACACTAATCAGTCACCAGGCAGGCATTCCAGAAGCCCTAGCCGCAACGGGGACGAGGAAGTGAACGCGGGCGGGCGCACCTGGAGGAGACGGCGTCGGGGACGCGCGCTGCCTTGGCCTCGAGCATGACCCGCATCGCGTTGCGGTAGTGCGCGGTGGCCTCGTCGGGAGCCCCACTCCTCGGCCCGCACGGCCTTGTCGATTTCCTCCTTGGCGAGGTCGAAGTAGCCCCTGAGCTTCACCGCCACGCGCTCACCCACCACCGCCGCCGGAGACGGCGCCGCCCCCGCCGCGTCCATGGGCGCCGCCGCCTCGCCCCACGACGAGAAGAGCAGCGAGGAGAAGGAGTCCGCTAGCGAGCGGAGGAAGCTCATGCGCTGGTGACGACCGCTATAGGGAGTCGGTGGAGGCTGGGAGCATCGGGATTCGAGATTCCTGGGGAGCTGTGAAATTTGGGAGAATTTTGGTGGTTTTTTTCGTCCGCGATTTGATCGAGTTGGGGAGAGGTTTGCGTGGGCGATCGGGTTGCTGGGGAAAAGTCGTGCGCTCGCGGCAAGAGACCGTAAGGCAACAGCATGCGTTGTTGGGCTTAATGGGCCAGGACTAGAGATTTTCTTGGGCTGGACAGGCCCAGTTTTTGGGCTTGTTTGATTCGTGCTAACATAGTTTTATTTTTTCTCTAAAAACAACACAGACTTTTTTAAAGGTGCCAACATAAAAAAATAGTTGTATGATCAAAATCATTGTCACGCTGCGAAAGGGCATGCAACCAGTATGTTAGTTTCTAATTCTAAAAAAACTAGTATGTTAATTTCTATGTGCGATTTCTCATATGAGTCAATATTTTAGGATGGGTTCAACTCTCCGTGGGAGTTTATAAGGATGAGCGTGCATAATATTATATAAGCGTCTGCGTTGTACTGTATCTATACCTACTAATAAAGAGAAAAAATTTCAGTCCCACATCTTTTTTTCACCTTTTTCTGTCACCGTTTTCTGCCTCTTTTTTTCACCTTTTTCTGGACGTTTCCTCTCCCGCTCGCATGGACTCGGGACTCTTCTCATATTAACAAACGAAATTTCCAAACCCAAATCAAGCTAACTCTATAAATAAACGGCGTAGCTAACTCTATAAATAAACAGCGTATAAAATCAAATCACCGAAACCGAGAGAAGACGCATGTATAGGTACATGGTAGAAAGACTTGGAGTAGGTGGTGCCACGTAGTATGGTATTATCTCCTATTCTTTGATTTTCTTAATCTCCACTCGATTCGGCTCATGAAGTTACAGTTCCATGTGCCGTTTAAGTTAAGCGATAAACTAATCGTCCAGGCCTTAACAAAGAAAGAACTAATGAAATATTTGCCCGAGCTCCATTAAGCTGCTGCCTATATATTGAGCCTAATTCCAGAATAATGAGTCGAAATAACATGACACGCACTCTCTAGTAATTCTAAAAAAACCATTATATCACATAAAAAATTTTTGTCACGTCCACCGGATGTGGAGGACACGTCGTGTCCTGCATACACAAACTGAAGCCATTCACGAAGCACAACCGCACAACTTCACACGAGCGTTCAATATGTTACCTTCACCTCCACGTTTAACGTACCTGAACACAGAGCAAAGAAGTGAAGAACAACCTATCGAAAAAGAAAAAAGAAAAGAAAAAGAAAAAAAGAAGTGAAGAACAACAATCATCCAAACTAGCTGGTTGCTGTCCTGGCGCATACAACACTACAGTGGTATACAGGTGCACAAATCATCCAAACTAGCTGGCTGCTGTCCTGTCACATACTTTGTACTCCACACTGCGAGTCTGCTACTTGCTGGCTTCAATTACAAAGGAGTTTTCCCAACCCAACGTTCCCTCCAAGCAAGGACAAAGTGCTGACTTCAGGAGTTTTCACACGGAGAACCCTTCATATGCAACTCATCTCTACACCCGTGTTACAGCTTACAACCGGAGTAAAATTCAAACAATTTGATTAACAAGTGATTAAGTGAACCGTAGTTCACTCAAGTGACTTAAACCATTTGATTTCCCACTAGTTCTCTCCACACTCCTTATTCTGATCCCATATCCTGGATCAGATACCGAATGAACTCCATGCTTCATCAACTTTCCTGTGTGAATTGCACTTTCATTTAACCTGCAGCCTAGGTCTATTCCTTCATTTTTCTTGGGTACGATGGACAGGAATTTTGTTCCATGAGCACATTATTTACCTTCATAACATAAAAATACATACTTAGCAAAATGCAAAACAGGACATCAAAAGGGAAACCTAATAAAAACAGCTCCAACTTTGTAGCAATTCAACAGCCATGCACTGAATAAAAATTATCGCTACAAATGCTTACAACAATCTCAATTAAAGAACTGCAAAAAATATAAAGCCAAAAACTACCTAGGAAAAATTGATCATGATAGGGCGGCAGTGATGTACAAATCTGTAGTAGTGTCAGTACTCATATATGCTCTCTTCACTTCCTCAATAAACAGGCATAACCAACATATCTTACTATTACTAATTGGAGAATTATGTCGAGGCATTCATGCCGGGTGTTTGGATCCACCCAGCTAATTATTACTGTTTTTGCTAGTTGGGGAAAAACGGCTAATTATAGTTGAGCTATTAGCTGGGCACCGTTTGGATCCTCCCAGCTAATTCCTATCAGATCTAACATATTATAAGAATGTTTGTCCTACATAAGATACACTAGAAAAGGAAAAAAAATCATCATAAAAAATCTAATCATTATATGGTAGATTCTAATCACCATTGATAACATTGGCTATTGTATCTAGCAGGTGCTATAAAAACAAATTACTTTTATCTGTCACACATGATGCATTTTCGTTTGAGTTATTCACTTTGTCATTTTGAAATTGTTAATCCAAGATAATGTGCTACACATGATTACTATGGTAGATTTCAATTGCCACTGAGACACTGGATTTAGCACATTTTCTACAAAAGTTACCTACAATGCTAGAAAAATAGTGGAAAGAACCCTCAATACCTGCTACAAACCAGTCGGGCCATAATTTTGGGCCCCAAGGCGTTCTCTGGCACACATCCTTTTGATGTAAAACATAAACCCGAAAACCAATGATAAAGTTCTCCATCCTCTGTAGGAACAATGTACATTGACTGTCGCTAGGGGCGGGGCAGCACCCCGAATGGCATCTTCATATTTGGTCACCAGCACAGGATCTGCAACAAACTGACGGAACCGCAATTTAACATATCGGAGAGATGGGAGATTCTGGATCCCAAAATCAAGAGCGCCATTTAGAGAGAGTGTATTCTGAGGGCAAAACATCATCCTGAGTTCTTCAACCATCGGCAAGGCTCCGCCTCAAAAACCAGCCCAATCCCACACCACCAAGATAAACACAGCACCTTAAGGCACTGGAATTTGTCTCTACCAATGATGAACCTTTCTTTGGGTGTTTTTTCATTTGTCAAGTCAAGGAATAGAAGAGAAGGTAGGTCTCCGAGCAAATTGAGGTCCTCCTTTTTCACTTCTCTAGCACAGATCACTAATTTTGAGAGATTGGCAAGAGAGGCCATGCATTTTGGGAGCCTAGAGAAAACTACAGGATACGGGCCTCAAATTTTCTGAGAAGGCGTTGGTCTGGGCACCATGAATCCACCAAGTAATCTAGTGAAATACTGTACCTGGACGCGACAGAAAGAGACCTTAGGTTATGATTGCCCAGTTCGCAAAGCAATGATACAAACGCTTCTTTGTAGGCCACCTCCTCACCACATTCAATAAGTTCTTCATCCCAGAAAATTTTAATATCTCTGAGCTGGCTCATCTTTCCCAACTGTCTTGTGAAGCTTGGCGGATATCTATAGATGTTTATTGCTGACAGCTCATTCAGAGCGGTCATGTCCCAAACTCCATCTGGCAATTGCACATGAACATCAAACAATAGTCGCACCAGTCCTTTCAAGTTAACAATAGTTGATGGAAGCTGTGATACATGGGTGAACCTTAGATCAAGGGTTTGCAAAAACCGCAGACTCCCGATTTGCTCTGGGAGCCTCTTAACCCATGTATGTTGAAGCCCCAGATACCTCAGCAGAAACAGAGCTCCAATAGACTCGAGATTTGAATCTGATATACCCCAACAGCCTTCGAGATCAAGTGCTCGTAAATTCTTGAAGCGTGTATTAGGAGGCAGATCACGGTAAATATAGAAGCAGGTTAACGACCGAACATGAGCCAGGCTTACGTTCGGCTGTAACTTAACATGAGCCCCCTGCAATGAGAGCCGGCGAATCTTGCTTGGCATTGGCAATGACGACTGCCTGGTTAATACAGTGACCAGGTTATCTTGAAGTGACAAGGATATTAGGAATTCAAGCATGACATCATGAACACGGCAACTTTCTGCTCTCCCATCATATCCAATGTGTAATGGTAGGATCATGCTCCTGTTTATAAGGTCATTGAAATAGCCCTCCCTATTTCCTCCTGACTGTCGCTGCGCCCTCCATCTATAAAGCCTTCTGCTATCCATCTCCATACCAAACGGTCTCTACGTAATCTCATAATCTTCTGGAAATGTGCTTAGAAACAGTAAGCAAGTCTTTAGGTGATGAGGTAGATCACGGTAGCTGAGTAGTAGTATCTTTTTCACATCATCTAGTGCTGGATCATTCTCAAGTGAGTGACCAATGGATTCAAGTGTTGTCGCCCACTGCTCATGTGTTTTCGGTTTGTTAGCTAACATGCTAGCAATACTGACTATTGCCAATGGGAGACCACCACACTTCTTCAATATTTGATCAGACATGTTCTCCAGATGAAGTGGCCATCTGTCATTTGGTCCAAATATTCTTCTCATAAACAAAGTTTTGGAGTCATCTCTGCTAAGCGGTTTAACTTCATAGACAAGGTCTCCATGTGACGAACAGCAGAAATTAGCAACTATAGCACTCCGTGTAGTTGCTATCACTCTGTTGGCACGATTGCTATGATCAGGAAACGCACACTGAATCGAATTCCATGCTGATGTACTCCATATGTCATCAATTATGATCAAGTACCTGTTATGCATGTTGAAGAACATCAAATTTGGACAGTAGTAAGATAATATAATCCAGGGTTGCCAAAAAAAAAACGCAAACAAATGGCAGATAGTTATATTCAAACATAAGCTAAACTAAATCCATAAAAGAAAGATAAAAACCATGGGAGTTGATAAGCACACCTCTTGTGTTCGAGGTGATGCCTGATACACTCGATGAGCTTTTGTTGATCAATGAATGTTTTGCTGCAACCAGGTCCAGTACTCGAGTGTAGACCCTCCAGGATCTTGTTTATGTCAGGATTTTGTGAAACTGATATGAACTCCGCCCAATCAAATTGGAGCTTTATTTTGTTGTACACCTGGTTGGCAAGAGTGGTCTCTTACCACACCCTCCAAATCCAACCATGGCGACAACCTTACGCCTCGGCAAGCCACCGTCCGGTCCATCCGCGAGAAGGAACCTGACAATCTCATCCCTTGGCCCATCCACGCCCACAAGCCTGCTCTCCTCCACGAAGAGAGCTGGTAGCCTCGGGTCAATGGCTGCTGGTGTGGTGACGAGCGCGGCATCACCATCACTGAGACTGTACCTGGCGCGCCGCTCGCTGGCCTCAGTGACGAGGCTCTCGAGCTCTTGGATGTGATCCGTGATCTCACTGCGAGATCCAAGTTTCTTCAGTTTGCTAATGCAGTTGCTGAAGAAGCCGAAGACACCGACAGCCTGCGGGGCTTCTTGATGCCTCGTTTCAACGCGGTGCGCGAAGTCGTCGATGCAGTCTTCTATGTCGTAGGACAGCTCCCGCGCCTCCTTCATCCAGGCCTTGATCTGCGGATTCGATTCCTCCAGAACCGCGTACCTGTGCATCATCGCGTTGATGCCGCTCAGCTCGTTCTTGAGGAAGGAGATCTTGCGGTGCACGCCCTTGGACTTGGCGTACTCTTTCCCTAGCATGGAGGACAGCTTCGCGATGGCGGAGGTCATCACCCCCGTCGCGACGCTCGCCATCACGCCCTCCGACATCTCGATCTGGCTCTCCCTCACTCCCCACGCCGCGTCGCCGCCAAGTCAACGACCGAAGAAGAGGCAAAGAAGAGGCAAGGGTGGTGGTGGTGGAGAAGAAGAAGAAGAAAGGCTGCTGCTGAGAAAGCTAAGCTAATGAGTCTTGCTACTACGGCCCATGGACCACTTCAGTCCAAGCCCATGGGACTACGGCAACCACTCTTGCCAAAGTTTTAAATTAATTATTTTCAATCCTTAATTTGGGGATTCAAATAAAATTTTTAAAAAAACTAACTTTCCAAAATATTTGGAATTTGACTTTGGTCACAAAATGAAATTTGTAGAGATTTTAGTTTTGAGCAACTTTCATGTTGCAAGTTTTTAAAGTTTCCATATGAAATTGTGAGTAATTTTTGAAAAAAGCGAGAAAAAGGGATAGGTGTGGTTGACATGTTGTCAACCTGCTTTAGGTAGATTTGGACCCCTGGTGAACCCAAACAATGGTAATGGACCCGAATCGCACTTTTTAAAGGTGATGGACCTAGATAACACGTGAGCAAAAAATGTAATGGATCCGTGGTGTATTTTGCTCTAGTTTAACTTTTTTTATTTAAAATCATCTATCCAAGAAACATTACGTTTCAATTTTCTCATATTTGAAATTAAAATTCTTGAAACGACCCCCTGCATGGAGAAATGACCAAAACAAAAAGTTGTAGATCTCGAAAAGTTGTAAAACTTTGTGATGGACAACCTTTTCATTTGAATTTGTTTAATTAGGATCTGATCAAACACTCACTTCAAAACCAGATCAACAAAAATTAGGCGGGAGGATGAATATCTCAAATGGACACGTGTCTTATGAGTATTTTTTTTTTGAAAGAAACCGCAGAAGAGCTGCCTATTTGTATTAATGAGAAGAGTTTGCCGACGGCACTTTCGCACAAGCCGCTAAAAACCCGAAAAACACAAACACAGAAAGGAAGGAAAGAAAAGGCAAAAAAGGAGACGAAAAGGCAGCTAAACTAAAAAAATCGAGCAAAACAAGAATCAAGCGGGCTGAAGAAGGGTCGCCGGTGCTTTGCCCCCGCGAAACCGCCACAGGGACGCCTCGTCTTTGATTCTCTCGGAGTACCACAAAATTTGGCGCCTCGGCGCTCGAAAAACTCTTGCATTTCTTTCCTTCCAAATCTCCCAAAGATACCAAAGATGATTAGGCTGCGCAATCCTCGCTTTGTTTTCGAAGGCGTGTTGGACATACAGGTCCACCACGAATGGAGCGAATCAGAATGGGACCATGCTTCCGGGTGTAGCCTCTCATTTTGCGCCCATGCTGCAATAGCTTCCCAGAGCCGCTTTACAAATCTGCATTTCCTTGAAAAGGTGCAGCCCGTCTCCGCATGATTCCGACATAAGGTGCACGTTCCTTGATTCGCCAATTCCGAGGCTGCAGCCCTATCCGTCCGTCCGCATTACGTTCTCAGTATCGCCGGCCAGGTGAAAAATTTACATTTTGGCGGCGCTCGCGGCTTCCGGATGAGTGAATGAAAATTGGTGGTTGTTGCCCCGATGAATTGCGCATGGTAGTCGACGAAGGCGTAATATTCACCGGTTGCTCCAAATTTCCGGGACGATGGAGTCTCGCACTATCCTCGGGCGGCTTCGATACCGCGTGTCCTCTCCAGAGGTCCACGTACTTTCGGCGAAGTGCATAGTGCTGAAAGCGGTGTGTTGGAGGTTGATGTCCACGATCCATGCATTTCCCACAAGGGCATCGCGTAACGATCGCTTTTTTCCTCTTGAGATGGCGAAAAGGTTTGGCGCGATGTCGCATGGTCTGCGTCCATGCATCCACGGACTTGTCCAGAAGCGGGCCTTGCTCCCATCCCCGATGTTCAAGGTAGTGGCAGCTGCAAACAGGAGCTTGTCCGTTCTGTTGCACGGTGTTTCCTCGTCGATTAATTCATTGGCATTCCGCGTCCATTGCCTCCAAAGCCATCTCGCCCCGCAAGGCTCTCGCGAATCTTCCCGATGTGTAGGATTCGAGCCCCCCGACTTCTTAGGCCTTGCTGATCTTGGCCAGTTGACTTTGCATTTTCCTCCTGTTAGCCTCTCCGCCCCTGCCCACAAGAATTTCCTCCTCTGCTGGTCGACCTCGTCAAGCACTCCGTGCAGTGCTCGGGTGAGGTAAGGAAATAAACTCGCTGCGCCCGTTAGCACGGCTTTCACAGTCGGGCGGCCGGCAAGGTTGATCTGCCGTCCGTTCCATAGGGTGATTCTGCTGACGGCTTTGTCTACTAGCGGCTGGAAATCGACACGTCGCAGTCTTCTGTCGGATAGCGGTAGTCCAAGATACTTGGTTGGGAAGGATGAGACAGCCGCCGGCAAGTTTTGAAGCACTTCAGTAAGGTTTACTCCCTCGCATCGTATAGGAATGATCGTTGATTTTTGGAAATTTGTCCTGAGGCCTGAGGCGTCTCCAAAGAGCTCCAACAGTCGAGTCACGGAGGTTACATCTTGCCGCGTAGGCCTAATAAAAATTGCCGTGTCGTCGGCGTACATGGAGACTCGGCCGGGCGGTCTCCCTCGAGCCACGAAAAGATGGCCATCTTCCGTTGCTTTGGTAAGTAATCTTTGCAGGGGGTCCATTGCAATGACGAACAGGAGAGGGGAAAGTGGGTCTCCTTGGCGTAGTCCTCTTCCGTGTCTGATCGGAGGGCTGGGGACACCATTGACTAGGACTCTCGTGGACGAGGTGTAGAGTAGCGTGGCAATCCAAATCCGATCCGCCGTGTCGGAAATCCCAAAATTTTGCTAAGGAGTGTTAGGAGGTACTCCCACCGACGGAGTCGAAAGCCTTAGTGATGTCCAATTTTAGGAAGAGGGTAAATTTTGTTTGGCTCTCGCGGTACGGCCACCGCGTTTCGCATGACCATGTAGTTATCATGGATGCTTCGCTTGATGAAAGCGCTTTTTGCGTTGGTGAGACGATACGGGACATGTGCGGTGCCGGCCGTCTTGCCAACACTTTGGCGATAATCTTGGCAAAGGAGTGGATGAGACTTATGGGTCTCGAAATCGGTGACGGCTCGGCCCCATCTTTTTTTGGGGATGAGGATCACATTTGCCGTGTTGACAATGGCCAAGCTTTGTGATCAAAGTGAATGGAAGGAGTTGGCCGCTGCGATGAAGTCGGTTTTGATGATTTCAGCAGGTTTTGAAGAACAAACCAGCGGAACCCATCGGGCGGGGGCCTTGTCCGAAGGCATCCGGTGGATGGCGCATTTTAATTCTTCCTCAAGAAATTCGAATCCGGGCCCGTGAGGTCGTGTAGTGGCAGCCCCCGGGTGGCGTCAGTTAAGATCATGGCCCTCGCCGGCGGTCTTCCCATGAACTCGAGAAAAGTGGTCGTGTACTAGCGCCGCTTTGTCATCGCGGCGAAAAACGGCCCACCCCCGTCCCATGCCTCGAGTCTTTGGATATGGTTCTTTCTTCTTCTAGCGCTCATTCTCCGGTGGAAAATTTTTGTGTTAGCGTCCCCAAGTTTGATTGAGGTTATTCTAGACGCCTGCTTGCATCTTGCTCTTTCGATCACAGCTAACCCCAGGACTCGCCTTTTGAGCCTCGCACGCAGGGCGCTTTCCGCTGGGGTAAGGACGCGGCTTTCTTGCGCTATGTCTAGCCTCAAGATGACCTCTTGCGCCATGAAGAAACTCTTTTTCGCGTCAGAAAGTAGTTCATTGCTCCACAGCCGTAACTTTTTTGCCGTTGATTGCAGCTTGTGGTAGAGAATGTGGAAAGGCTCGTGATGGTCGACGTGGGAATCCCAAGCCTCCGTGACTTTTTCTTTGAAACCCGGTAGGCGGGTCCAAAAGTTTTCGAACCCGAAAAGAACGCAGCCTCTGTGGACCCGTCTGGGCGGACAACAATAAAGGGCGTGGTCGGACGGTGACGTCGACAAGGCGTTCAGGACATGGGAGTTAAAGGTCTCATCCCATTCGGCATTGCGGAAGAAACGATCAAGCCTGGCCATTGTCGGGCGCTCCCTCTCGTTGCTCGGGTGAACTTCCCGCTTCGAGGCTTATCTCCCGCTTCGCGCTCGCCGAGGGGCTTCGCTGAACTGCCGCATCAAGTTATGGCTGAAACGGTTGTTGTTTTTGTCGGCTGCTCTGTAGATAAGGTTGAAGTCTCCGGTGATTAGCCAACGTGTGCCCGGCTGCGGCTTCAGGGATCTGAGCTCATGTAGGAAGCCAGGTTTGTCCGCTCTCCTCGTTGGGCCGTAGACCACAGTTAGCTGGAATGTAGTTTCAATATCAAGTAGCCGCACTTGTGTTTGTTAGGTGGTATTCCCAAAGAACGACATCGGTGCAGGAGACGCGGGCATCGTTCCATAGTAATATGATTCCCCTAGTTTGGGAGGGCCCCGACGCAGCTTGAAAGTTTAAGTTCCTCGAGCCTATAACCCCCGGGTAAGGCTGCGTCCACGATGGCAGATTTGCGCCAGTTTGGACTCTTGCAGGCACGCGATATTGCAAGTCGTCCCTGCGATAACTTGATGCACAGTGTCTCTCCTAGCTTGCTGGTTGAGGCCTCTAACATTCCAGGAGATGAGGTCAATGCTTGGCGTACTATCCATTAAATAGATGAAGCACATGGAAGATTGCCACCGCAGCCAACCAACCTTGTTGAAGCGTAGACACTTAGCGTAGCCGATCAACAAGCACAACATGAAGCGCGTCAAGTTCCACTTTACACAGAGGCACACATTGCTCCGGCAAGACACATGCGGGGAGCTGCCAAATACTGAACAACGGCGACGCAGCGGGGACACACGGACGGTTCTAGACGATACAAACACCGGAGTTCGGGTAGCATGACGACTTGATACATTAATCAAACAAAAGGACGCGCTTGTCTTGCTTCAGGTGCTTCGTGCAGCTCATGCCGCAGCGAGCTGGAGCGCCTCGTTCTGGAGGTCATCGACCCCCTCCTCCACCATGTTGGTCGTGGCCTCGTCCACCTCCCTCGCCTCCCTCATCCCCCGGGTTGAAGAGCTCGGTCGGGCGGCAATGATCTCAGGCGGCAAGGGGCCAATGAACATGGCCGTAAATTCTCGCAATGCACTCAACGGGTTGGAGATCATCTTTGAGGAAGCCTAACTTCCCTGGAGAGATTTTGTTGTGCTGCCTGCATTTGTGTCATAGGGCGTGAGGAGCGTGAGCTTGCCGACGGGGCACTACGGCGCATCGCGGACATGTCGAGACGCGGCGAAAGCACGGCGACGTCGCCGAGGTTCCCGCCACCCACCGCCGCTTCGGGCTTCCCCGCTCTGGGGCGGCCGGAGAAGCGGTGCAGGCGGGATGAAGAGAGTGTCGACCCGGCGCCGACCATGTCAATGTCCCGAGTGACCTGTTCAGATGCAGTGGGCAACGGATGAGAAGCGCGTGCCGCCGACGGGAGTGGAGATGCCTGGGGCGGCAAGGCGCATGGCGTGCATGGGCGTGAAGACGAGGGAGAGGCAAGGCGGCTGCACTGGGTCGTGGTAGGCTCCACCGAGCCGAGCGCAAGGGAGGACGAGCCGCCTCCACCTCGCTCACCAGGGGCCCCTTCATTTGCCTTCTGCCGGCAGGTCGTTCAGATCCTCGCCAAAACCGCCGGCGCACGGGGATGCAGGTCGGTGGAGCACGCCGCAGATTGACCTTGCCGGCCGTGGTGTGGACCGGGCTTCATTCTCCCCGGGTTGGGGACGCCACCAGCCCTAGGCCCCGTGCCGAGGGCAACCGCCTTGCCTAGGTAGTCGTGGACAAGCCCTTGATCATCGTAGTCGCCGCCGGGCCGCCTGGCCGCAGCCCCCCTCCTCGGCGCCGACGGAGGGGCGTCGTGGAGTGCTTGGTGCGTGGGTCTCGACGCGTTGTGCGGGTCAGGCCGCCCAGCTGCGCGTCGTCATGGTTGGAAGCGTCGTCAACCCCCGAGGCGGCTCAGAGGCCCTCGGTAGCCTCCCCGTCTTGCCGCCCGGCCGCCCATAGCCGGCGTTGGGGAGCGCCACGCTCACGGCGCCCACCGGTGCCCGACGGTCGTTTTCGGCCGTAGCGGCCGTGTCGAAGCCAGCCGTCGCGGCCGTGCGTGTCGTTGTCATCGTCGTCGTCGCGTCGCTTGGCATGGCCCGTGAAGAAGCTTCGGGTGGTCGTTGTTGTAGCGTGTCTTGGCCTCCCTGGTCGTCTGTTGTCCCGACGCACCGGCGCGTGTCTGGCTCGTCACATCGCGCGGCGGACGGGGTGTCGAGGAACTCCTCGAACGCGCGCGCCGGAACCTAGTTGCCATCCAACACACCAAGGTGCCACTTGGGGAGTCGACGAATACCTGGAGCAATCTTGCCGTTGGAGTCGATCGTGGAGACCATGTAGTCGTGGATCTCGTCGATGTAGAGGATGACGGGGTGCTTGGTGCCGTCCGCCACTTCTCCGCGGCGTCTCGATCCACCAAAGCACCGACTCGAGCCCGGCGTCCTTGGTCCTGTTGGTGAAGATGAGCCACATCTTCTTCGGGATGGTGCTCGGGTTGGCCGCCCACGCCCACGTCGATGGTCTTGGTCTCCGGCCGGAGCGGATCGGTCTCCACCGTCTCGGCGCGCACCTCCCTGCCGATGATGCGCCGACAATGTCGTCATCCCACGTGCGTTCGGGCACGCCCGTCGAGGCACAGCTTGACTCGGAAGAGGAGGGAGACGCCGAGGCGTCGGGCGTGGCCGCTCCACTTGACGTAAACGGATGTCGATGCCACGCCGCCTCGGCAGTAGCCACTGGCGCGCCCGGCCGGTGCGATGGTGACGGTGCTCAAACTTGATGAGGAACTCCCGGGGATGGTGCCGGTGACGATGACCTCGCCAGGACGGAGACGAAACTCTCTCTCGGATGGCCCGCTCCACCTCGGCCGGGCCGGTGTTGGGCGGCGCAGTCATTGCCCCAGACACCACGCCCGGTCTCTTCCCAGTCCCTCTTACTCGCCTCAATGGCGAACGAAGTGGGGATCGGGCATTCGGCCCTCCTCGGGACGCCGCCGCAGGTCACCAAGCTGAGCCATGGTCCTCCCTTGAGGCGGCGGTGGAGGCGGTGGGAGCTTTGTTTCAGGAGGCTGTGGAAGGTGGACGCGCTTTCGAGTCCGAGCGCTTGCACTCTCTCCCCGTGTCCGCTCTTCCCACAACGGAAGCAGCGAGAAGGGTCACGGCAGCATCGCAGCTCGGTGTCCCGGTTTCAGCATTTGAAGCATTTCCTTCTGTCCCTACGCCGGAAGGAGTCAAGGGCAGCAATGGAAGTGGGGGTGTGCAGACCGCGTTGAAGGCGTGGCGGAGTGAATGCTCTCTCTTGATCGCTTTCGGTAGGTGAGTGCAGCTTGCGCCACCAATGCTTCACCTTGGCCTCGAACCAGCCCGGCTCCGCGGCAATGAAGGCTGCCTGCTCCGCCGAGCTACGATGTGACGAGGCAGCTTGCAGGCTCAGCTGGGCGTACGGTGCGTCGCGTTGCCTCGCAGCGGACGGACGCGTGCTGCCGTCCGAGACACTCGTATTGAAGGTGTGGCTTCGCCCGCCGGGCGGCAGGTGACGCCCCTCTCGCGCCGGCCACGACGCCCTCTTCCGATTGGTGTTGCCCAGGCTGGCGAGCAACGCGTTGGCCGTTGCGTGGCGGCGGTGCCGGGCGTAGTACATCTTTCCTCCGGGGTGGTGATGGCGGATTGGACTTGGGGCGCTGGGGCTGGTGTACCGCCATAACTTCAACTCTTGGGCGGCGCACCACCTCCGCATACGAGAGCCTACCCCCCGCACGCCTTCCCGAGTCTCCGGGACCACTAGGTCGTCGTCGGGGCACGCCCGGCGCGTGTGGATCGGCGGCGGCGGCAGCGAGGGAGTCGGACACGGAAATGAATTGATCTCCATCTGTAGCGGGACTAAATGGGGGGGGCTGCTGGTACGGAGAGGTGTCGGGCAGGTGGGGAAGGGGTGGATGGCCGGATCTGGTGGGGGCGCCGTCGTGGCGGATCTCGGTGCCGGTCGCGGGCGGCGGACGCCATCGCCAGGAGTCGCCAACGCGCCAAGCTTGAGGCTTGAGGGTTTCAGTTTCACGTTTTTTTTTTTGACAACTTCAGTTTCACGTTGGTGTACCAAGAAATGTCAGCGGCGGCGTTGTGGGGTGTCAGGTAGTCTTGAGGCGAGTTCTGAGCGTAGGAAGGGTGCACGGCAGTGGCGGCAGCTATGGCCAACGACAGGAGCAAGACAGCGACGAGCTTGTTGGATGACTCCATAGTAGAAGCTGCTGCTGCAGCAGGCTAGGGATCTGTGTGTGTTTTGTGGAAGCTATATTGCAAGTTTATATGTGGGGGTATTTATAGTGGGAGAACCATGTGAATTTTCTCCGGTGTGCTTGGAAAAAATACCCCTATTTGCAGATAATGGCAGGCGTGCCAATCTTTTCTACTACGTACGAATTCTGGGCGTAGAATTCCACGAACAGGACGTAATGCATAGGGCAACTTTGATTCGGTTACATGGATTGTAGTACAAATCAAAGGACCTCTTGGAATGGTCAAGTCATGCATACTGTGTCTAATCTAGAACCACTAGTGTCTAGAACACGTATGTAGTAAAAGCCAACGTATAGGATGCACGGATTGCACGCTTATCTATTTCTGTTACGACTCGTAACTTACGAGCATGCTCGCGACATTTATTCGCTAGCACATTTCTCACATATCTATTCGATCGCGTGGACGATAGATGTGCGTGTCCAGTTTGTTTTTGTTTGTAGCTCTCTTCGTGTGGACCTGTACGCAGAGGTGCTCTAAAAATACTGCTCTGATGCTGTCTTTTAAAAATGAACTGTAATTACGACAACCCGACAAAGAGAAAATGGAAGCAGTGCAAACCTGAAAATATAGAATTCTATTACATAAATTTCAGAAAGAATATGAATCGAGAAGCTCACTACAGATGATTAAGTACAAAGAGCATGCAACACGAACCTCATTCATAAAAATAACAGATGGTTGTCTATCAATTGCAAACATGAAAAATGTCCTGGCAAGTTTTTCAGCTTCTACTACCAGTTCTCCAATGAAAAACGAATTGATTTGCACCGTTCACAACGAAAAATTGTCACAAAGGAAAGGAAAGGGTAAGCACATACCCACTTTGATGTCAATGAAGAAGCCGAAACATTAAAAATGTTGCTTCAGATTCTGATGCAACAGCTTTGGCAAGCATTGTTTTTCCATTCCCAGGTGGACCAAAGAGAAGCAAACCTAAATATGATGTGAACTTGAATCAGATCTTCCTATATTAATATAATAGAACAAGTGTGCAAAACAGGACCATTTCCATAAGTGCTTGCTTTGCCTTGTCAAGACCAGCTACAAATCAAACGTCTGATCAAGGATACTGTAACAAATGTTTTACTGGACTATATATAGAGGACACAGCAGCATAGCAACGTCATCCCATTTAACAGCAGGGCTTCGTCTGTCCACAATGTTGTATTAATCATTTAACCAAGCTTGACATCATAGCTTCCACATGCCTTTTGAACATGTCTGGATCAGCTCCGCTTACTATCTTCTGATGTCCATACGATGCTTGGCCACCTCTGTTGAAGGTAGGACTATTTTGCAAAGGAGATCTTTGGATGCTATTTGGCGCTGTTTTTGCAGTCCTACCGATAGGATTGCTTGCAGCAACCTACAATAACAATACTTGTAACTTTTCTAGTGTTTGATATCAAAACTGAAAAAAATAATATTTTTTTTTTTTTGCAACCACGCCGTTGCGTGTTTTTCATTAAGCAAGATAAAAAAAGAAAAGGTACAAATTGGGGCTAAGTAACCAAAGTTACTCGAGTTCCAAACACACACACACACTCGCAGCTCAATAGACGACTACATTGTTACAAATTTTGCTATGAGGATGACTAAACACCCACTCGATTAGTCCCCATGTCCCCAAGACCATGTGACATTGAGGTCTAAAGCTTGCACATCGAATTTGCCATTAAGGAGCACATTTAGCGCATACTGCTTGCGAGCCGTCATGTTTCCCGAAAGCAGCCTTCACCTTGCCATCCACAATTGTTTCGGTATCGTCCTCGGCTACCTCGATGCCGAGCTTCCGGAGCAGCAGCTTCTGAGCCTGAATCATCGCTGGCTGGGCGCCCTTGGCTTGGCGGCGTGCGGCCGCTCCTCCGCAGCGAGTGAACGGAGACGGGTGTCCTCTCGCAGCCTTGGCTTTCCCTTGATGAGCAACGTCTCTAACGGAATGCAGACCTCGGCCTCGATTATCTCTAGGATCGATCGCGCATGAGTGCCTCCACCAGCCGAGCCTTTGTCCAAGGGCCATAGCGGCTCCGGATGCAAGGGGTCAACATCGCACTCCTCGACCTGCTCGGTGGGCGCTCTTCGGGTGGATCGCGGGCGGTGTAGCAGCCACATCCTCGGGCGCATGAGCCGGGCACAAGACGGGGTGTTGGTGAGACCCCGTGGTCGCGTCTGATTGCCACCAGTGTCGAGGGGCAGACACAACCAACCAAGGCGCGAGCATGTGTCCGTCGCGACTATGGCGACAAATGAAGGATCCACACCATCCGTCCCTAGTGCCTCCACGTCCCACAAGGCTGAGCTTGCCCATCCATAGTGGCGAAACGGGCGCCCACGGCGATGCCTGGACCTCCAGAGAGGCTGTCAGAGTAGATGGGCGCAACAGTGGGGCACCGGTTGGCCATCCCGTGAGACAAGAGGCAGCGAGCTCCTCGAGCATAGGGTCAACCCGAACAGGGGGCCCTCACACAGCGTCTGTGCGAGTGGGTCGTGAGAAGTGGCGGCGTTGTCGACACCGCTGATCCTCCCCGCCAACCTGCGCCGGTGTGGACGACGGCACCCGACTGAAAAAAAGAGGATGGCTCCCCAACCACCCCCAATAAGAACATAGCTTAACAAGTAGTCCATTATGCCCTTTCAACGTATCACCGAAATAGGGCTAGTCAGGCAAAAGAGATAAAAAGTTTGCATAGAATATAGTCCTGTTTTAGTTTCACAAACTAGGTATATAATATCACATTATATAAAATGCCTACGTCAAACAACCTAGATGAAGGCATCAAAATTCAGGAGGTAACAAATATTTAATCTATGAAACAAAAGTTCGATACAAGATACACATGCACCCACATGCAGCTAGAAGTAGAGAAACTGTACCTTCTTATGCACTACTGCAGCAATGCCAAGTACTGTTATTAGATTCTCTTTAGTGGTAATAATGGAAGATTGTGATCTGATTCTCTTCTTCTTTTTATTACATGGAACAACAAACTGTTAAAGAGGCATTCGATGATGGTGTAGCAGCAAAAAATGTTTGGCCTAGTACTTCTTGTCCCAAGGAAGGGATGTCTGAACCTTACATGGCCATTCATAACTACTCTCATTTATTGGCAGTAAGATTTAAAAACTATGATCTTCAATCTTTGTAGCGAGGATCTGGCAAACTTTAATGATTGTTCTTTTATCTTGCAGGAAGAAGCAACTGATGATTTTAATGTTGAATAGCTTTTGGTATTTTGCTTGAATGTGTAAAGTTCAGCCTGTTTATGCGAGAAACAGTATTGTATTTTGTGAAGCCTCTGAACTTGCAAAAGTCAGTAATACATTCTTAGGGTCCCTTTGGTTGAGCTTTTATCCGCTTTTGCTTTTTTTGCAAAAAGACAAAAGCCAAGCGAAAGGCCCAAAAGCCACAACCGCTTTTACCTAAAAACGCCTTTTTGCTCTAGTACAAATTGAAAAGCAGTACATGCTTTCAAATTGCTTTTGGGTTCAAAATTTACCCACCTGCCACTTTGGTTATGTTGGGTACTAGTTCGTCCTTATGTTTTCGCGAGTGTTTTTCCCCTCCCGAGCACCTTCGTCCTCGCATAACATCCGACAACAACCCCCTCCCATGCGCGAGGCCCCCTCCCGGCTTGGCGAGTTCCCTCCATCGCGGTGCCTTACGCGAGCACCCTCCCTCGCGCCAACCCCTCTCCGGCATGGGAACTTCGGCGATACAAGCGACACGAGGGTTTCGTCGCCATGGGGCCTCCCGAGGTGTTGCACACGCGGCTGATGAGCTACTCCGTGGGTGGCGGTCTCTGGCGGACCGCCGGCTGGCGAGCCTCCTGCCCTCCCCGGCGAGCCTACTCTCCTTCTCAAGCGACGGCGCGACCTCCTTCCCTACCTCTGATTTGGTGGGCGTGGCATCGGTGAGGCCCCATGACGGCGGCCTCTTGATGCACTTCCATGGCTTGGGAGCGGCGGCGGTCGGAGAGGCCCCTTGGTGGCGGCCTCACTACGTCCCTACCCTGCCTCCAGAGCGGCGGCGGCCGACGAGCCTCCTCCCCAGTGATGTGGTGCTCGACGAGCCCGTCCCGTGCGTGGCCATGAGCTCCCTCCCCTACACGGATTGGAAGGAAGAGAGAATAGGCTGACAAGTGGGGTCCACTTGTTAGGGAGACAATGTTTGAGAAGCCACAACTGCTGAACTAAAGGGGCTTTTGATTTCTCCACAACTGCTTTTGCAAAGCTACTTTTCAGGAAGCCACATCTCACAGCTGCTTTTCCAAAAGTCACAACCCAGCCAAACACACCCTTAGTTCTGAACTTGCAAGAAGCAGAACAATTTATTCCACAATTGCACTTTATACAGTTTACCGATTTTTCCCTGGTTTCTATACACCATATATTTGCACAAAATTGTTCCTACAGAACACAATGCTTATACATCTATGGATTAAAAACACAAAGTGCTAACACAACGCTGAACAACCAGCTAGAGGGGGCCGTGCCTCTAAAGTTGATCTCCATAACCAGAGCTCGTGCGCTGAAGGGGCTCCACCTTTTCTATGATGGATGACAGCATCGACATCTCACCAGCGAGCATGGCCTGAGCACAAACCTTCTAGCGATAGACGATGAGCAGCAGCCGCGTGTGGGATGACCGGCCTAGACGAGAGCGCACCTAATGTGCCAGCTACGAGCTGTTTCCACAGGGAGGGCCACACATCTTTGCTGCGACGAGGGGAGGGCGGCAGATGGTGCGGGTCAGACCGCCATGGCGGCAAGGACAGAGGCGGAGCACATCCAGGATGACAGGGTCCACAGGGATGACAACACAAGGGAAAGAGGATGGTCATGCTATTTATGGACGTCGTGGGCTGGGATGGGCTGCTCCAACTAGCCTGCTACGCGACTTTGGTGAAGCTGTCGTTGGATCTGCAACGACGGGTTGAGATTCGATGATTGTGCCGCACCATCAATAGGGGTGACTGCAGAGGATTTCGTTCCCTATGTCATCCATCCTAGGTGGAGACGTGGAGTAGTAGCTAGCTAAAAAAAAAGGCTAAATAGCTAGCTCCCGAAACAGGATTTCAAAAATTCAAACAGAGCAGTGATGAGGAGGAGCTGAGAGAGCAGCACAGCGGAGAGCTGAAGCCTCCGCCGGAGCCCGCACCTCCATTGCTACCACTGCTGCCACCTCGTGACAGAGAGCTAAGGCTCCTCTAAAGCCCGCACCACCACCACACGATGGAGAGATCTGGCCTCCGCCAAAGCGCTCCGCCGCCTCGCGACGGAGAGCTCAAGCCTCCACTGAAGCCTGCTCCCACTGTTGCCGCCTCGCGGTGGAGAGGTGAATGCTCCGCCGACGGCGAAGCTTCCGAGCCGACGCTACATTCTGATGGCCCAGCACCGCGGCACCCAAATCCATCCGTTCGCATCCCCACCCTCTCCTACTCAATGCACCGACAAATCATACAACTCTCCATCCTCCCGCAGATGAGCTGGGTTTTATCAGTTGCATTGGGATCTGATGGGGAATGATATTATTTCAGCAGTCTTAGATTTTCTCAATGGGGGAATAATGCCAGATATACTTAACCACACTACCATTGTGCTAATTCCAAAGATAAGGAATCCCCAAGAGATAAAAAGAATTTAGACCGATTTCTTTATGTAACGTCCTCTATAAGATCTGCTCAAAAGTACTAGCTATGCGGCTGCATGATTTTTTTGGATGAAATTGTCACAGAGGAACAAAGTGCCTTTGTCCCGGGGCGCTTGATAATTGATAATGTGTTGGTAGCATATGAGTGCATCCACTACTTAAAGAGGAAAAAAGGGAAATCGGGTGCCTGTGCTGTCAAATTGGACATGGCAAAAGCGTATGACCGGGTTCAGTGGAGTTACCTACAAGGGATCATGCCGAGACTTGGTTTCCACCTGGAGTTTGTTGAACTGATTATGAGGTGTGTAACATCAGTCTCTTTTGTTATCAATATTAATGGAACTTACACGGAAACTTTCAGGCCGTCAAGAGGTATCAGACAGGGAGATCCAATCTCGGCCTATCTCTTCTTGTTATGTTCTGAAGGTTTATCTTGTCTTCTAAAATCTGTTGGGCCAATGCATTTATCTAGGGGTATTAGAGTTGGAGTTCACTCCCCTTTGATTTTGCATCTTCTTTTTGCGGATGATTGTATCATTTTCTCTGAAGCATCGCAAGGAGGGACTGACATGTTGATGGAGATATTGGAAAGATATCACCGAGGCTCGGGACAGTTGGTGAACCGAGACAAGTCAGCTATCTTTTTTAGCAAAAAATGTACTCATGACATGAAACAAGTGGTTAGACAAGGTCTAAATATACAGAAAGAAGCATTGGTGGAGCGATACCTTGGTTTACCCACGGAGGCGGGCAAGAATATGAATGATGTTTTTGAGTACTTACCGGCTCAAATAAAGGGTAGAATCGAAGGCTGGTGTGGCCGCGAGGCAAGCTGTGCCGGAAGAGAGGTTCTGATCAAGTCAATCGCTCAAGCGGTTCCAACTTATTCCATGAGTTGTTTTCTCCTACCGATCAATATTTGCAAGAAAGTGAGATCCGCAATTACAAATTATTGGTGGGGCAGCTCGGTAGACAACAACCATATGCATTGGATGAGTTGGGATCGGCTTACCCATCCTAAATGCAAAGGTGGTATGGGTTTTCGGGATCTAAGATGTTTCAACCTAGCGATGCTTGGGAAACAGGGTTGGCATCTAATCACAAGACCAGACTCATTGTGTGCAAGGGTGCTCAAAGGGCGATACTCCAGACATATCGAGCCAATACAATTATGTGAAGTGTGCGGTGATCCCGAGGAATCAATCAAACATGTCCTTATAGATTGCACTGTGGCAAAAGCTATTTTGGGCTCATACCAAGTTGGCAAGCGGAGTGAAGTTTCCACAAGCGAATGTGGCAACTTGGGCAACTCGATCTGATGTCGGAATTATGTCCCCACCATAATCAAGCAATTATTATATGCGGCATGTGGGCATTGTGGATGATGCGGAATAAACGTCGTCATGGTGAACTGACAATGACGGTTCAACAAGCGCTAACATGGGCTAGAGATACGGCTCATGATTTGTGGCAATTGGGGCATTAGCCCTGTCGGCAAATGGCTAGACAAGGCCCTCAAGATGGAAGAAACCGGCGCCGGGGTGCCTGAAGATCAACACTGTCGCCGCCTCGCGGTGGAGAGGTGAATGCTCCGCCCGACGGCGAAGCTTTCGAGCCGACGCTACATTCGATGGCCCAAAGACCGTGGCACCCAAATCCATCCATCTCGCATCCCCACCCTCTCCCACTCAATGCACCGACAAATCAGACAACTCTCCATCCTCCCACAGGTGAGCATCCGCACCCCGTTCCCCACCGGCCAAAACACCTATCGTGTATCTTACCAAATCATTCACACATGCAAGCGGCGGTAGGGCCCACGAGTTTTTCTGTCTCGAGTGATTGTAATTGCAAGTGCGAATCTCCATCACAACCATCTAAGTCCTCGTCGGTATGCTAAGTGCCACGCTTGATAATTGATATTTTCCTTAGTAATACTAAGTACATTTGCTTAGTTGCTAAATTATTTCTAATATCATGCTACTATGCTAGGCTTTCTTAGAAAATATTGACAAATTTGGGCTCTCTGTAGTCGATACATTTATTGGTTGTGTTCTGCTATACATACATCTCTTCCACCTGGTGAAAAATAGAGAAAATATTGAAAGGACATTATGTAGAGCATAAGAGGAATAGAAATTGGTCTGGCAAACAATACACTCTGGCTACTGTATGTAGCAGTTGTCCATTCTATGTTTTCTTAATCTCATAATCCTATAAAAGGTGAGAGTGGTTATTGATGGTATACCGGTTGGTTTTATATGCAAATGTAGACAAAGAACAGTTGTTGGAGGGGGCAACCACCATGCTGAATATGGAGAAACAAATCCTTGCACTTGCAGCTAAAACAACTAAAAAGGTGAATTATCTGGTGCTCCATGAAGAGATATTTGACCCTGAACAAGAGCAAGAGCAACATCTCTCAAGAAACACAAAGGGAGAAAGAGGTTCAATGACATCCTATTGAATACCCTTCTGTTATCGTTGGCCAAATCTACCTTCTAAGAGTCTAAGTGTGGGGGTAGAAAAGATTGGTATGGAGTAGAATGAATTATATAGCCTGGAGCGATGAACGTGAGCCCTTGGATCAAACAAACTTAAAGTAATGGATTAGATTGTATCTCAATGGTGGTTGTGAACCGACCTAGAAGTGTGGGGTTGATGGTGGGACCTAGGGCAGCTCGGTCGAGTTCCCCCTCTAACATGTGGGCCCAGGCTTGCAGGTCTAGCCTTCTCGTGTCTTCTAGAGTCTTCTTTTCCATATACAACATTGGATTACATTCGGGATACACCCTTAACTCGTATGGCTTGATATCTATGGGCTGTCTTCCTAAATAGTCCCTAAAAATATATAAATCATCACCAAAACTCATGGAAATTGTTAGCTCAAGCCCTAAATCTATCTTTGAATTACATTTTAGTCCATTTCTCATGTTCGCTTACCATAGATTTCATATGATAACAAGTGTCAACACTCAAGTCATCAAGATCTCAAGCCCTAGAGTTCCACCATAATTAGAGCATTAGCTATCTAGGCTAGTTCTAGAGAGAGGCAAGATTGTCATGAATCGATCGTCAAGAAGCCTCGTGAAGCTTCTCTCTTGTATCTTTTTGCAAGTACTTCTTAGCTACAATTGTTATGACTTTGATCTATTTAATGATTATATTTATAGTTATATGCTTTAATGTTTGTTATGATTATATACTTAGGATAGTTAGATTGTCTTTATATTCAAGCATGGAGTCGTATAGCTCTCATTCAATGGTACCTTGGGGTGAGTGGTAAACATAGTGTAAGCATGGTGCTTATACCTTGTTTTCTTGTGTTTGCACCCTACATTCTAGGTCATGTGGTAGATCATGTATGTGACACTCCCATTGAGTCCTTTATAGCCCACTCACCGAATGTAGTATTAGTTGATTTTATTACTCTAGTAGACATGCTTTGTTCTTGATGTTCCTTAGTAATGTTCACCATGCATGTGTAGATGTAATGCTCTCTTGCTATGATTACTAGGTGTAATGCATTAATCTTAGTATGCATTAACATAATATTAGGAATAACTTAGGGATATCTTTTTCTGTTCTACCTATACTACGCTATTATTGCCTTTATGATACATTCTAGTGGCTACCATGGTCTTTGACTTGATAGTTATCATATCATTATTATCCTTTATCATATGACTTATCCTTGTTATGAGTAATAAAGATTGATTATGGTTTACTCTACATTACCACAATGTAAGGAGAGATATCATTAAACCCATAAACTTCCCCTTTCTGTGGTAAAATATAAATAAAGATACTTGGTTTATTCTTGATTAAAATGCTACAATGGTATTTCTATTTGTGAGCTTGCGAAAATCATCTTTCATATTTATTCGTATTAGATTAGAAGTGGCCTATTCATGAATACCATCCATGCATTCTCGGCATTATTGTCGGGGATGACAACCTAGTATTAAGTAATGCTAAGAAATGAAGAGGATTTACCTTTGAGCATATCATGGGTGAGACTAACTCCATCCATGGTAGTGATATTCGTGCAACATAAGATTCACATTTCTGGCACCATTGCTAGAAGTGCGATTAACTCCACTTTTGGTAATGACGTTAGTATATACCGACAATTATATATATTTATAATTGGGTCACATTTCACAAAATACAAGTGACCACAAACTATTGAACAAGCCAAACTAAAATTTGTGTCAAATGACATAGTTTTTTGATTTTGAGGTAAATTTCTTTCTTGTTGTACTTCTTCAATGCTCTTCTTGACTTTTCGACATATTTTTGAAGTGTGGCCAGCCCCTTTTCCATGATGCAATACATTTCTTTCTCGGCGTAAGAAAATTTCTTTCCCCAAAGTTTCTTTTTTTGTTGAATCCTCCTCTATAATTATTATTTCTGTTGTTATAACTTTTGTTTTGGTGTTGACTTTCTTTGGTCGTTTTTTGTTGCGAAGGTGAGATGTTTTCATCGGTCTGTTCATTGTCGATTTGATTTATACACCGAAAAAGATTGAGGTTGTCTTCGCTTGAAATTTTGGGGTCTGAATTGATTTTTTTGGCTCCACTTGATTTCTTTGATTTGTTTTTCTTCGTCAATTCTTTTTTTACGTAATCGTCATCCGATCTTGCATATTTCTGAAATTTTTGTAAAGTTGTGCAACTGTTGATGGTCTTTCTCTTTTTAAGTGCGAAGACAACTGGCCGACTACGAGCCCTTTGATTCTTTGCTATGATGACGACTTCGTCTAGAACATTTGAAATTTGAGTTTTCATTTGGATGAATCTCTTGTAGTATTAGATTATTTTCTCCTTTGGATGTTGTTTGATGTCAAATAAGTCATCGCTTGTGAGAGCCTGTATGCTGAAATCCTTTAAAGTCGACTAGTAAAGTTTTTCTTAGTTGCTCCTAAGTTTTTATCGATCTTGGCTTGAGTGAAGAGTACTATCTTTGAGCTGAGTCTTTCATTGCCATAATGAGTGCTTTTGCTAGAGTTGTATCATTGCCTCCTCCGGATGCTACTGCGGCTCAAAACTCATTAGGAGTTGTCTTGGGTCCGATGTTTCTTCATAGTATGGGATAATGTTGAATTTGAAACCTTTTGGCCACTTCATCATTATTTGAAGGTCGATTGAGAGTGGTGATTTGGGTCGATGGAGTTTGCAAACTTTTCTTTGCCTTGATTGCTTTTGTTTGCGAGCTTGGTTCATCTGTGATTGTGACTTTGTGTAACACCCGTGTTTTTGCATCATTTTAAAAATCACTAAAAATTTGAACTTTTTATAATTACAACTAAAACTTGATTTAGTTTCCACTAAACCGAAACCCTTTTCGAAAACACTGCATTTCAAACCCTCACCATATAGAAAATAGGAAATCTTGTTTGTTGCTTGATGAGCTTTATGGTGACCAAGGATGCAAGGTAGGTTCTAGATTTTATTTATGGAAGTATAATATTGCATGAGAATGATTTATAAATTTCTGCGGGAATCAAATATTGAAAACCCATGTGTACCAAATATATATATTAACATTTTTATGAGCACAACAAATAAATATTCTCGACACTAAAAAGTCGGAGGAATATAAAGGTGCTCATATGAATATTTTTAATATATAAATTACACATGAAATAATAATCTTCGGGAAAACGTGTGTACACCTATATGTTTCTATTTACACAAGTACTATTAAATAAATATTTTTATGAATGGAAGTCATGAGAATATGTATGCACTTGTGTAAATATTTATGACATAAACATATATGAGTGACACACATAAAATTGGGAGAGAAAGAGTAAAGGAAAGAAGGGAAATGGGAGAAAGAAAAAAAAAAGGAAAAGAAGAAGGGAAGCTTGTAAAAGCTCGTGGGCTCTCATTTCCCCCTCGGCCCGGCGGCGCCCCACCTCTTCCTCTCTTTCCGTCCGGCCCGAGGAAGCCCACGCCCGCCTCTCCTTCTCGAGCTGGCTGGCGGGCCGGCCCAACCAACGAACAGGCGAGCCCGGTCCGGTAGCCGGCCGGCTCGCGGCGCCTCCCTCCTTTTCCCTCCCCTGCCGCGCGGACCCCACCCACGTCGCGCTCGTCTTCTACCACCTCGCGAAGCGGCGACACGGCGGTCCCGCCCTGCCCTGCTGCGAGCGCGGACCTCCGCCGCGAGGGCGCGATGGACTCCACCGCGGCACCGCTCGTCGTCTTCCGAGCACGGGAGGCGGGTAAAGCAGCGCCGGCGCCCTCGATGGCGAGCGGCGCGAACCCGGCGACCTCGATGTGGCGTGGCGACGGCTGGCTCACCGGGCTGTACACCGGTCGAACCGCAGCGGCACGGCGCTCCGCACCGCGCCGCGCGGACGGCGGCCGGGGTCAGCGGCAGCGGCCGCCCGAGCACCGCTCCGCGCGCCTGGCGCCTCGGCGGACCGATACGTCGCCATGACCGCCCGGCGGCCGGCATCACGGATGGCGAGGCGCGGCGATGGCCATTTCGCAGAGCGCCGCGCGGCGCGCTCACCGCGTCCACGGCCCGATAGCGCCCGACCAAGCACCGGTGAGCACCATGAACCCGAGGCGCGGTCGGAAAAGATCGTCGGCGAGCCCCTCCCCTCGGCGACTATAAATAGCCCCCTCGGAACCCCGATAGACCTTGCCCCTCTCACTACGAGCTCCGCCCGGTCGGGAACACACGGTGCTCACCTCACCTCCCCCTCTCCTCTCTTATCCACCGCTATCGGGATTTTCCCCAATCAGGGAATCCCGCGCCCGGCGGGAGGAACTCAGGGCTCCGTACCCGTGGGAGCGTCATCGGCCCGATTAGTCGCGTGGTACGCATCCACTGCTCCTCCCCTTTTCGTTTTTCCTACTTATCGTGCCCTCTACCGCCTTGTAGCGCCCGACCGTCGGAGCGCCGCCACCATTCGTCGCCGGACACGCCGCCGCCGTGGGAGGCGTCCCACTCCGTCGCCCGGCCAGACACCATCGCGGCAGGGACGGCGCTGGAAGTCGATCGGGTCCCACGTGGCGAGGTTACGAGCGAAGATGGGCACCTCCGGCGAAAGGTCCGGACGGCGCCACCGCAAATCCCGACGGACGGAATCAAGCGGATGCCGCCGTTACGGAGTGACGCCGTCCGACCTCATCCAATGGGAAGGGGACACGTCGCCGCCGCCTCCTCCCGTCACCATCCAAAGGGACGGCCCCGTTATACATGTGGCGCGGCGTGTCGGCCACCGTGGCGTCCACATGGACCCACGTGGCACCCACGTGTGTAGATGCTTTGCGGTGTACACACCGCGTAAATTGCTACGACTACCGGTATTTGTACACGAGATGTTTATAAATAGGCCTTCCCATGTCAGAAAAATTCCCAGAAAATTTGTAAATTCATTATTTGATTTATAGAATTTTATCATGTAATTAGTTCCAATATTATTACATGATAAAATTATATTATAATATTACCCTAATGATTTAATTAGGGATTAATATTATAAAATCCATACCTCATGCATACTAACTCCGTTTCGCGTGAAACGACTTCCATAATTCATCTAAAATCTAGTCCTATGCATCTAACCCCTTGCCACCATAATGTTCTATGTTTGTTTTATATGTCATAGTTCAAGCTAGGTTTATCGCCAGTCGCCGGTAGATTTCGACGATCGATTAGGAGCTTCCCGTTTGGGACAAAGCTAGAGCGTTCGACGCCGGTGCCGATCAAGAAGAACATCCTGTGCAAGTCCTTACCCCCCTTAATCATGACCTTAATATGATGATATAATGATGATGATAATAATAAATCGGATTAGTAAATAGTGGTGTGAGCCTGATAACGTAGCTATGGAGCTAAGCCGGATGACGTAATCATCCACGTTATCTATGCTCATACGTTGTGATCAAGAGAAACATGAGAATGCCTAATGAACCCTAACCAACAAAAGAGGTGAGTAGTGGTAGTCTGGTAGAGCCTAAATACCACGTCGGGAATCGCCGCGAGGGGTTCCTGCGGAGAGATACTCGCCTCCCCTAAGGACCGGTTCATAGACCTTCTACCTAGTATAATATTACGTACAGCCACACGCCGTTTATGGGGCGGCTTGATTCACACCCCGTTGGGTTGAGGTATAATTGGGATCCAAGGTGGCCGGAGTAGGCAAACGACCTATTGGGAGCAGATGTGGGGAGAGTGGCCCCATGTCCGGTTGGCGTGGATGCTGAGTGGTCTTCCACGGAAGTGTTTGGGCGCGGTGGCGCAGTGCTAGAGGCACATATTGATGATTTGAGATTGAGAGTGGTGTTGACAGTATAGGTTGGGTAATTAGGTATTACCTGTAAAGCCGTGGGTGATTTGGTATCACCATATTGTCTAGGGTGATGCGTCATCTTAGGGTGGCGTGTTGTCCTTCCAACCCCTGAGAAGTCGTGGTGAAGATTATACCAATATACCTAGGGTAGCACCCAAGCGGGTACGGATCTCGTTAGGCCTGTCTAAGCCAAGTCGCGGTGGTAAGGGCAGTGTCTATCGTGTGGGGAAAAGTGTACAACCTCTGCAGAGTTAATTGAATCTATTCGAATAGCCACGTCCTTGGAATGGGCAAGTGCTAGGACGAACATCTATGATTAGATATACATTTTGATGATGACTAACCTGTGGTGTCATGACATGGCGGTGATGACATGAGATAAACCGGGAACTAGCGAGAGCAGATTTTAGAGACTCGCTAGGGCCCAAACCCTTAATAATTACAACCCCCTGGTTGGGACTTGCCGAAAGTACGTTTGTACTCACCCTTCTATTTTTACAGATATCGGCATATCCGAAGGTAAGGTCGCTGTCGAAGTAGGAGACCCACGACGTAGAAGTTTACAAGACGTTGCTTAGGAGAAAGACGTAGAAGTCCAGGAATTCCATCCGCGCTCAAGTTGCCTGTGGAACATGGAGTTGTGCCCAGACGGTCTAGCACTCTAGCAGACCCGTCACAGATAAACCACTGCTTCACAGTTGGCTACTCTGATCAATATAATCCCAGTGGTGTCTTCAACACCATTTGTAAGTACATCTATCCTATGTCAATATATGCTCGGAATAGTTCATCTATAACTCGATTCCCATTATCTCGTGACTTCGGTAACGTATTGGTAGCGTGATCCTGGCGCCAATACGCGAGATTAAAAGTCCCATTAAAAAGTGGGGCGTGACACTTTGTTGTCTTGATTCTCAAGTTCTTCGTTTAGTCTTCGATTTTGGCTTTGGCTTCTTCGATTCTTTGCTTCAAAACTTTTTCCCTTATTCTTAATCTGCAAGCTTCGAGCTTTTTTTTTTTTGTTCAACTCTTCTTCTAAGCTTTTCAATCTTCGCTCTTCGCTTTCGTTATTTCGCGAAGGTTCTTCTTCTCTTGTTCAATTGTCTTCGTTTGTTAAGTTTGCTTCTTCTTCTTCTTGTCAAGAATCGATGTTGACTTGCTCTTGGGTCTTCCCATGGTCCGAGATGGTCGTGGGAGTGACCGAACACACACAAATGGTGGGCGCCAAGATGTTGGATAGAATACCAACTTAACACTTTATTGATGTAGTCAGGTTACAAGGCAACCATTCAACATGGTTTGTACATGAGATGTCGGGGTATTTATAGGGGTCCCCCAACTTCGTATTATGCGGAATGGTAAAAGTTTATATATCGAATCACAAAAGGAATATAATACTAGCGGCTGATCTCATCGTCTTCGCTTGAATCTCTAACCGCTTTTTGTCTTCCTTGAATTATCGCCCGGCGAAACCATCTTTGCCAACTTCGCCGTCTTTGCTAAATTCTTTACTTCTTGATCCGCGAAGTTGTCTTCGCTAACTTCGCAGAGATCTTTGCTCCAACTCTTGCTTAATCGTTGAATTTTGTCTTCGCTGCCTAGCGAAGCTTTCTCACCAAATGAAGTTGACTTTGCTTTGTTTCGTAGCTTCAAAGTTTAGGACAAGAGTACACGGATTTGAAGTTAGTTCCCAACAAACAATCTATGCATCCATTAGCCCACCGAGGACGCCTATGATTAGTGCTGCTATTAATGAAGAGAAAGAGATGAACCCTTCAGTTGTCATCCCTGAGGTTTCTTCTATATCGAGACTACAGACTAGTGCTACATCTGATGATATTATTTGTGCCTCCACAATTGATGCTAGTGAGGATACTTTGAATGGACTATCTATGTTGGTGCAAGAAGTAAAGAGAGATGACATCATTGTTGATGTCAAAGGGCAGCACTCGTGTATTTTTCAATCCAAATGCACAATTCAAGACAAGGTATGCAAAGTTATTATTGATGGTGGTAGGTTTACAAATGCAATTAGTCCAGATTTGGTTAATGCAAATTGTCCTTGTCTACGTGGAGGCTTTCAACACCGCGTTATATGCAATGGATGAATCAAAGTGTTCCACTAAAAATTACTCATAAGGCTCGAGTAAAATTTTCAGTTGGAACTTATATTGACACTATGGATTGTGATGTCGCGGTCGTTGAGTGCGTGCCATTTGTTATTGGGTCGGCCATGACAGTTTGATCTTGATGCTACTCATGGTAGTCGTTTCTAATACTTATTCGCTTTTGCGCATAAGGGAGTTATTCATGTGCTGAAACCAATGTGTGAATGTGCTATTACGGCCGAGGTATTTCCGCAGTGAAGGTGAAGAAAAAGGCTGCTGAGGTTATTCCAAAGTCGGGGACGACTTTGCTTCAAGCGGGGAGAGAATGATGTGGCTGCGTGTGTCCAAACTATTGCTCTCAAAAATCCGTGCAATGAGCCTAAAATTGACACTAGTATTTTTTGAAGAGGGACAAACCATACCTTCTATTGGTTCTAAAAATATGTTGAAGATTCTAAAACAATCTTCTAACAAATTCAGTTGTCTCTCTAATCTTGATAATGGCAAATTGGTTGGCCAAGAAGCGAGTATGCTAGCTGCAACCAAGGTTGACTCGGCTGTTATCTCAGTTAATAATGGTTCTTCCAGTGAAATATTAGAGAGAGAAAATCTTGTATTATGAAGGTAATACTGCCAATGTGAATGAAGTTGCCATGCTTGTTGCTACCCAATGTGAGTCTGAAGATAATGATGGTTGTGGTCAGATGAAGGAAGCTGCTAGAATTGTGTCAAAGCCGAGGACGGCTTTATTTCAAGAAGGAGAGGATGATGAGACCATAGCTCCTCAAAATGGTCATGGAGACATGCCTAGCGATAATTCACATATAGAAGTCGGTAATTCTCTAATATCATCAGGTCTTTAATTGAGAAATATGACAAAAATACGGAGAAATTTACTAGCACTGATCTATCGTCAAATATGATTTTTAAAGGAGTTAATTTTCACAAGAAAAGGGAAGAAAAGAAGCAGAGTCCATCATGTAGAGGGCTAGCAGTTGAGATATTCATTTATTCTATTTCCTATACTAGAGTCGTCCATCATGTAGAGTAGTTTGTGTTTCCGTCGTTGGCTTAGTTAGTCAGGTCACGTTTTGGTTAGGTCCTGGTGAGTCAAGAGTCAAGGGCGTAGCTAGATGGGTGGCACCGTGGGCCATGGACCACCCTAAAATTCAACAAAATATTTTTTCTATACCTAATATTAAAAAGAGAAAATTTCTGCCAATCTGCCATGATTTCTGTCCGCCTCCCTACCTCTTTTCTGTCCTGTGTCCGCCCGCCCCTCTTTTTTTGCCGTAATATTTTCTTCCGTGTCTTATGCAATCGAGCCTCCTCGTCCAAATATAAATCCCAATCACACTCCATCCAGGCTGTCCCAAATACCGTGCGTCTTATCAAGAGTTGAGACCAAATCAAAGATCCACAAGCCACAAATTAAACGCACCCTCGATCATCACCTGTGCTTGCCCGAGCAACACTCCAGCGTGTTCTGTTCGCCGCAGTTGAGGCCCTCGCTGATCTCCCAACCTTGCTGCACGTACACAGCCAAACTCGGGCTTAGCAAAACCTCACCGGTCGCTTCTGTCCATGGCGCCGCCACATGTGGCCTCTCGCCGCCTGCGACCTAGACGAGTCTGTTCCAAGCGCTCCAGGTGCAGACACCCCAGCGCCTCCTCCTTGCACACACGCGTGCAGACGCACCACGAGCACCGCATCAACATACCACGGGTGACCGTGCTTGTGTAAGCAAGCTTGTTGACACTGTTAGCTTGTTGACATCGTCCCTGCATCACACCCAATACATGTCCACTTTCCTGTAATAAAAACCTGCATCACACCCAATATATTTCCATTTTCCTATAGAAAAAAATCAAGTAATACAATGAAAATACTAGGATTCATAGTATGAACAAGATGAGAGGTGAAGTAGGCAACTACCAATTGGTTGAGAGCTTATTTATACTTTTTTTGTTTGGATAAATCTCAAAGGTGTCCTATGAGCGTGTCTGAACATGTTATAGAGTTTGGTTTTAAGGCGAAAAATAATATGCAATTATTCCCCAAGTTGCATATCGTCCAGATGATCGGACTATAAAATTATATACCCGTAGCAACACATGGGCATTTTGCTAGTAAATATTAATCCTAAGATATCTAATTTTATTTAGAGAAAAATTTTAGATACAATAAGGAGATTTCAAGGTATTTTATGAGACAGTTTATTTAGCTTTGGTACTTGTTATGATAAATTAACACACTATATTTTTAATATTAAAAACATAATATAAGTTGGACCACACTAACGTAAGATCCTAGCTACGCCAAGTCTGGTTCAGCAGCGTGCCTTTAACCCGGGGCGCCGCCCTTGCACGAGAGGAGATTGGCTGTTATCGTGTTTTCTTCGTCGGGTTTCTCTGAAGAACAGAGAGACGACTCCTCTCATTATCCTTTCGATCCCTCCAGGATTTGTGAAGATTAGCGTGATCAGGATCTCTCCTGGGTGCGCTGGTTCGATCTCATCGAGTTCTCATCTTCTGATCGTGGTTTGTGGTGGCTGCGGGTGGAAGATTTGTCCTTAGGGTTTGGTTTGCAATTACTCTGTAAGTTGATCCCTATATCTATCAATATCATTGCTACTGTTTGTCTTGGGTTGATTGAACACAACTATTTCATCGATCTGGATTATCTTATTTGGTCAAATCCATAATTGTAATATATATCTGATTGGTGAGATTTGGAGCTGCCACGTTAATTGTCTATTGTGAGCAGACAGACATTAATTTGTCTGACGATAGTTGCTTGTTGCGGATCGTCCCTGCTGTCTTTGTCAGGCTGTTTCGATTACAATTCTCCATATTACAAAATCAGATAACGAACTACTCTCTGAGAGTTAGCTACTATTACTGTTCGTTCATATTGAATAAAATCAGCTAGAATTATTCTCGTGAGGCACAGGTCAGAGATATTATATACCAATTATTTTCTGATCATAAGAGCTTAATCAGAGAAGTTAATTTTTTGTGATCTTATATACAGTGAAAGATTGAGACAAATTATTGAACAGCGGGCCGTGTCCTTATCAGGCGGACAGGCAGGAACTGCAGGTGCATGAAGAAAAGCAGAGCAGAAGCATACCAGGCGGAACAGAGAGTACGCAGGGGCATACCAGATAGAGTAGAGTAGAGAGGAGGCAGGGGCATACCAAGCGGACGGACGGCGAAGGGAGAGAAGCGGACGCGCAGCTGCGGATTGCCGACGGAGGCAAAGTCGAGGCGGACACGCAGATGTGGATGGTCGATGCCTGCAACGGCGGAGATTCTCGACGGCTGGAGGGAGAATGGCGGCTTGTGCTTCACTTTTTCGGTCTGATGATGGCGACTATTGGGCAGGGGTTTTTTATCGACCGGTTGAACCAAACCGCCGGGGTCCGGTTTGGATTTCGGACCGGTTACCGTAAACCGGCCGGTTACCGGTCGGTTTGGTTTTGAATTCAAATGAATTCAAATTTTCGATTCATCGGTAAAAATCGGTTTACCGGCGGTATTTAATTTATACCGCCCGGTTTGAGCGGTATAAATTAAAAACCGCTTCGGTAGTTTATACGGCCGCCCATGCGCTTTTTTTTTTTTTAAACTTCAATTCAAATTTTTTTATACCAAACGAACTCAAATTTGAAAAAATGTTGCACCGTTGGCTTCTATAAATCGCAAACTATTTTACAGTATTTTTTCCACGATTTTTTCAATTTTTAGATTTTGAATTTCAAATCTTTTTACCGGCCGGTCGGATACCGGGCGGACCGGTAAGTTCGGTAACGCGGTTTCCCGCGGGAAACCGACCGGTATAAAAAACCCTGCTATTGGGGACGACGACGACGGTCGTTGGGGCAGCCGCCGGGGCTCCTCTCAGCGCCGGCAGCACCAGCGCCGTGGTGTCCCAGGACGGGAGTTCCAGCACCCTGGCGTTGCAGCACACGCCGGCAGACACCGGTCGCCCACACGTCATATTCATCAGGCCCATACCCTTCACCGATATGGCGCAGGTTAAGCCTGGTAATCACCCGAGGGTCCAATGGTAAGTACCCCTCCTGATGAATATGACATGTGGGCGACCGGTGTCTGCCGGCGGCGCCAGCGCGATAGTTGCGTAGGTGCCGGAACTCCTGTCCTGGGACACCACGGCGCTGCTGCCGTCGGTGCTGAGAGGAGCCCAGCTAGGCGGCTGCCCGAACGACTGTCGTCGTCGTCGTCCCGATCATTAGACCGAAAGTCACAAGGACAAGTCGCAGCTGCTGCTTGACGCCTGCCATCATCGCGCTCTCTCGATGAGTGTAGTGTGAGGGCGTTTGTATTCTACTTCTGTGCACTTGGAGGCCGCACCGGCTATGTGTGTATTTATAGGCGCATTGGCGCGAACGTGCACGCGATTCCACCTCATTAGTACTAGTATAATTGTAATTATTATATATATAATTGCATGCATGACTATAGCGCTACAGCTTGCAATTGTAATATATATATAAATTGCATTATTGATTCGATCATGAGACGGTGCATAAATTTGCATGCGTTGGCTGGCCTTATTAATGTATCCAAAATTTGTTATTTTTTACGTATGTAGACTTGTCTCAAGGTACGGTGTGGAGCATACATATTCATCCATGTATCCCCGCTAGCTTTTGCACATGGAGATGATCGAACGAAATGTGTGTGTTTTTTGTTAGCAGTTTGCATTGGATCTCAACATTATGATGATGATGTGTCGATCGAACGAACGAACCAGAAGCTGATAAGTGTAGATAGTACTATAATTAGGTATGTTACGGTGGTGATCGTGCATGCGCGCCGGCCCCATTATTGTTGATTGCAAGTGACCGGCCGGCGGCCAAGGTCAGGTCAGGTCTCTATCTATGAGACTATGACCGGCGGCTGGATCGCTTCATCAGTTTCGTATCGCACGGAAGATTATTATATTTACACAAGTAAATCTCGATTAATTTACAAGATCGAATCACACGGGTACGGATGAAATGAACATGCATATGCGCACTCTTCCCATTCGATTCCTTCCTATTATTAATTATTATACAATACTAGATAAAGTGTCCGTGCGTTGTAAGCGGGTGATTGGTAAATATATGAGTACCATCCATTTAAACTTTAAGTGCTAATAATATATTTTTCATGAAGTTTGATGCCATAAGTATCTTCACCTATGCGAGCATGCTACCTGCATACTCCTTGGGGCCTTTATCTCCGCGCGGCGGCATGTACTACGGCATGGTGTATACCCTGGTGAGGTCGCCGAGATGCTGGCCGGGTGATCATGTTGTCCATTTTCGATGAGACCGCCTCTATCAACGTCTCGTGGATGGCTAGCGAGATGGGGCTCGCGCGGCTACGCCCAGCGGCCGCCTCCTTGTCGCCACGATGATGGTGACCAACATCATCTGCATCGTCGGTGAGGAAAGAAGATATGCATCCTCGCGTCTCGCTTGTGGATGACGATGCCGCTGTGATCTCCCCTCCGGCAACCCTAGCGATGGTGACGCCACCGAAAGTACCTCTGTTCGATCCGTCGTGTGATCTCCATCCTGGCTCGTGCTCGTGGTCTCAATTTACTTGTATTAGTGGGTGGGAGTTCTAGCCAGAGGGGTCTTGATTTGCTTGTGTTGCCTGCTTGGATTGATGGGCATATCTTATTTGGTATTGTATACTTATGGTGGAAGGAAAAGGGTGAAAGGAAAATTTTGGCGAAATTTTTTTCTCGCTTTATTAGTAGGTACTAGTCCATCAACCCGTGCTCTCGACGGGTGAGAATCTTATAACAGATAAGAGATATAGAAATTAGTTATTGTTTAATGTCTCTGGATTATAAATAGTACTTTTACGAAATTATACCTTTTTCGCTTTGTTTCTTTTCTAACATAATAGGGACATCTAGTTAATAGAGTTCAATACAATGCACGCTTAAGCCAAAACAATTTGTCATTGCGCACAAACTAACAATTACATAAATCGTCGGCTCAAACAAATGAGCAACTTGGTTGTACTTGAAAAGGAAACTATTATGCGACTAAGGCGACGCGTACAATCCGACTAAGGGTCATCAAACCTTCGATGTTCACCTGCGTCAATGAGATCCGGACGAGCATGGGTAACATCGCGCACATCTTTTCCCCGCCTCGCTGACGGGACACCCCCACGGAACGCCTCATGAAATCGACGGCGAGAGTGTCATCCGGGGTGTTGGTGACCACGTGATCGGTCGCCCCTCCCACTTGTTGGCATGACCCGCGCGCCTATTTCTCATGATTTGGATGATGGTAGGCCGATTTGGCGGCCAATGGGACGCCTGCGATATAGGGTCCGGTCATCGTCGGCGGCGACCACCACGGAAGTCGAAGGCGTGGCGGAGACAAGACCGAGAGGCTCCTCCAGCGGTAGCTTCATGGAGTCGAGGAAGGCTGCCACCGGGCCGTTGAGGCTGCGCAAACAAGCGCGCTGGGGTAGCGGCGGTGCGACGGTGGGCAAAGTGGTTGGAGGATCCACCGCCACGTAGTCCTCGCCGGCCACCATCGACGCCTCAGCAATTGCGGGATTCGCTAGCATCACATGAGCCTCAACATGCGAAGTTGAGCTGAACCATGTGTGGCGGGCGAAAGGGGCTCCAGTAGCACCGCATGGGCTCCACAATGTAAGTCGGGCGCGTGACAAGAGTGGCCACGAGCTCATCGAGCATTGGGTCCACACAAATAGGAGATTCGCACCCACACACGGCTGGAGCGCGAGCGGGCCGGTGTGCTGGTGTGTCGTCGTTACTCACCCCCATCGACGACAAGGTGCCACTCCTAGCTGGGGCAAGACCGATACCGAGGTGGCCGAACATAGAATCTGTATGGAGGCACTGGCGGCTCGGCCGTCCGTAGAGCGCCCTGGCCACCGCCACGGTTGGCGGTTGGTAGTTATCGCACACCCTCGTTTTCTCCTTGCCACATTAGCATCGGGGTCATGCAGCCCTGGAAAGTGCCGGGTTTTTTTTCCTCCAAACCAGCAGGCCTCGTTGGAAGAGGCGGGGCGTCATCCCCGTGGCTTCCATACATGCATGCACATAGCCGACGCCCGAACCCAATTAGAAATCAGCCTTTCCTTTTGTCCTTGTTAGTTATTGCTATTCCATAAGTACACACATGGAGAACCCGAAAAAAAGAAGAAGAAAAGAACCCGAAACCGAGTCGAAGAAATCGGCGCTTTTGGTCCTTGTCGCTGCAAATATATATCTGTCTTCCCTCCTGTCTCCTGCACACACAAATTAGTCGCTAGCAACGTACGTGGGGAGGAAGAAGAATTAATATCCATCATGACGCCGACGCCGACGCCGACGCTGACGACGCCGGTGGCGCTAACGGTCGGGGAGTCGCTTGCAAACGTGTCCCGTGCTAAGATCTGGGCTATTGCTATCGTCTCCCAGCTCACGGTTCCTGCTTTCATCGCTGGCTTCTTCGTGTATATCCTGTTGCACGCCGCCTTCCCCGACGTCGGTCCGTTTTCCTTCCTTGCCGCCGTGCCGTGGCGGCTGGCGCTGGTGCTCGCATGGTTCGCCTACCTGAGCGTGTTCTTCCTCATCAAGTCCTACACGGAGCTGTACCTACCGCGCACGCCCGTGGCCATCGCCGAGAAGATGTTCAACGTAGGCCTTCGGGGCGTTGGCCTGGTCGTCCTCGGTCCGCTGGTGGGCGCCGTCCTGGTCTTCCAGATCAAGGACTCCCGTGTCCTCGCGGCCTGCACCGCCGTTCCCGCCGCATTCATCGTCGGCCTCGTTGCCTTTTGGGTTTGGCTCTCTCGTACCTACGGCGGCGCATCGGAGTCGGAATTGGAATCGAATGATGTTGCACGTCTGCCTGCCTAAATACATTTCTCTCGTTTAAGTAATTTCTAGTGTATGAGATATATATAATTTTTTTCTCCCTGCTACCTATAATCGCTTGCACATATTTGTTCTTTGTGTCATTTATAAATTTCCACTAGCCCTTTGCCCGTGTATGATCAGAACAGAATTTGCTTTCAAGGAAAACAAATCATGCACTTTTACATGTCAATATATAGGGAATCTATATTTTTGAAAGACATGTAAGAAATTTAAAGAGTAAATTGGCTGTGGAGCATCTCAGCGGCGAGGACGCCCACGGTAGTAAAATTATTTTACTGCCTCGGATGACAATCCGACGATAGCCAATGTTCGATGGGCAGCTGTACGGCGTCTCCTTTCCTTGTCGACTTTTCATTGGTTGTAGTTGAAAAATATCTACCTCCACCTCTCCGCAACCTCTTTCCAGTTTCCACCGCCTGTACTCTCTCCTTCCTCTCTCTCTCTACCTATCTCCGATGCGGCGGCACATCGGCCCGGGCGCAGGCCACCCGGGCAAGCTCACAGCAGAAGACCGGCGAGGATGGACCCAGCCCCGTGCTAGGCGCGGGCGCGAGCGCGGTGCTGGGTGCAGGCGAGCCGGCCGCCACCGCCGGCGAGGGCCACTGGTTGGCTGCTGCCCGTCTGCTACACAGGTTAAGGTGCTCTCTCTCTTCATCCCCCTCCCCTTCCTTCGCCGGTGCCAAGGACGGCCATCGATCTAAGCTTGACTGCTCGGTTTTTTTTTTTTTTTGACGAATCACTGCTCTTTCTTGCTGGAGAAGAACAGCATCGGCGGATCTGGTGGATTCGATGCTTCTATGGCTGGATCCGTCCCTCCTCTTGCTGGATCCGTGCAAAGCACCAAGCATGAAGTCGCCGGAGGCCGAGGATGGTGTTGGCATGGTGAAAGACTGGGGGCAGGGGGCAGCGACGACGCTAGCCACTGCCTCATGTGCGTTTGCTTCTCGTGCTCCATCTCCCTCCATAAGGAGCCGGTGCAGGCGAGTGCTCTCCCTAGGACGGTGGTTTTCTGAGCCAGTTCCCCATGTAAGTGGCACGGCTGCAGAGTCTGTGGATCAAGCGAATGAAATCTCGAAGGCACTTCCTATGATTCAGGTAGCACCCCACTTTTCCTCCCTCACTTTGCTCCTTTATTGATGAACTAAATCATGGTAGTGCCACAATTTTGTTAAACATGGGCTGATTTTTATTATATTTGTTATTTGTTACATGTGTCTATACAGACCAATACTGCACCAGTAATTGCTCAAGCAGACTGTGGAGTAGAGATCAGCTCTGGTGGTACCATGCAGTCTGCTGTGGCTGCTCCATGCAATGGAACTACAGCGAAAAAGGTGAATTTGAAGTCGAAGAAGCTTGTGAGGTACCCTGTCCAGACAACTATTGTTCGATTCACGAAAGCCAGGGAAGAAAGCCAAACGTAAGAGAAGTAGAACTATAAGACATGCTGTAGCTTGTAAGGACGTGGCAAATATATCTTGTTTGAATGAGCAGTTGGCATCAACATCGGCCACTGCATGCTCAGAAACTGTAGAATCTACCTCCAGTCTTCAGAAACGGCCACATGCCAGTGCAAGGTCCAAAGATGATACCCAGTCCTCCAAAAACAAGCAGAAGGTCGATGGAGTTTGTGTTGGTGCTGGCACAAGTGCACCTTCTGGCAGTGCTGTGTGCTACCTGCTTCAGGCTTCTGTCTCAGTGCACTGCAGATTGCAGATTTGAAAGTAATAGGTGAAAATAAGGACCTCAACCTTCCTGCTCACAAGGTTATTATGCCATTATTTGCCATCACTGCTCCAAAATTAAATAATAATAGTTTCATGTATATATGCTTGTGCGACATCAAACTAAAACAGTGGTTCTCAGTTGTATGCTGACTTCTTTATTCTAGAGTTGACAATTAACTATGCACTTCCAGAGTTGACAGCAAGAACTTTTTAGCTATTTTTTGTTGAAAAAAGAACATAAGCATAGTTGCTAAGCCTCATGTATATGTATATGTATATATATATATATATATTATTTTTGTAGTTGATTAGCTATCATGCAAATCAATAGGATGGTGCCCTGAGTATAGTTTCAGTTTGTGGCTTTCAAAATGCCAATCTTTGTATTACAGTAAGTCTGTGGCCACTACATGGATCAATAGAATAGGACTTTGGAATAGTGTAAACATGTGTGGCTTGACCTACTGTTTAAACAAATGCATGGTTTGCTGTTTTAAAATACCAATTAAATTGCACTCAGTGTCACTGTCCTATGTATAATTAAGTGGAGCCAGAACCGTCTAGATGTACGCCTACCTGATTTAAAAACATCGCAGCATATGATCATAATATTACCGTGATGTTAAGATCATGTCTATAGATTTTATCGTGGCTTATTCTGCAATGTTTATCTTAGAATACCGACTTTGGCCAGCACTCCGCGCATGGGTAGCTTATTCCATTCTGTTCTAATTGTTCTTGAGATTAGTAGCTATTTTAGATCTTGTATAGTCTCTAACAGGCTGATTATTACTTTGTTGTGACGCAGGTAGCTTTGTTGCTTGGTAGCTGCTAAAAAAAATGCTTCCTAGATATCTATAATGTCAGCCTTGTGCCTGTTTGATATCCAATTTTTGCATGGCATAAACATGACATGATGAAATGAGGGTCATCAGTAGAACCAAGAAAATTCAAGCCTTAGTGCTTCCATCCAATTTGGCCCTTTAATGTTGTGTTGCCCCTTTTCCCTACAGGTTGTAGTCAATTCCCAAAATAAATTTGTATGTGCGCAATTCAGCTTATTTTCTGTTTCAGAGTCTTAGGTGAAATGACTCTGAATAAATCAATTCTATGAAGAATAGAAATATGGTGAAATATATTGAATAGAGGGATTGCAGTGTGAAGGCCTAAAATAGTTTACTGCAATGGCGCCTATGTTTTTGCTAGCAAATGTGGTCTGTCGCATTAAGCAGTTCTTCTATATAATTCCCATATTAGATGATGGCAGTATATTTAGAAATACAAAATGTCATACAAACAGGCAGTACAAAGTATTGGTTTTGATGGACAACAGTTAGCTTTGGTATTGTTTCTAAAAAAAATAAAAAATTGAAACTTTGGTCATGATACTGAAGCATACCTGAAAAATTCTATGAATATTCCCTACCTACTAATAAAATTAGTTTGAAGTATGTCCTACGTTTGAGGGCTAAAAGGTCAATGCAGTTCTAGACATTGTTTTCTACTTTTGTTATCTGTCTACTAACTCTTCTTTCATGATCATTGCCTACTAAAAGACTGGATATTGCAACTTTTGTTTTTACTATTGTGGTTTGGATCTGTAAATAGAACTAAAAGTAGGAGAAATTCAAACTAAAAGTAGAAGAAATTCAGGATATAAATGTGGCACACATAATCAGTGCAAAAAGTTATTGGAATGCTTTAGCTTATGTCGTCCATTGTGTGCAAAAAGGTTATTGCATTGCTTCAGTTTAACCAGTGCAGTCTGTTTCACTGCCTGCTAGGGAGGGCGACTTCAGTGCAGGTAACCTATTCGACGCCCCTGCCCATTAGACACCTGAATATTTGTTTTCTTCCAGTTCTGAAACACCTGAACATTGTTAAGGTCATTTTGTTTTGGAAGAGGTTACTTTGTCAAATTTAACTTTATGACATGACATGGGTGCTGAACTTTTCTCTCTTTTTCCAAGTGATCTATATGGAGGCCTTAACAATGTTGCAGTACAGGCTTTATGTGCCTACTTATTGACTTATTTCATGCGTGTGAGAAGGTAGAAGGTAGTCTAAAGTGATAACTCTCTAGAGCTTTTTGTTTGCAGGTTGAGGTATATGCCCTCTTTTGCTTTTTTTTGCAGATTTAATTATATGCCTTATTTTATTTATGCTCCATCTGTGTCAAGAAACATTTTCATGCAAATGTTGATCATCTGCTAATTTGCAACAACACCCATATTACCTGGACTTCTGATCAACGGAATGAACTGTACCCTGAAACATATGCATCATGCAAAATTATAAATGCTGTAAATTTCCATTGAAAGTGTTACAGAGGTTAGCTAAGGTTCAGCAGGTACTGGTAGAAAAATGCAAATTTGGTGGAGCAGGCTGCTGAAGAATCAGGAGAAGTCATAGCCAGGGATTCACATCTTGTCTCCATAACAGCTGGGATGGGACGGGATAACTGGATCCAGTGCCACTCAAGTTGTTGCCCAGATATCAAAGGAAGCTAATTAGGACTGTACGATTCATGGTTTGAAATGACTGAATATATGTACTGTGAACTACCTACAATTATCTCATGTCACTGCATTGTTGAACAACCTGTCAGTATAAATTCAGATTTTTGCGTCCAAGTGCTACCTCATGAAGGAAAATGGACTGTCAAATGTTGCCTGAATGTGGTGTAAAATTGATTTTTCGTCGGTTCTATTCCACAAGTACGTCTGTTCGGTCTCAGTGATCATAGGCACTGCTGGCCAATGCCCCGCGCGCCCATGCGCGCGCAAATTACTAGTGTCTATAAAATTTGATGGCATATGACATGTAAGAAATGTTCATATAAAAATATTTTTTTGATCAAATATAAGAATATTTTCTCGTAACTTTTTCTCAACTTATGAACTCCACTCTCTCCACTGCGAGCCGTGCTCCACAAATTGACACGAAGGATCACTCGCGCTGGCCACCACTGTCACTGTCAGTGGCAGTACTAATGGTACTAGTACAAGTAAGAACGGCCGAACCCGTCGTCCCGGCCGTCTCCGACGACGCTGCGGCGGGTCCGCGGCTGTGCAGCCACCACAGCAGGTTGGTCAGCGAGTTGCCGTTATCATGCGCGGTGAGCGCGCGGATCTTGGCCAGCGCCGCCTCCGTGTCGTAGATCCCCTCCAGCGCGTACACGAATCCCTTCCACCAGTCGCCGACGCCGTCCCTCGCCAGCGCCGGGAGCGTCCACGCCACCAGGTCCCCTGACGAACGCCACGTCCGGGAACAGCGCCTCGCTGATGGGCAGCAGGGGCAGCAGCTGAATGCCGAGCCGGCACTCCTTCCACTCCGCCGGAGCGAACCACAGCACGCTGTCGCGCTTGTTCGCCCACAGCACCCCGACGACGCGGTTGCTCCCGCTGAAGTCCTCCTCGTACATGCCTTCCCCGTCCCGGACGTGCCACCACGTCTGCGCCGCCAGCATCTCCAGGGCCGCCAGCGTCGCGCCCAGCGAGGCCAGCCGCTCGTCCCCGTAGCTGAGCCCCACCAGCGCCGCCGAGTAGTAGGCGTTCACGGCCTCGCTGGTGCTCTCCTGGTTCCGCCCGTCGGGGATCGCCGCCAGTCCACCCGCCCACGAGTGCAGCGTCCAGAGATCGAACATCCGCAGCCGCGTGAAGAAGCTGCTGCCGGCGCCGGCGCCGGACTTGTCGCAGCACGACACCGTCATGAAGTCGGCCACCATGGCGTAGGCCTGCGGCGCGTACTGGCGGCCCCAGGTCGGGTCCAACCTCGCCAGCACGGCAATGGCGTACAGGAAGTAGCCCAGGTGGTAGTGGTGGTCGTTGTAGACGCCGAACCCGAAGTCGGCGCTGGAGTCGGTGAGCCCCTGCAGCGTCTGCAGCCCGCCCCACGTGGCGTCGTACAGGAAGCCGTTCCCCTGGAAGCTTCCGTCCAGCCACGGCGTGACGGTGGCCGCTAGGAACTCCCGCACCGCCGGGACCACGTCGTCGCACCCGACCTCCTCCGCGATCACCGCCAGCCGCGCGGCGCGCGCCACCGCCTTCCCGTAGAAGTAGGACGAGGTTGTGGTGACCGCGGCGGGCGCGAGCGCGCTCACGTCGGCGCGCAGCGCGGCCACCACCTCGGCCACGCCGTCCGCGCGGACGCCGCGGGTGGAGTGCCACGTCATGGGCACCGGGTTAGCGTGCAGTGTCCAGGAGCTGCCAACGACGCCGACCAGGTCGCCGTCGATGCTCCGGTACCGGATGCCATCGAGCACCCGCACGGCACGGTTCTCGTCGTCGTTGGCGGCGGCGGCGAGTGCGAGTAGGCGGAGGTGGAGCGGGTGCGCGAGCATCAGCAGCTCCCCGTGCCCCTCCTTGCGCCAGGCGTAGTCAACGGAGAAAGGCCGGTCGTTCGGGTTCAGCGTGGCGTGTCCCGCGATCGGGTAGCAGCGGCTGTACCGGTCGAGGACCGACTCCATGGACGCGTCCGGGAGGTACGCGACCCGGATGGCGCCGGCGAATGCTGCCGCCGAGAGCTGCGTGGAGGTGGCCTGGGTGAGGTGGATCGGAGCCGACGCGTAGAGGAGGAATGTCTGGCCGCTATCCATCCGGAGACGCCACTTGGTGCCGGAGGAGCCGTGGCGGCGGTTGGAGCTTGAGCTGACCTCGACGAAGGCGTGGACGGACGCGACGGAGATGTCGATTGGACTGCCACCGGCGGCGGTGGTGACGACGGTGACGTAAGGGCATCCACGGACGAGGTACGCGCGTAGGGACGGGGACACGTCGAGCGTGACGGAGAGGTCATCGAAGGCCGACACGACGTGGCGCTGCGTGCTCCCGGCGGCGGTGGCGTCGGAGACGGTGAGGTCGGCGACGAACGTCTGTGTGATGGAGGACGGCGAGTGGGTTCGTGACGGGTAGCAGACGTCGAGCGCGCCACCGCCGGGGAGCGGATGGAGTAGGGGTGGATGTACTCCGGCATGTCCCCGTCCTTGAGCACGAAGTTCTGGAAGAAGGAGTTGGTGGGCAGTGGCGCGGTCAGGAGCGCCGGCGCGAAGAAGCGGGACGGGTCCGGCACCACCGTGGACGTGGCGCGCGGGAACACGGGGTCTCCCTTCACCGGCGCGCTGCTCGGGCGGTGGCTGCCGTGGTGCGGCATGGTGGAGGAACTGCGGAGCCGGGAGGGGAAGGCCCTGCGCCGGGACTCGGGAGATCGCGCGCGAACGGGTGCTTCTTCGAATGTTCAGGCCACTACCACTGCCGCATCTTGCTTTTGCCTGCAGCTGCTTTTATAGTAGTAGTACTGTGTCTGTGTGTGTGAGATGTTGGTTGGGCTGGGCTTCTGGTTGGTTCGAACGCGATTAAGCAACGTGTTCCCGCGTGTGATCAACAATATTTGAAAAACAAATAATAAAGTGATTTGAAAATCTTGGAAATGGCAAGTTTCGATGGACAGGACAGAGGTGGTTAGCGTCGAAGGCTTATTCTACTAGGTATGTTTTCCTCGCTTAGCACGATGATGATGATTGTAGTGGTGGCAATTGTAATTAGTTGAGTAGAAGCAAATAAAGAGGCCGGGAGTGAGACGTGCGAGAATGAAGAGAGCACGGATCGGGAAAAAGCCTTGCCGTGGCGGCGAATGCTTGCCAGCGGCAGAGCGAAGCGAGGACGGCCGTCGGTGCCACACTGCCCGTTGCTTCCTTGGTTCCGGCCGTCCGGGGCGCCACCCACGACGCCTTTGTCTTGTTGGTTGGACGCGGCCGCAAGGAACCCGTCACGTACCAAACCCACGTTGCTGCTCCTGCTCTGCTTGTTTATACATCATCACCAGGAAGGAAACCAATCTTTGTCAGGGTGATTGCTGTGCCTTCGACGCTGAGGTATTCAATCTCGGGCAGGCCCACGTTTGCTTCATGTGGACCGGGCAGAAAGCCTTGTGTGTTCGGGCATTGAAAGACTTTTTTTTTATTTGGTAACTATTGTCTCACCATGAATAGCCCAGGTAGCCTAAAAGATTTGTCTCAGAACTTTTCAATCAAAAAACTATACAATTAGTTTTTTTAATTAATTACATTCTTCGCCTTCATGCATGCGTTAAAATATTTGATGTGTAAAAACGTAGCACTTTTTGGGTTGGGGAAGTGAACTAAACACACCCAGCAGCCTAGATGCTCTGTCCGCTGACCCATCGAGTTTGTAAATTGCTCCACACGAGCAGCGTACTTCCATTGCAGCAGCATTCACAGTTGACGCCTCTGCCGGGGCGCCGCCCAGCTACATCTATGAGCTCATTAGAGCAAGTTTAATAGTTTCTCGTAAGTTACCGCCAATCGCCGGCGGGTAACGTTTGGCCGGGCCCGCTACTATTTATGGCATAGCTGCATGCAGAGTCGCCGGCCGCAGCGTGCGTGTCGTGAGACGCTTATTTTCTTCTCTCTCCACTTCTCTCTCCTCCACGTAGACATGAGTCGGCTAGTCGCTCATCATAATACTTGCTCTTAGAGCTCATTAGCCGTTCCATGATTCAACCATCTATATGTTATTAGTTATTACATAATCTGAATGGTGGGGCGGGGAGGGGGCTAGAATATATTTAATACATATATAATTTTAATTTACAACACACAAACTATCAATTCCACCCATTTTTTATTAAAATATTATGATTTTGGCTGTACAGATGTTTTCAATACATATTACAATGTGTAAGTTAATTGCAGTCCACATTCTATATAATTTATGATGATAAAAATTCACTGTTTATATTATGTATGGCGATCAAAATTCACTGTTTAGCATCTCAATGCAACTTTTTTGTATGTAATTTTGAATTTTACTACACCGTGCAAATGTTCTATGAGCTAATACAGTTGGTAGAAGTTGGGATCTGACATCATTATTTTTTATGACAACAATGGCAAGACATTCTATTTTCACGTTAGTAATATTCACTGTACAAAAGAATGAAAATAATTTTTCGTTGAGACCTATTTGTCCCAATGTACCAAAAAAAATCATAAAAGAATGTAAAAATAAAAATACATCCATATATATATGTCAAAAAAAAAGGATCAGAGAGAGATCTTTGCTTGAGGAATCAAATGCGGAGTATCCAAGATCCTTCGTTCTCACGTCATATTCTATATTATGACGTCACGTACCGTACATGCATACCTGGCGCGGTACTTTATTTTATTTGCATTGGGACCGACTGACCGGTCACACCGTGAGGGCTGGCCTTGGCTCGGTACAGTTGATCTACTTGGGTATGTCGGCGCCAGCGCCGCGGCTAGTGACACCGGCCAACGCAAGTAAGGCGTTGAGCACCTCATCGCTCCTCAGCACATCCTTGATCTCAGGGTCGCATTTTTCGATCTTGGCCTTGACGTCCTGGAACCATGTGTTCACCTTAATATTTTACTAGTAGAAGTGTCCGTGCGTTGCTACGGGTAAAACAAATTCGTGATCTTTTTGTTTAGAGTCATATATGTGTGTTGCTACGGGTATCGATAGATCTTGAAGTCAGACTCCACACCATTGTTGGTAGACATAATTTAATTGAGGAATGAGGATAAAAAATTAAGCAAAAGAAAAAGATCAAGAAATTTTACGTTCTTATATTAGAATACAGATTTTATTAGCGCACGTGTTGAGTAATAATCACATCGAGGATTGCACTGATATTATACATATATAATTTATGCATACATTATTATATTATAAATTCGGTAATAAATGCTAGCGATTTGATTTGTGGACTCTCATCAGCACTGTGCCTGTGCTTTCATGCACCGATCGGTAATCCACCTATTCCTCTTCCTCTATTCCATGTGCATCCGGTTCACATATGACATGAGAGAGTGCGTATCATTGACAGGCGGGGCCCGCTATGAGAGAATAAGGTGGTTGTTGTATCGTCACAGGACTTCCATCCATGGACCGTCGTCTTCCTTCGTGCCCAATCTGCATTGGCCTCCGGATGCAGCTAAGCAGCGCGGCGGCGGGAGAAGAAAGGCGAGGGCAGGGCGCGTGGTTAGCGCGTTGCGGTCCTGGGGCTGCTCAACCCGGCATCCACGGCTACGACGTGGGCTCCGGTGTGGACTGCAGCGCCGGGTTCCGACGCGGCGCGACTTGTGTATGGCTTCGGCCATGGTGGCCTTGCGGGCAGGCGCGGCGTGCAGCTCCGGGCGAGCACGGTCCGTCCGGCACGTTGACGGCGTGCGCTCGTGCTCCGGCGCGGCGGCAGCAGGACAGCGCGATTACGGCGCGGTACGCATGCGGAAGCCGAGCAGCTGCATCGACGCGAGGGGAGACAAATTGACAACCACGTACGTGTCTGTGCCTTAATGTCTTTCTTGCTTGCTTGCTGGGTGAGCTCGGGGCACAATATCTAAAGAATATACTACTAATATACTTATGTATTTTGCGTTTGCGTTAATATACTTGTGTATCCAGGGTGTGGCCCTGTGGCGTCGAGACTATGAGGCGGCACCGCTCGTACCAGGCAGGGCTGGATCTGTACGTAACTTTAATCGAGCAGGATTCGGATAGATACGTGTGAGAGACGGACAACAGGAAAGGCTGGACGAAGGAAATTTTCTCGCTTTATTAGTAGGTATAGATTAGTCGTTTATAATTTTTTGGCCTTGCAAAATATATGCACCAAAAAGTAATGTATATACCTTAGACATTATGTTTTCTTGCAATATGTCATCATTTGAACAAGTAATACCATATTAAAAGATATGATTAGTTTTGACTTTGTATGTGCGATAGATATTTCTCTAAATAATTTCATTGCCGTCCGTTCACCATTGTCCGCATCAAATCGATCGTCGTCTTCCTTAAAATAACGCCATCCACTCTTCCTTAAAATAACGCCGTCCACTGCCAGTTAAAAAACAGACAAAACGAGGTAATGGTCACGCTAGGTGAGGTGACGAACCAACGACTCTAGTGACCACTGGCAAGCAAGCAACCATGGCCGACGACCAACCATGGAAGATACCGCCGATCGTTCAAGAGCTAGCCGACGGCGTGCAGGAGCCACCAAGCCGGTACGTGGTCGGCGAGCAAGATCGCCCCGCCGTGGCCGCCGCAGCCATGCCCGAGCCCATTCCTATCGTTGACCTCAGCCGGCTGTCCGACGGTGCTGACGACGAGGCTGCCAAGCTGCTGTCCGCCCTGCAGAGCTGGGGCCTCTTCTTGGTATCTCTTCTCTTCCCGTTTCCTCGTATCAAGTGGTGATCCAGTCCGTCCGACCACGATCAGATTAGCTCTGTCGTCGTCCAGGCAGTCGGGCATGGAATGGATCCAGGATTTCTCGCCGAGATGATGGGGGTGACGAGGGGATTCTTCAACCTCCCGCTCGACGAGAAGCAGAAGTACATGTCCTCCAACCTGGCGAACGGCGAGGAGTTCATCTTCGAAGGGTACGGCAACGACCCGGTGCTTTCGGAGGACCAGGTCCTGGACTGGTGCGACAGGCTCTACCTCACCGTGGAGCCCGAGTCGCGTATCGTCCGGAGCCTCTGGCCAGCACAGCCTCCTGCCTTCGCCGATTTGCTGCGCGAGTACACCGCCAGGTGCCGGGAGATCACCGGCGCCGTGCTCGCCAGCGTCGCCAAGCTGTTGGGCCTGCACGAGGGCCGCTTCGTCGGCATGCTGAACGAGGGCGTCGCCATGACGCACGCAAGGTTCAACTACTACCCGCGATGTCCCGATCCGGACCGCGTCTTCGGCTTGAGACCCCACTCCGATACCTCGGTGATCACCGTCGTCCTCATCGACGACGCCGTCAGCGGGCTCCAGGTGCAGAAGCCCAACGACGACGACGGCGGCGGCGTCTGGTACGACGTGCCGATCATTCCCAATGCGTTGGTCGTCAACGTTGGGGACGCAACAGAGGTGGGTCTCTGCAGTTACAGGTTGTTATCGTGTTCTTGATCTGACGACCGGCGTGCTCTGTAAAAATTGTTGCAGATCATGAGCAACGGGTTGTTCAGGAGCCCCGTGCACAGGGTGGTGGCGAACGTGGAGAGCGCCCGGGTGTCGCTGGCCATGTTCTACTCGTTGGACCCGGAGAAGGAGATGGAGCCGCTGCCGGAGCTAGTGGACGACGAGAGGCCGAGGCAGTACAGGAAGACCACGAGCAAGGAGTATCTAGCCGTGCTCTTGGAGAGGTTCTCCAGAGGTGAACGAGCCTTGGACACAGTGAAGATTGATCTCAATGACCGACTGAAGGCATGATATATTTTGGCACGACAAAATCGATGATGGATGATATATTCGCAGTCGCTTTAATTTGTAAAGGAAGCTTGTTCCAATCTTCCATTGGCCTGCATTTAATTTGTCGCCATGCTTTTGTGAAAAGAATCAGTAGCTACTACATTTGTACAGTATTTGCCATCATGTTGGTTATTCTATTTGTCATGTGGTTGAACTCTATCATGTTTAATTCAGATCAGTTCAATAGCTGGCGCGTGGAATGTGATCTAGTAAAGCACTATATTTTTTTTTTCTTTTTGCTTTGAAATGCAATGATCTAATAACTAAAAGGTTTCATTTATTTTGAACACTAGTATGGTCCCTACAAACATGAAAATAAATTTCAAATGACAGCCAAATAGTAATTAAAATGTGGAGTTACAACTACTAGTGTCAGGCCGTAAATCGTAACAACGGTGTAAAATTCTTGTCTTAGCATAAGTATCATTTGAGGGTAACATTTTGGTGCACTGATCACAAAATGTTCCTGATGAATAGTTCAATTTAGCATCAGATTTTTCCTGAGCAGAATTGTGGTCCTCAATTTATGAACAATGACATGCAACCACTATTTCACTAAGAGTGTGACGCTACCATGTTTCATGAAAATGGCATGCGCACATCTTACCAATAATCAACCTAATGGGGCATGTTGTTCATGAGTCATGCAATTCATAATGTTTCGAAGAAACTTCGCTTCACTTTTGGCCTCTAGATCCTTATATAGGCCCATAGAGTGATAGAGCCCTGAGGGGATCTGTGCATCTCTTTCCAGTTTCATGTGTCTTGTGTGTTAGAACATGTGATGAAATGAAACTTTGCGTCTATTGAACCATCTTGAACAAGAATTCATTCAGTCAGAAACCAATTTATGTCCATATGAGAGGGAGACTATGAATGTATTAGAGGAAACTAAAAGTGGATGTGGATGTTTTCAATATATCTTTGTTGGTGTTTCTTAGCGTCGTCACTAGAATTGAGAGGAAACTGAAAGTGGATGTTTTCAATACAGATTACAATGTATTGCAGTACGTCCACATTCTATATTATTTATGATGATTAAAATTCACTGTTTATATTATGTATGATCAAAATTCATTGTTTAACGTCTCAATGCAACTTTTTGTATGTAATTTTGAATTTTACTACACTGTTGCTAGAAGTTGGGCTCTTGCATCATTTTTTTACGTAACCAAGCCAAGACATTCTATTTTTGCATTACTAATATTCACTTTACAGAAAAAAAGGAAATAATTTTTTTTTTGAGACCAATTTGTCCCAGTGTACAACAAAATTGTAAAAGAATGTAGAAAGAAAAAATGCATCCTATATATATATGTCAAAATTAAAATTAAAGATGGGATCAGAGAGAGATCCTTGCTTGAGGAATAGAATGTGGAGTACCCAAGATCCTTCGTTCTGACGTCATATTCCATATTATGCAGTGTACAACAAAGTTTTAGAACAAAAGAAATGGTAAAATATTGAAAATAATTGACTGATTGCTTGTCTGATGCTTTTACATGATATCTGAAAAAAATCTGTGTCTAATATTATTCTCATCAGGCGTATGATGTATTCGATCCATATGCATCTGTAATCCAGCTTAGGAGCTGGCGATAGCATTTCTTTTTTTCTCAAAATACATGACAGCTAACCAGCTATTAAGAAGATGAAAAAGAGGGACAAGTGCCCATATATACAACACAAAAATCACAAAAATCCAACCACCCACAAACACACTCTGCTACTGCCCTTAGGAGCACTAAAGTTGAGACTTTACTGTTCTCTTCACATTCAAGTTAGTGATTACTCCGTACCTGGTTTCTGTTACGTTAAATGCTTCGAAGTAATTATTACCTGACTCGCTTGCTTGCAAGGGTTGAAGCCAGATTTGAGCCTGAAAATTAAGTCTGTCCTGAAAATTTGAGCCTGTCCGATGCATGGTGCAGGACGTTTCATTATTGCAGAGACAAGTTCTTTCATCACAGCTGTACTGTTCTGTAACTCACTTTTTTTTGTAACATTTGGATGGCAGGACTTTTGTTGTAACCCTAATACAGGAATATCAGTCCATGCATTGCATTTGTCTGCAGACCTCGGACCTCCTCGGATCTGCAGAGAGAAATCAATCAAGACAAAAGATTACTCTAGAAAATCACAGGATTACAAACGAGAAGACGGAGAGCAAATCTCATCTGTGACGATGGCAACTTGGATTGTTTCCCATGTCTGTGGTGCAGTACACAACTGCAGAATACAGATAAAGCAAACTGGTGGCCGTTGCCGACGAACCTCAACTGACATTTGATTATTATTTTTTTTTTCATGTCACTCACTGCTTGATTTGACATCCTTTTTGTTATTATCAGCTAGGCTTTACACGGACACAGGACCAATAGAAAAGCACACGTCGCCTGTATGATAACTAATCTGAATCACATTGCTAATGACGGCCAAACACAAACGAATGGTAAATCCCTCTCCTCTGAGTAAGCACGCAGCGGCCGGCAACAGCTCCAATGGCTCCACAGCTATCCTCCATCGCTGCATCTTCAGGCCTGTGCTTGCTTTCAGTTCTTGCCATAGCCTTGCTGGCAGTGACCATCTACATACTGTGTATCGTTGCGTCCTTTGCTGTCTTCTGCATCAGAGAATTTGTAGTTAGAGCCAAGGACCGCCCTCCTCTCATCGGGACCATGTTCCGGATGCTCAAGAACTTTGACAGGCTCTTCGATGATCATGTGGAGTACGCGCTCGCCCATCGCACCAGCAGGCTGGTCTTCCCAGGGCACAGTGAGATCTTAACCTCTGACCCAGAAGTCATTGAGCATGTCCTAAAGACCAGCTTCGGTAAATACATAAAGGTGGTTTTCCATGCTGACCTTGTTTTCTCCCCTCCATCCACTAGATATACTTCACTCTATATTCATCAGACCTGTAAAGACTGCAAGGTTTATATATATATCACCGTCTTTTCATGAAAGTACTATTAGGAAAGTACAAAGTTGAGACCCTACTATTGTGTCTTCATGTTCAAGTTAGTCAGATTAATTACTTGTGATAAGACCTGGTTTCTGTTGTGTCAAACGTTTGTAATAATAATTAGTCTGACTCCCTTGTTTGCAAGGGATGAAGCCAGATTTGTTTCCTTTATTTAAAAACGTCAGATTACTTGTATTCATTAATCATAAGGAAAGGCGGTAAATTAAGTATGTCCTGAAAATTTGAGCGTGTCCACAGTTTTGACAATATTTGAACCGTACCTTATTCACAGGGGGCTTCAAAACTGAAGCTATGAAGGATCTTTTTGGAGATGGGATTTTTTTGCGGCAGATGGGGACAAGTGGCGGCACCAAAGGAAGTTAGCAAGCCATGAGTTTTCAACCAAAGTGCTCCGTGACTTCAGCAGTGGTGTGTTCAGAATAAATGCCGCAAAACTGGTAGAGAAGATCTCATCTGCAGCAGCCAACAGAACTACCATAGATATGCAGGTGTTTTTATAAGTATTATCAGTGAAAAATATGATGGTAGAAATAAGATTATATTTCTGGCTGTAGCCTATTCTACGTTTCCTTATTAACTTAGCAAGTTATCTTGCAGAAAGAAAAGCAAATCAAAGTGGAGCAAGCATATATATACTGCTGGACTGAGATACCATATACCAGTTCTCTGAACAAGCAAACAAATTTTAGGCCTTGTTTGGATGTAATCGGATTCGCATCAATCCACATGTTGTTGGGGTGGAACTTCAACTAAATTACACCTCAATTCACCTTAACACATGTGGATTGTGGTCAATCCGATAACATCCAAACAAGGTCTACGAGCTAAGCTGATCTGAAAATTGAGTACCATGAACAAGGTCATCAACTGCATGTGCTTAAGAAAACTAAAAATTTGATTAGAAATTAAACCTTATATTTTTGCTTACTTCAGCCCAATCAATTACAAGATATTTGTACCCTTTTGATTTTGAGCCAACTCACTGCATTGCACTGCAATTTTCCTCAGGATCTTTTGATGAAAAAAACTATAGATTCAATCTTCAAAGTGGGATTCGGTTTCGAGCTTAACACACTATTTGGCTTAGATGAATCTAGCATTCAATTCAGCAAGGCCTTTGATGAGGCAAACTCGCTTGTTTACCACCGCTATCTCGATATATTCTGGCAACTGAAACGGCTACTTAATGTTGGATCAGAAGCCAAACTAAAAGAGGAGCATTCAGATCATTGACAACTTTGTAATGCATTTGATTCATAAAAAGAGAGAGCAATTGAAGAATGAACGTGACTGTGTAAGAAACTGCATCTATCCATTCCGTACTATAAGTTTGTTCTAGCATGAACGGCAAACATAATCAGATTTGCATATAATATAGTACAGGAAGGAAAATCTAGTTGTTATTTTGTCATGTGTCCTTGAAAATTTTGGAATAAGTTGTGAATTTGCTCATGTAGAATTCTAAAGGTAAACAATATAGAATATACCACACTGTTTTACTTGTAATTACATTTTCCTTTTGACACATGCAGAAAGCCAGAGAGGATATACTATCAAGATTCATATTAGAAAGCGAGAGGGACCCTGAAACAATGAATGATCGTTACCTGCGTGACATAGTCCTCAACTTCCTAATTGCTGGCAAAGACACCACAGCAAACACTCTCACCTGGTTCTTCTATATGCTGTGCAAGAACCCCTTAGTGCAGGATAAGGTTGCCCACGAAAATATTGAGTTACTTGAGTGGACCAAGGAAGATAATAACATTGAAAATTTTGCTGCAAGATTAAATGAAGGTGCCATTGAAAAAATGCACTATCTCCATGCTGCAATCTCGGAGACACTCCGCCTGTATCCTGCTGTTCCAGTGGTATGATAATTTCAAGAGCCCTATTCATGTCATTCTGCACAAAGTAGAGCCCAACTGAAATCGAACTGTGCACACTTCAGCTTAGATAATGATGGGACCAAAGAACAAGCTTGATTTGTAGCTTTAGCATACTCAGTATGGTAACCTAACTTTAAGCATACTTATAGTGAAATTTGTTAGTTTAATAAAGTCAATGGGAAGGATTCAAGAGTGCAGGAAGCCATCACAAATAAGAATCGCTGACAGAAATCAATAGCTCAATTTAATGCTAAGCCACTATTTAATTCTTGCAATAAAACATATTATGGAAAAAATGGCATTGCCACGGTAATAACTTCCTGTGGCATCCATGCAGGATGGTAAGTTGGCAGAAGATGATGATGTACTACCAAATGGCTATAGAGTGATGAAAGGAGATGGAATGAACTACATGATTTATGCAATGGGGAGGATGACATACCTCTGGGGTAAAGATGCTGAAGAATTCAGGCCTGAAAGATGGCTTATGAATGGAGTCTTCCAGCTGGAGAGCCCTTATAAGTTTGTATGTTTTAATGTAAGTATTACAAGAGACAGATCCCTTCAAGTATTCAAAGGGATTATGTTTTTACAAGTTCAAAGCATGTCCAGCTAAGATTAAAAAAAAAGCATTCCTAGATTTTAGACCAAGCCTTAGCCAAGCAAATACATATCTCAGATCATCACTAAAAAATGGATAGGACATAAATATATAATATATAACAGTAAACTGTGTATCTCAATGTCAATACTAAAATCATGGCATCAAATGAATGAGTACTGAAGCTAAGTTTCTATAAGTGACACCTGACACCTACAATAGGAAAGATGGCAACATGTGTTCACTAATTTCCTAAGACAATGGTCGGTAATTTCATTGATGTTTGGACAGCCATTAGCATCTAACCAGTGTTCCTTCTTCCATGATAATAGGCGGGCCCCCGAATCTGCTTGGGGAAGGAATTTGCATACAGGCAGATGAAGATCATGGCTGCCACCCTAGTGCATTTCTTCAGGTTCAAACTAGCAGATGAATCCAAGGAACCGACATACAAAACAATGTTTACCCTTCACGTGGATAAGGGCCTTCATCTGTATGCACACCCACGTTCTGCATGAACTGGGCAAGCAAGTTGCTGCATCCTTTTCTTTTATGCACTGAACCCTAAAGTATTTACATAACATGAAAGAATAATGAAAGAAAGCATGTAAATTTTTTTTCAGTAAATGTAAGGTGAGCAATGATTTTATGTGCCCTAATTACCATCCCAGAAGCATTGAACGAAGCATAGTAAAGAATAAAAAAATGCATGGCAGACTGGGCAAACAACTGCAGGATACCATTGAGGAAAGAAACAGAATCGAAAGGAACACATGCACCGATGGATTGAGTATACAATGGTAATTGCCTATAGTTAATGTTTGCACGCTAGCGTAGCGTACCACATTCTCTAGTACATTTTACAATCACACTTCTGATTATTATTACAAAATTCAGTTTACTACTCATGGTAAATACTCTTGATACAAATGCACATGGTTATTCATCGAACCAGTGGTTTAAACCTTCAAACAACTCATGGTAAATACTCTTGATACAAGACGAGGCATGATACACACAAAGTACCAAACATCATAGCTTGCAAAAAGGCAAGCACATCATATAGACGCTTTTGCAGAGTGCATCTGAGCACCTTCTGCAGTCCGACAATTTTCAGATGCAGCAATGTTACGGTGACAGACTTGAAGATACCAAATTGGCTACTCAGATTTCCAAGAAGACAATGGTGGGGTCTCAGAATCTTTCCAGGTGTTGGCCATTTGAGGATAACGGTCACCCAAAACCTCACCTGCAGCAGCACACGACTCGAGTTCGGCCATCTCATCTGGTGTCAACTTCACAGACAGTGCCCCCACGTTCAGGTTGAAGTTCTCGATTTTTGTTGTGCCAGGTATGGGGCAAACATCGTTTCCTGATGGTGAACCCAAGCCAATGCTAGTTGTGATGGTGTGCATCCTTTTTAGCTGCCATTGCGTTCACACGCTCGAATACCTTAGCATTCTTGCCAATATTCTCCGGTTGAAATCTAGGCATATGCTGCAGAAGTTTGAAATCTTTGTTACAAAGAGGCAATAGACAATTATTTCTAATTCTTTTTCTTCAAATACATGGGCAGAACCCAAAAATGTATCTAAGATCAAGGAAATGTTTAAAATAAAGGATAGCTCAACCATGTATTATGCATATATAGGTAATAGTTTGAGTTCACCTTGCGGAAGTCCTGCTCTGACAGAGAGCCAACTAGTTTTGCTCCACTACACAAGAATCCTCTGCCTAGTGGACTGTAAGCTACAATTCCAATTCAAGTTCTCTGAAATTCACAGAAAGGTGATGATTCAGAAATAAGCTTCCTATTTATTGATTGCAGAACTGTGTTCGACTATTCATGAGTACCTGCAAGTGGGAATTATATCTTCTTCCGCATCTCTAGACCATAATGACCATTCTAGCTGTACTGCGGTGATAGGATGGACTGCGTGAGCTCTTCGGATTGTTGATGCAGATGCTTCGGATAACCCAATGTACTTTATTTTTCCTTCTTCCACTAGCTTCTTGAGTTCACCAATCTAGCAATGGCAGAAGAAGACAAACTCAATTATTCAAAAGGAAATGGTGCATGACCTACAAGTGCAGTGTGAATTGTAAGAAAAGGAAAACAATAAACATGACATCAAATGGGAACTGAGAGTAATATGAATGTGCTAAAAATGCCAGGAACTAGTGTTTGTCAGGGCATGGGTACAGCATCTGATATGATTAATCCAGTTGCTGTTATGTGCAATTGTACCTCAGAAGCCTCCTACAAGTTACTGCAAGAAAGAGGTTTCTACATCAGAATAGCCTTTATCTCCACCAGTTCTTGGGATTTCAGCTCTGCCAAATAGGGTGGGAGGGAGGTCTGCTAATAGACACGCTCTTCTTACAAGAGATAAGATGGATCCAAAAACGAGGTTTCTTTTGTATCTGGGTTAGATTCAGCATGTCGATCGAGATTATAGAAGAGAATCCTTGCATCATATGCCAGGATGTTAGTATAACCACTCATACGTACGTCGTAATACACCAACCTCCAACAAACTTGTCTCCACCAACCACCATCACACTAACAGTCATGCAAGAAAATGGCCCGGCCGGCATTTCCAGCATCCACTTGTACACAGCTACCGAAAAAAAATCAAGTGAAGGTACACCGCACTCACCGTGACCTCGATCGGCACCCTCTTGTCGATGCGGTGCTGGTAGTAGAGGTCGATACAGTCAACGCCGAGCCGCTTGAGGCTTCCCTCGCACGCGGCCCGCACGTATGCTGGGTCACCGCGGATCTCCCGCTTGCCATCGGCGAAGGAGAGGCCAAACTTGGTGGCCAGCTCGACCTTCTCTCTTACCCCGCCTTGAAGCGCCTTCTCAGAATTCAGAAACATTACATCGAACATCTTCAGTACAGACAGAAAAACGCCAAGAAATCGATAACAACCCAACAAGCATCTAAAGCTGGAGCGGACCGACCTTGCCCAGGAGGATCTCGTTGGTGTGCGGGCCGTAAATATCAGAGGTATCGAGGAGGGTGACCCCGGAGGCGACGGCGTGGTGGATGAGCTTGATCATGTCCGGCTCCGGCTTGGGCGGACCGTAGAAAGCGGACATGCCCATGCAGCCGAGGCCCTGCGCGGAGACCTCGAACCCCTGCGAGCCCAGCTTGATGCGGGGGACGGACACGGAAGCGGCGGCAGCCATGGCAGGTGCAGGAAGATGCCCGTCGGCCGTCGATGCTCTCGGGTGGTTGGTGCTTTCGGTGGTGGTGCGGTGGCCCGCTGGTCGGCCGTGGCTATAAAGAGTGAGAGTCCTCTGTGCCAGCGGAGCAGTGTACTGGATGTGATGACGTCACTGTACATGTAAGCCTATACTTGTAGTAAGAGCTAATATCAGTTGCAGTTTCAAATAAGGAAAAAAAGTCCTTTTCTTTTTATATTTTTTTTTTTTTTTTTGCGACTATCCTTTTCTTTTTATCTATGACTATCGACTTGACTGATGAGCTGATAGATGCTGATTGGTCGTGGGAGAACAATGTACCATGATTGATAAGTTCAAGCGAACATGATCATATTTTAGGTTTCTTCTTTGAACTTCAAAACAAAAAGAAAATGTCATGCTAAACCATTTAAATCTTTTTTTTCTAATTAGAAATGGTTTTTCAAGTTGCTTTCATTATTTTCAATTAAAATCCTAAACATAGATTGTGCCAAATAAAATATTTAGATCTTGTAAAAAATATATCTAGAAGCTTTTTTTAGGTCTAGGAAAATGACAAATATCCAAAAACAATTTCTAAAATATTTCAATAACATTCTAATTAAAGTATTTTTTTAAAATAATCTAAAATATGAAATGCAACCAACATGAATGTACATATATTAATGTTGGACTCATTCATGCTAGGCCCATCTCATGTTTTTATTGTGCGGAGTTTTTAATATGCAATATACATTTACTAGAATATTTTGAGAAATCTATGGATAATGCCATGTTCCTAGAGCTATACATATATTCTAGAATCTTCTAGTTTTATTTACATTCTTATTTGGGTAGCTCATGTCTCAATATATCTTTAGACTTTCTCAAATTATAAGCTTATAGATATTTTTCATGGTTTAAAACTTTTTATCTGATGTTTTGTCTTGAAAACCACTTCTAATTGGGATAGAGAGGTAATTAAAAAAAAGATTTTTAAAACTTGAGCGAGAGAAAACTAGACTACAATGTAGTCCAAGAAAACTAAAAAAAACTAATTTAATTATTATTTTTATAAAGTTTATTATTATTATTACTCGGACATTGGCAAACGGGTCCAACTTAGCCAAAGTACAAAATCGAGAATGATTAGGCTTGTGAATGGAGTCTTCCTTTGGGCTGGATTGGGCATTATTAGTTGTTTAACCCATCCCCAGACGAATCCGGCCCATTAACTGGCCCAGCCGAGGTAAGCCCAGGGAGAAAAAAAGAGATGGTTTAAAAAAAAAAAAGGAAAAAGAAAAAAGAAACTAAGCCGTAATAATTAATTAATTTGTATTAGTGCCACATTGTCTGCAAAACCATGTGCTCATCAGCTAATAACACAAAGACCGTGATTGAACAATCACCGTGCGGCAAGCGCGGAGAGCACGAACAAAATTCAGACAAGAATTGATATTTGAGCAACACCGCTTAAGTTGGCTGGCGTACGATATGTCGCATAATTGCGATTCAGGTTTGGAATCCCAACTTGCGATTCAGGTTTCGAATCCCAACATGAATACAGTCTCTTAGGCCGGCTTTCGCATAATTGCGATTCAGGTTTGGAATCCCAACTTGCGATTCAGGTTTCGAATCCCAACATGAATACAGTCTCTTAGGCCGGCTTACGACACGTGCGCCCAGCTTTTTTATTCTCTTTTACCGGGATTTTTTTGTGTGCACTTGCCGTTCAATGAAACCACTATCAAATCTCTCACAAATTGTTCATACCCATCAGTTTTTTTTCTCTTTTACCAGGATTTTTTTTCATTTAGATCGTATATCTTTTCATTTAGATCGTATATCTTTTCATTTAACTCGTATATAAAGCATAGTGGTTTTTTTCTACGATATGAGTTTTCAAGCACAACGATATTTCTTTGAACTCGAACATGGTTCAATAAAACCACTTTCAAATCTCTCACAAATTGTCCATACCTTATATAATTTTAAAATTTTATTTTTTTAGTGTTAACGGGGAGAGAGAATCCCCACCAGAATCATTTTTGAATTTTGCATTCCTGTTGGGAAAGCCGTCCTGGGTGATCCTTAAGGGCTCGTTTGAAAATCCCCCACTTTCCCTAGGGTAATCCCCACACATACGACTATAAACAAATCAAATTTGGTGGCCACATGCGAGGGACGGCGCTGCCCTCCCCGGGCGTCAGTTCCCGGCCTCGGAGGAGCGGGCGTCACTCCCCGGCCTCGCGCATGCAAACGGGGCGTCGCTCCCAGGTGATGTAGCAAGCAGAAAACGAGAGACTCATGCATGCTCGCTGTGCATCAACTAAAAATAGCAATGTTAGTTAATCTCACCCCGGGCGGGGCATCCCCGGGGTTTCCCTGGTTTCCAAATGAAGCCTAAATGAACCCAATATCCCCTCCTTTGTATTGGGCTCCGAAGCAGCAGAGCACAAGCCTGCTACTTAGCTGGTTGACCGACTAAGCTGGAGACCCCTTTTAAATTTGTGTGTTGTAGTGAAAATTCAAAAAAAATTGTGTGTTGTAATGCAAGTTTTACAAGGGACAGATCCCTTCAAGTGTTCAGGGGGCCTATATTTTAACTAGTAGTACAAAGCATGCCCAGCTTTTAGTTGACTTTATTTTTTAATAAATCTCTCTGTAGGGGCTTATGCCCCTCCAGTTCACTAAAAAAAGCATGCTCAATTTTTAGTCCATGGCAATCAAATACATATCCCTGCACCTGCAGATGAAGATCATGGCTGCTACCCTGGTGCATTTCTTCAGGTTAAAACTGGCAAGTGAATCCAATGAACCGACATACAAAACAATGTTTACCCTCCAAATAGATAGAAGGCCTCCATTTGTATGCACAGCCACATTCTGCATGAACCGGGCAAGCAAGTTATCTTTTTCTTTTATGCACTAAACCCGAAAGTGTTTACAAAGTAGTATAAACGAATAATGAAGGAAAGCATGTGGATTTTTTTTTTTATGTATATGTAAATGAGCAATGATTTTCTGTGTCCTAATTACCATATCAGAAGCATTGAACGAAGCATGGTAAACAACCAAAATGCATGGCAAACCGGGCAAACAATTGCAAGATACAACTGAGGAAAGAAATATAATCGAAACGAACTCATGTGCAGGATGGAGTATACAAAAGTAATTGCCTATACTTATGTTTACACGCCAGTGTAGCGTACCACATTCCCTAGTACATTTTACAACCACACTTTTGACTATATTAAAAAATTAGGTTTGCTACTAAATACTATTGATACAAATGCACATCATATGGACCCTTTCGCAGAGTGCACCTGAGCATCTTCTGCAGTCCGACAATTTCGAGATACAACAATGTTACGGAGACAGACTTGAAGATACAAAAGTGGCTACTCATATTTCCAAGAAGACAACGGCGGGGTCTCAGAGTCTTTCCAGGTGTTGGCCATTTGAGGATAACGGTCACCCAAGACTTCACCTGCAGCAGCACATGACTCGAGTTCAGCCATCTCATCTGGTGTCAACTTCACAGACAGTGCCCCCACGTTCTGGTTGAAGTTCTCGATTTTTGTTGTGCCAGGTATGGGGCAAACATCGTTTCCCTGATGGTGAACCCAAGCCAATGCTAGTTGCGATGGTGTGCATCCTTTTTTCGCTGCCATTGCGTTCACATGCTCGAATATCTTAGCATTCTTGGCAATATTCTCCGGTTGAAATCTAGGCATATGCTGCAGAAGTTTGAAATCCTTCTTACAAAGAGGCAATAGACAATTATTTCTAATTCCTTTTCTTCAAATACATGGGCAGAACCCAAAAATGTATCTAAGATCAAGGAAATGTTTAAAATTAAGGATAGCTCAACCATGTATTATGCATATATAGGTAATAGTTTGAGTTCACCTTGCGGAAGTCCTGGTCTGACAGAGAGTCAACTAGTTTTGCTCCACTACCAAAGAACCCTCTGCCAAGTGGACTATAAGCTACAATTCAATTCAAGTTCTCTGAAATTCACAGAAAGGTGATGATTCAGAAATAAGCTTCCTATTTATTGATTGCACAAGTCCAGAGTTTGACTGCTCATGAGAGTACCTGCAAGTGGGAATTATATCTTCTTCCACATCTCTAGACCATAATGACCATTCAAGTTGTACTGCAGTGATAGGATGGACTGCGTGAGCTCTTCGGATTGTTGATGCAGATGCTTCGGATAAACCAATGTACTTTATCTTTCCTTCTTCCACTAGCTTCTTGAGTTCACCAACCTAGCAATAGAAGAAGACAAACTCAATCATCTAAAAGGAAGCGGTTCATGACTTACAAGTGCAGTGTGGATTGTGAGAGAATGGAAAACTATAAACAAGACATCATATGTGAACTACTGATGTGACAGTCATATAAATATGAATGGGCCAAAAATGACACCAACTATTGTTTGCCAATACATGGGTATAGTATCTGATATGATTGATCCAGTTGCTGGTATATGCAATATGCAATTGCACCTCAGAAAACTCCTACAAGTTCTTGCAAGAAAGAGGTGTGCCTGCATCTAGTAATAAACAGTGGTAGGAGGGAGGTCTGCTAGACATGCCCTTCTCACAAGAGATAAGATGGATTCAAAATGAGGTTTCTTTTTATTTTTTTCTAGGTCAAAATGAGGATGGTTATTGAGATTATATAAGAGAAACCATGCATCATATGCCAGCACGCCATCTTTGCCAAATTTACAAAAGGGCCCTCATGTTATTATAACCACTCATACGTTGTAGACACCAACCTCCAACAAACCTGTCTCCACCAACATCACTAACTGTCATGCAAGAATATGCACTGGTCGGCATTTCCAGCTTCCACTTGCATGTTCACATAATCACATTGACCGTCCACTGGTGACAGGCCACAGCTACCAAACAAAGGAGTCAAGTGGCAAGGTAAACTGCACTCACCGTGACCTCGATTGGCACCTTCTTGTCAATGCGGTGCTGGTAGTAGAGGTCGATACAGTCAACACCGAGCCGCTTGAGGCTGCCCTCACACGCTGCACGCACGTATGCTGGGTCACCACGAATCTCCCGTTTGCCATCAGCGATGGAGACAGCAAACTTGGTGGCCAGCTCGACTTTCTCCCTTACCCCGCCTTGAAGCGCCTTCTCAGAATTCACAGAAGCATTACATCGAACATCTTCAGTGCAATGCAAACTAAAAAAAAGGCCAAACCAATCTAAAACTCGAGCGGACTGACCTTGCCCAGCAGGATCTCGTTGGTGTGCGGACCATAAATGTCCGAGGTATCGAGGAGCGTGACCCCGGAGGCGACGGCGTGGTGGATGAGCTTGATCATGTCAGGCTCGGGTTTGGGCGCACCGTAGAAGGCGGACATGCCCATGCAGCCGAGGCCCTGCGCGGAGACCTCTAGCCCCTGCGTGCCCAGCTTGATGCGGGGGACGGACATGGCAGCGGCAGCCATTGCAGGTCCTGGAAGATGCTCGTCGGCCGTACGTCGATGCTCTCGGGTGGCTGGTGCCTTCGGTTGTGGTGCGGTGGCCCGCCGCCCGGCCGTGGCTATAAAGAGTGTGCCAGCGTCAGCGGGGCAGTGGACTCGGTGCGATGACGTCACTGCACATGTGAGCCTATAGATGTAGTAAGAGCTGACGTCAGTTGCAGTTTCAAATAAGGGAAAACAAATCATGTTCCTTTTATCTCTGACTATTCGCCTGTTTGGCTCGTCGTTTCTATGATAGACAAGCCTATTAGTTGTGAGAGAAAAACATTGGGCGTGTTTGGATCCTCTAACTTGGTTAAAGTTAGAGTTACTTTCTAACTCTAACTCTAACTCTAACCCTCAAATAACTCTAACCCATGGATAGTTTGATGACGGGGTTAGAAGCACTTTTCAGGTTAGTATGCCTTTGGATTGGTGGGCTCTACCAAAGTAACTCAAATATCACCTCTTGAGGGGTTACTTCTTTTTGGTAGGTTAGGCCAAAATAACCCAATCTAACCCATGTGTTTGGATGTTTTTGGATTATTTGGACCAAAAATAACTCAATCTAACTCTAACCCCGGCATCCAAAGCGGGGCCATTGTGATAAGTTCAAGCAAAACAGGATTAGATTTTAGATTTTTCATTGAACTTCAAAACAAAAAAGAAGCTGTCTTGCTAAACCTTTTAAATTTTTTTGTCCTAAAATCCTAATTAGAAATGGTTATCGAGTTGCTTTCGTTATTTTTTAATTAAAATCCTAAACATAGATTAGGACAAATAAAATAGTTAGATCTTGTAAAAATATATCCAGAAACCTTTTAGGTCTTGGAAAATGACATATATCCAAAAAACTAAAATATTTCAATAACATTCTAATCAATGTGTGTGTTTTTTTTTAAAAAAAATCTAAAATATGAAATGCAACCCACATGAATGTACATACATCAAATGTTAACGGACTCATTCATGCTAGCGCATCTCATGTTTTTGTTGTGCGGAGTGTAGATCGTGTCCTTAGACACCGTGATGCAATCATAACCCACCTTAACTGGGTATGTATATTTCTGGGTTTTTTACAGTTTTGGCTTGTACATTCATAATGGTACCATGAGTGCTTTAGGCCGTCCCTAAGATATGTTTTCGATGAAACCCTAGAAGATGAATATGGGATCCTAGAGATAAATATAGTTTCTAAAATCTTCTAGATTTACTTTCATTCTTATTTGGGTAGCTCGTGTCTACATATATCTTTAGGCATTTAAAAAATTATAAGCTTATAGATAATTTTTCATGGTTTAGAAAGTTTATCTGGTGTTTTGTCTTGAAAACCACTTCTAACTTGGAGAGAGAGGTAATTAAATGATTTTTAAAAGGTTGAGAGAGAAATAACTAGACTACAATATAGTTCAAGAAAACTAAAAAACTAATTTAATAATTATTTTATAAAGTTTATTATTACTCGGACCTTACCAAATAGGCCCAACTTAACCAAAGTACAAAATCGAGAATGATCAGTAGAAAATCAAGAATGATTAGGCTTGTGAATGGAGTCTTCTAGCTGGAGAGCCCTTATAATGTGACACTTTCGGCCAATTTGGATGTGGCCCGGTAGTGCCCATGAGTGCTGAGTGCACATGTTTAGTACCACCTTGCTAGTTAAGCAAGGATGGAGCCAACTTATAAGGCTCTACCTTCCAGCCATATTACCTTCAGGTTAACCCTTTTACATGAAGCGAGGGCGAAAATGTAAGCGAGTGCTAGGCATCGCCCAGTAGCGGAGCTACGTACACAAAAATTTTAAAACCAGTGTTACAAATATATTTTCACCATGGTTTTTTTTTTTTTTTTATTAAACTTTCGCCATATCTACAAGAGCGAGGCACCCCCTCAAATTTGTTCTAGCTTCGCCCCTACGTCGCTCCCGGAGCTACGTACACAAAAATTCAAAAACCGGTGTTACAAATATATTTTCACCATGGTTTTTATTAAACTTTCATATCTACAAGAGCGAGGCACCCCCTCAAATTTGTTCTACCTTCGCCCCTACGTCGCTCCCCGGTCTAGCTGTTCTTTCTTCTCCACGCTGCTGGTTGGACAGGGGGTGGGTTAGGGAAGTGTCATGCAATAGCCAAACATAACTTAATAAATAACATGGACGTGATGGGACTCTGGAACCCAGAGCGTGCCTTCCCTGACTCCCAAAGGAAGCCCACAAAGCATGCCCAACTTTTGTCCATGGCAAGCAAATACATATCCCATATCATTACTAAAAATTGGATAAGACATAAACATAAAACAATAAACTGTGCTACCTCACTGTCTGTACTGATAAATCATGGCTTCAAATTGAGTACTGCAGCTAACATCAAGTTGCTACAAGTGACACCTACAATATAATAGGAAAGATGGCAACATGTTTTCACTAAGGTGGTGTTTGGTTCCAGGGACTTTTTACCGTTGGGAGTTAAAATCCCAAAAAGTCTCTTAGAAACCAAATATGGGGCCTTTTTCCCTATAAATTCGTAGAAGTGCCTCAGTTCCACTTTTTTGAGGTTGATAGCTTATTTGTAGGGAAAGAGTCGATCCTTCCCATTTCAGGATTGATCATCTTGAGTTCTCTGTTGAGAATGAAAATTCCATTAGACTCTGTTTGGATGTCTGTATTGGAGAGCTTGGAATTGAATTGGATCCAATGCCTAATCAGCCCAGCTTTGGAAATGGGTCACGATGCCAATGCCATTGTTTGGATGTGAATAGAATTGCTTGATGGAATCTTGCTCCTCCACCCATCGATGGCGGCTTCCACGCGGACCCTCCCCACCCCCAAGCCGCTCGCTTAGAAGGAAGGAGAGGGAGCCACCAGCTGCTCGGAAGGAGGGGGAGCCGCTGGCCTTGAGGAAGGAAGTGGATCACGAGGAAGAAAGAGGCGGCAGCGCCGACTGCAAGGAGGAAGGAAGGGGGCCACCCGTCGCTCTGAGGAAGGAAGTGGGCCACCCGTCGCTCGGCAGCGGTGCTCACTTTGCTTCTCCCCATCGATCCTAACGGAGAAGAGAGGTCTTTGGTAGCCATCGACGGGGAAGAGGGCGGCTCTAGCACTACCGTCCAAGGGGAAGTAGGCGACGCGCCGCTAAGGCCAAGGGGAAGGGGAGGCGCTGGCACTGTCGGCCAAGGGGAAGTGGGCGAGGCGCCGCTAAGGCCAAGGGGAAGGGGAGGCCGCCTTTGCCGGCCAAGGGGAAGTGGGCGACGCGCCGCTAAGGCCAAGGGGGAAGGGGGAGGCACTGGCACCGCCGGCCATGGGGAAGAGGGCGCCTGCAGCCAAGGAGAGGGCGAGGACGAACTCGTTTTTCGGGCGAGCATGGACGAAGCGTTGGGGAGATTCCAAGGAATCTGAGGAAATTTGGGCTCGGTATTGTGGGCGAGTCTCGTAGGCGGGCCAAATCCGTCTCGGGTGGACCTCATTTCCACTTCTCAATACCAAGACCATCCAAACAACAGAATTGGGGGTATACCAATGCCAATGTCTGGGCTTGAATATCGACATCCAAACGGGCCCTTATAATAATACATCAGTTCATAATCATAATAATAAATAAGTCTTAAGTAAACTATTTTATTCCTCTTTTTCGAACTATGTTTCGTTCATATGATAGAATATGGTAAATCTGTAAACGAATATTGAAGGAAAGCATGTGACAATTTATTTTATTTAAGTGTAAATGAGCAATGATTTTTGTGCCCTAATTACCATCCCAAAAGCATTGAGCGAAGCATGGTAAAGAACCAAAATGCATGGCAAACTGGGCTAACAATTGCAGGGTACCATTGAGGAAAAAAAAACAGAATCAAAAGGAACTCATGTGCCAATGGATGGAGTATACAATGGTAATTGCCTATACTTATGTTTGCACACCAGTCTAGCGTACAACATTCCCTAATACATTTACAATCACACTTTTGACTAATATTACAAAATTCAGTTTGCTACTAAATACTCTTGATACAAATGCACATCAGAGGGACGCTTTTGCAAAGTGCACCTGACCATCTTCTGCAGTCCGACAAATCAGAGATACGGCAATGTGACGGTGACAGAGTTGAAGATACCAGATTGGCTACTCAGATTTCCAAGAAGACAATGGCGGGGTCTCAGAGCTGCGTTTTTACCGACCGGTAAACCGCGGCTTACCGCGGTAACGGACTTACCGCCCGGTCCGGTTACCGCGGCGGGCGGTAAAAAAACCGTCAAATTCAAATTTGAAAATTTGAAAAAAAATGTTGAAAATATTCTATAAAATAGTTCATGATTTATAGAAGCCAATGGTATAAAAATTTGTCAAATTGGAGTTGGTTTGGTATAAAAAATTTCAAATCTAAGTTTGAAAAAAAAGAAAAAGAAAAATACACAGCCGGCCCATTAAATCATGAAGGTCGAAAAACATACTAAACACACTCAAATTTAAGTAATTTTGACATCATTGGATTCTACAAATCATGAAGTATTTTTAGGAATTTTTTAGCATTTTATAAAAAAAATTACATTTTGAATTTTGAAAAAACCGTTCAAACTGCTCAAACCGCTCAAACCGGGCGGTATAAATTCCAAACCGCCCGGTTTACGGTTTTTACCGTTCGCCGGCGCCGTTTGAATTCAGTTGAATTCAAATTTCAAACCATCCGGTAACCGTCCGGTTTACCGGTAACGGACCCGGTTTACGAAACCGGAGGCCGGCGGTTTGAGCCGACCGGTCGGTAAAAAAAACCTTGTCTCAGAGTCCTTCCAGGTGTTGGCTGTTTCAACAAAACGGTTACCAAAGACTTTACCTGCAGCAGCACACGACTCGAGTTCGGCCATCTCATCTGATGTCAACTTCACAGACAGTGCCCCCACGTTCTGGTTGAAGTTGTCAATTTTTTGTTGTGCCAGGTACGGGGCAAACATCGCTTCCTTGATGATGAACCCAAGCCAATGCTAGTTGTGCTGGTGTGCATCCTTTTTAGCTGCCATTGCATTCACATGCTCAAATATCTTAGCATTCTTGTCAATATTCTCCGGTTGAAATCTAGGCAGATACTGCAGAAGTTTGAAATTCTTGTTACAAGGAGGCAATAGACAATTATTTCTAATTCGTCTTCAAGCATTGTTGATGGGACCCTTGAAAATATCAAATGCATGAGCAGAATAAAAAATGTATCTAAGATCAAGGAAATGTTTAAAATTAAGGATAGCTGAACCATGTATTATGCATATATATAGGTAATATAGTTTGAGTTCACCTTGCGGAAGTCGTGCTCTGACATTGAGTCAACTAGTTTTGCTCCACTACAGAAAAACCCTCTGCCTAGCGGACTGTAAGATACAATGCCAATGCCAAGTTCTCTGAAATTGTCACAGAAAGGTGATATTTCAGAAATAAGGTTCCTACTTATTGACTGAACAACTCCAGTGTTTGACTGTTCATGAGAGTACCTGCAAGTGGGAATCATATCTTCTTCCACATCTCTAGACCATAATGACCATTCGAGCTGTACTGCACTGATAGGATGGACTGCATGAGCTCTTCGGATTGTTGATGCAGATGCTTCGGATAACCCGATGTATTTTATCTTTCCTTCTTCCACTAGCTTTTTGAGTTCACCAATCTAGCGACAGAAAAATAAGATAAACTCAATTATCTAAAAGGAAATAGCTCATGGCTTACAAGGTGCGGTGTGGATTGTGAGAGAAAGGAAAACTATAAACATGACATCATACGTGAGCTACCGAAATGACAGTAATATAATATGAATGGCCCAAAAATGGCAGCAGCAAGTGTTTTCCAATTTCCAGGGCATGGGTACAGCATCTGATATGATTAATCCAGCTGCTAGTACATGTAATTGTACCTCAGAATACTCCTACTAGTTCCTGCAAGAAAGAGGTGTGTCTACATCCGAATAGTTTTTATCTCCACCAATTCTTGGTGTTTGAGCTCTTCTAAACAGGGTGGGAGGGGGGTCTGCTATCCATGCCCTTCTCACAAGAGATAAGATGGATCCAAAATGAGGTTTCTTTTGTTTCGTTAAATTCAGGATGATGATTGAGATTATAGAAAAGAAACCTTGTGTCATATGGCAGCATGCCATATTTGCCAAATTTACGCAAGGGCCCTTATGTTAGTATAACCACTCATATGTTGTAGACACCAACCTCCATCAAATCTGTCTCCACCTACGACCATCACTAACTGTCATGGAAGAATATCCCCAGCATTTCCAGCCTCCGCTTGTATGTTCACATCGACCATCCACAGGTGACACCCACAGCTACCATATACCAAACAAAGGAATCAAATGGAGAAGGAAAACTGCACACACCGTGACCTCGATGGGCACCTTCTTGTCAGTGCGGTGCTGGTAGTAGAGGTCGATGCAGTCGACGCCGAGACGCTTGAGGCTGCCCTCGCACGCTACCGCACGTATGCTGGGTCACCGCGGATCTCCCGCTTGCCGTCAGCGAAGATGCGGCCAAACTTGGTGGCCAGCTCGACCTTCTCCCGCACCCCGGCTTGTAGCGCCTTCTCAAAATTCAGAAGCATTTCATCGAACATCTTGGTGCAAACTAAGGGCATGTTTGGTTTAAGTCCCTAGGACTAAAAAAAAAAAAAAGTCTCTTTTAGTCCCTGTCAAACCAAACAGGCAAGACTTTTTGAGACTTTTATACTATTAGTCCCTAAAAAGACTCTCATAGAGGAATTTTTTTAATAGTCCTTAGACTAAAAAAAAGTTTAGTCCCTCCAAACCAAACAGCACCTAAAAGGCCCAAACAAATCGATCTAAAACTCGAGCGGACTGACCTTGCCCAGCAGGATCTCATTGGTGTGCGGGCCGTAAATGTCCGAGGTATCAAGAAGGGTGACCCCGGAGGCGACGGCGTGGTGGATGAGCTTGATCATGTCAGGCTCGGGTTTGGGCGCACCGTAGAAGAAGGACAGCATGCCCATGCAGCCGAGGCCCTGCGCCGAGACCTCTAGCCCCTGCGTGCCCAGCTTGATGCGGGGACGGACACGGGAAGCGGCAGCCATTGCAGGTCCTGGAAGATGCTCGTCTGCCATGCTCTCGGGTGGTGGGTGACTTGGGGCCTTCGGTGGTGGTGGTGCGGAGGCCCGCCGCCCGGCCGTGGCTGGTAGGCCGTCTGTGCCAGCGGGACAGTGGACTGGATGTGATGACGTCACTGTAGTATGTCGCAGTTTCAAATAAAGGAAACAAAGTATTTTTTTCTTTCAGATTTCTTCTTCGAACTTAAAAACAAAAAGAAACTGTCTTGCTAAACCGTTCAAATGTTTTCTCCTAATTAGCAATGGTTTTCAAGTTGCTTTTGTCATTTTAATTCAAATCCTAAACATAGATTGGGCCAAATAAAATATTTAGGTCTTTGTTAAAATATATCTAGAAGCTTTTAGGTCTAGAAAAATGACAAATATCCAAACAAAATCTAAAATATTTACAATACATCCTAATAAATGTGTTTTTTTTTTTTTTAAAAAATCTAATATATGAAATGCAACCAACATGAATGTTGCACTCATTCATGCTAGGTGCATCTCGTGTTTTATTGTGCGGAGTTTTTAATATGTAATATTCATTTTTTTAGATAATGATGCAATATTCATTTACTAGAATGTTTTTGATAAATCTATAGATATTCTCATTTTCCTAGAGCTAAATATAGTTTCAAAAAGCTTCTAGATTAATTTTTATTCTTATTTGGTAGCTCATGTCTCCGTCACCGTTTGGGACCATGTCAGCGTTGCTTATACACGGAATACGCAGAAAAGCCCGCCCGAGCGGCCCACGACAGACAGCGGCGTCCGCCCACCACGCCAAAGATGGCACAATGAACTACGCAGAGCAAAATCGCAGAAGCGGGAGGGGAGCCACGTTGCGCTTATTGCGCTCGCGCTTATCTTGCTCGCGGTCCCAAACAGGGCCTCAATATATCTTTAGGATGTTTTTGAAATTATAAGCTTATAGATATTTGTCATTGTTTAGAAATCTTTTTCTGGTGTTTTGTTTAAAAACCACTTCTAACTGGGACATAGAGGTAATTAAAATGATTTGAAAAAGTTGAGAGGCAAATAACTAGACTACAATGTAGTTGAAGAAAACTAAAAAACTAATTAATTTATAAATTTTTATTATTACTCGGACCTTGGCAAATGGGCTAGCTTAGCCAAAGTACAAAATCGAGAATGCTCAGTCTTGTGAATGGAGTCTTCCAGCTGGAGAGCCCTTATATATTTGTATGTTTTAATGTAAGTGTTACCAGGGACAGATCCCTTCAAATGTTCAGAGGGCCTATATATTGTTACTAGTAGTACAAAGCATGCCCAGCTTCAAGTTTTCAGAGGGACAGATCCCTTCAAGTGTTCAGAGGGCTGCTACCCTGGTGCATTTCTTCAGGTTCAAACTGGCAGGTGAATCCAATGAACCAACATACAAAACAATGCTTCTGCATGAACCCGGCAAGCAAGTTATCTTTTTCTTTTATGCACTGAACCCAAAAGTATTTACATAATAGTATAAACGAATAATGAAGGAAAGCATGTGACAATTTTTTTAATGTAAACGTAAATGAACGATGAATTTCTGTGTCCCAATTACCATCCCAGAAGCATTGAACGAAGCATGGTAAAGAACCAAAATGCATGGCAAACAATTGAGGATACCATTGATGAAAGAAACAGAAAGGAACTCGTGTGCTGATGGATGGAGTATATACAATAGTAATTGCCTATACTTACGTCTGCACGCCAGTGTAGCGTACCACATTCCCTAGTACATTTCACAATCACACTTTTGAGTATTATTACAAAATTCAGTTTACTGCTAAATACTCTTGATACAAATGCACATCATATGGACGCTTTTGCAAAGTGCACCTAAGCATCTTCTGCAGTCCGACAATTCAGAGATACAGCAATGTGACGGTGACAGAGTTGAAGATACCAGATTAGCTACTCAGATTTCCAAGAAGACAATGGCGGGGTCTCAGAGTTGTTCCAGGTGTTGGCCGCCGTTTGAGCATACCGGTCACCAAATACTTTACCTGCAGCAGCACATGACTCGAGTTCGGCCATCTCATCTGGTGTCAACTTCACAGACAGTGCCCCCACGTTCTGGTTGAAGTTCTCAATTTTGTTGTGCCAGGTATGGGGCAAACATCGTTTCCCTGATGGTGAACCCAAGCCAATGCTAGTTGTGATGGTGTGCATCCTTTTTTAGCTGCCATTGCGTTCACATGCTCGAATATCTTAGCATTCTTGTCAATATTCTCCGGTTGAAATCTAGGCAGATACTGCAGAAGTTTGAAATTCTTGTTACAGAGGCAACAGAGAATTATTTCTATTTTTTTTCTTCAAGCATTGTGGATAGAACCCTTGTATATATGAACTCTATGAGCAGAATCCAAAAAATATCAAGGAAATGTTTAAAATTGAGGATAGCTGAACAATGTATTATGCATATATAGGTAATATAGTTTCAGTTCACCTTGCGGAAGTCGTGCTCTGACATTGAGTCAGCTAGTTTTGCTCCACTACAGAAAAACCCTCTGCCTAGTGGACTGTAAGCTACAATTCAATTCAAGTTCTCTGAAATAGTCACAGAAAGGTGATATTTCAAAAATAAGGTTCTTACTTATTGACAGAACAACTCTAGTCTTTGACTGTTCATGAAAGTACCTGCAAGTGGGAATTATATCTTCTTCCACATCTCTAGACCATAATGACCATTCGAGCTGTACTGCAGTGATAGGATGGACTGCATGAGCTCTTCGGATTGTTGATGCAGATGCTTCGGATAACCCAATGTACTTTATCTTTCCTTCTTCCACTAGCTTCTTGAGTTCCCCAATCTAGCAACAGAAAAAAAAAAGACAAATTCAAATTATCTAAAAGGAAATGGTTCATGGATTACAAGGTGCAGTATGGATTGTAAGAGAGGAAACTATAAACATGACATCATATGCGAACTGACAGTAATATAAACGGGACAAAAAAACCGGATAGTTTGCCAGGGCATCCTGCGGCCGGCATTTCCATCTCCCACTTACATATGTTAACTTCGACCATTCACATATAACTGGCCAGAGCTACCAAACAAAGGATTCAACCGGGGAGAAGTCGTGCACTCACCGTGACCTCGATCGGCACCTTCGTGTCGATGCGGTGCTGGTAGTAGAGGTCGATGCAGTCGATGCCGAGCCGCTTGAGGCTGCCCTCGCACGCTGCCCGCACATATGCTGGGTCACCGCGGACCTCCCACTTGCCGTCGGTGTACGTGCAGGCAAACTTGGTGGCCAGCTCGACCTTCTCCCTTACCACTCCTTGAAGCGCCTTCTCAGAATTCAGAAGCATTATATCAAACATCTTCGGTGCAAACTCGAAATTGGCCAAAGAAATCGATACCACCACCAAGCATATAAAGTAAAACCGACCTTGCCTAGCAGGATCTCGTTAGTGTGCGGGCCGTACATGTCGGCAGTGTCGAAGAGGGTGACCCCAGAGGCGACAGCGTGGTGGATGAGCTTGATCATGTCGGGCTCGGGCTTGGGTGGACCGTACATGTAGGACATGCCCAAACAGCCAAGACCCTGCGCCGAGACCTCTAGCCCCTGCGAGCCCAGCTTGATGCGGGGCACAGACACGGAAGCGGCAGCCATGGCAGGTGCTGAAAGATGCTCGTCGGCCGTCGATGTTGTAGTTGGTGTCTTGTATTGGTGGTGCGCTTGCTGCCCGGCCGTTGACTATAAAGAGAGATGGGCCTTGGTGGTTGCTAGCCGCCGGGCCGTTGACTCTGTAGTTTAAGAAAACTAATATACTAGTATAATTTAATAATTACTCCCCATATCATCTTTTAATGTAAAGATGGCTTGTGAATGGAGTCTTGTAGCAGGAGAGCTATATAAGTTTGTATATTCTAATAATGTACTCCCTCCATTCCTAATTATAAGTCTATTTGACTTTTTTGATTTATCCATTTTGCAATGTATCTAGACATATTATTATATCTAGATGCATAGCAAAAATAGATGCGGCAAAAAAGTCAAAATGACTTATAATTTAGAATGGATGGAGTAAGTATTACGAGGGACATATGTAACCTTCAAAACTCTTCAAGTGTTTTGAGAACCCTTGTGTTTTTACTAGTGCAAAGCATGTTGAGCTTTTTAGTCCAGACCAAGCAAACAGATCTACAAAATAGTAAATTATGCTATTACCTTTGTCAATATTGATAAATCATGGCTTCAAATTCGGAATGACCTCCAACATCACCCTCCCTCTCGTTGAGCCTAGCGCCCCCTTCCCCCGCCGCCCCTCATGGCCACTCTATCCGCCGCTTGAGGCCCCTCCTACCCCTATGTCTTCCTTCGACTCGACGAGCGGTGGTAGATCCTTCCCTCATGGCCATGGAGGCTGCCACCCTCTTCACCTCGCTTCCGTTGCTTCATCACACTAGGCCCTCCAACTAGGTGTCGAGCTCCTCCTTGCCATCCCTAGACCATAGGAGAGCCATTCCTTCTCCAACTCCGAGGCCTCTAATGGCGAGTCCTTGGAGGAGTCACCGATTATGGGCGAGGAGAAAGGCAAGGCGGTGTTGGAGCCCCATGCATCCTCACGACCGACCTTGTCGACGCCGACACCCTCAACACTACTCCTTCATGGTTGATGCCAGGCGCAACTCCACCACGTTGGGTGGCCATGATGTCTTGGCACTCCTCTATGGTACCGCGTGCCTAGTCCCCAGAGGACCAGCCCCGCTATACGGTCCATTATGTGTGCCTCCATTGTCGGGTCTCTACCACCGTCGTGCCGCGAGGTTGGCTGCCCTCGGTCGTAGGTGCCATTTGTCACACGCACGCCGGGCCACGGGGAGGGAGAGGGTCCTCGTCACCATGTCCCCAGGTTGAGTTCATTGGTGGATCTTGACGGCTTCATGCCGTTGAGAGTCGCTTGGCCGGTGCTTTGCTGGTCCTTGCACCACACCCAACATGGCAGCCGGTGCTTCCAAACCTGTTGGGGTGCTGCTTCAACTATATCTTAGAGAACCACATCGTGACCCACTGTTGTCGTCCATCGAGGTGCTTCCACTGCCACAACACCGAGCACCGCACGATGTGACAGAACCAACCAATTTAACCTAATCCCAAATATACTTGTCAACCATTTCACACCAAGTACACTAGAGATCAAGTTAAAGCCAATAGTCCTCAAAAATCAACGTTTTCACCAAGATCTTAAACAATTGAATAAAGTTTACAACATTCTTTTACAACATTCTTAATCATTTCATACATGATGATATTACAAAAATTGGAGTTATTATAAAATAGATTTCATAAAAGAAGTGAAAAATGTCGTTTTATATAAAAATAGCAGAAACTTAACAATTTTGAATATGGAAGAGTATAACTACTACAATCGTGACCATAAAGGAAGTCTCGGTGAGCTCACCGGGAGGTATCCACACACAAGAGTTAGCTCCGGCATCCGCTTATTACCCGCAATGGTGGGAATAAAACCTTGAACACACAATGTACTCCACAAGACTTACCCGACTAAGTGGGAGGTCTCCCGACTCTCAAGGAAATGTAGGGGGCTATTTGGCTCACTGTTTAGTTGGCTTTTCATATAGAAGCATTACAAATAGTGTGCATCCTAGTATTCAAGGTTTAGTAGTCACATCAAGTTTATTGCAACGATGGGTGTATATAATGTTGGATTTATTATGGCCTTGGCTCATATATATATTTAATAATAAATAAATAAAAACTCTATGGTGTGTAATTATGGGGAGTTGAAAGGAATAACCCGTTGGTTTTATGCCTTTCGGCTTGCTCACGTGGGAGGCTTTTGGCTTGCTCGCTTTGAGCCCTTTGGCTTGCCCAAAGTGGCATTCATGGTGGCATTTTGGCTCGTACCGTGGCCTTTTGGCCTGCCTAGCTAAAAAGCATAAAAGGTGTGAGCCATCCTCCATCTTGGGATTGATCGAAGAACAACACATTCAGAAACTTCGATTCCGTTGCTATGAAGGCCATCTCCATCTTGTAACTCCACACGCGCGGAGGAGCGAGAGGGCAGGTGCCTCCGAAGCACTTGCCGTTCGAGACCTTGCTCGAGGGATCGGCAATTAGTTTTTTGGGGGCGTCTACGGCGACTGCCCGAATCAAAAATAACAACCGCTGTTCGTCGTCGTCTTCATCTCGGGTGGACTTCATCATCTCCCTCTTCTTCCTGGTGGAGAGACCTCTTCATCTCCTACAACATGACGAAGGAAGGGTCTGGATCCTCGAAGCGCATAGGAGGGCATGATCGTTTCATCTCCTCTCTGTTTTTCATTTTGCAGTTCTTAAATGTTTCACTAGTTTATCCCTGTTGTTTTGTATGCTGCTATGGGTCCGTTTCATCTGTTCTGTCATACCGTATCATGAGATGTATGATGTCTATTCCTGCTAGTAACATGTCATGCCTGTCTGTTTCAGTTTTATAGTCCTCTTGTTTCATATGCTATTGTCTATATGTTTCATAGTTCTGTTACGTCGTTTCACATGTTACAGTTGTCCTGTTATGTTACATGTATTATGCCTACATGCTTATGATATATATATGCTTCACGTGCTTTTTGTCCACATGTACCATATTATTATGGATACATTTGATACCATGATTTCAATGGTTAATTATCTTTTATATGTCATCATCATAATATTAATTTATGGAATTAAAATGACATGGAAATTACCTACTTCTCTAACATATAATAGTAATTTCCTATACTTTAGTACAATTTACAATCACACTTTTGACTATTATTACAAAATTCAATTTCTATCATGTTATACACTCATGATACCAATACATACTCTTTTACAAAACCGTGGCATGCAATACACAATACACACTAAGTACTAAATATCATAGCTCGCAATAAGGCAAGCACATCATATATATGAATGCTTTTGCAAAGTGCACCCAAGCATCTTATATATGTATTCCGACAATTTGGAGACACCCTAATGTGACGGCGATAGAGTTGAAGATACAACATTGGCTACTCAAATTTCCATGAAGACAATGGCGGGGTCTCGGAGTCCTTCAGGTGTTGGCCATTTGAGGAGGATAACGGTCACCCGAGACTTCACCTGCACTAGCACACAACTCGAGTTCGGCCATCTCATCTGGTGTCAACTTCACTGACAGTGCCCCCACATTTTGGTTGAAGTTCTCGATTTTTGTTGTGCCAGGTATGGGGCAAACATCATTTCCCTGATGATGAACCCAAGCCAATGCTAGTTGTGATGGTGTGCATCCTTTTTTTGCTGCCATTGCATTCACATGCTCGAATATCTTAGCATTCTTGTGAATATTCTCTGGTTGAAGTCTAGGCATATACTGCATAAGTTTGAAACCCATGTTACAATGTGAGGTAAGAATGGACAATTATTTCTAATTTATAGTTCTTTTTCTTCAAGCATTGTGTATGGGACCCTTGTATATATCAAAAATACATGAGCAGAATCCAAAAAAGTATCTAAGATCAAGGAAATGTTTAAAACTGAAGATAGCTGAACCATGGTAACAGTTTGAGTTCACCTTGCGGGAGTCATGCTCTGACAGTGAGTCAACTAGTTTTGCTCCACTGCACAAAAACCCTCTTCCAAGTGGACTGTAAGCTACAATTCCAATTCCAAGTTCTCTGAAATAGTCATAGAAAGATGATAATTCAGAAACAAGCTATCTGCATATTGACTCCACAGCTCTAGTGTTTGACTGTTCATGAAAGTACCTGCAAGTGGGAATTATATCTTCTTCCACATCTCTAGACCATAATGACCATTCAAGTTGTACTGCAGTGATAGGATGGACTGCATGAGCTCTTCGGATTGTTGATGCAGATGCTTCGGATAATCCAATGTACTTTATCTTTCCTTCTTCCACTAGCTTTTTGAGTTCACCAATCTATCAACAGAAAATTAAGACAAACTCTCAATTATCTACGCGTACATTTCCAGCCTCCGCTTGCATGTTCACATGGACCATTCATAGGTGACAGCCACAGCCACGAAACAAAGGAATCAAGTGGAGAATGTACACTGCACTCACCGTGACCTCGATCGGCACCTTCTTGTCGATGCGGCACTGGTAGTAGAGGTCGATGCAGTCGACGCCGAGCCGCTTGAGGCTGCCCTCGCACGCTGCACGCACGTATGCTGGGTCACCGCGGACCTCCATCTTGCCGTCGGCGAAGGAGACGGCAAACTTGCTGGCGAGCTCAGCCTTCTCCCTTACCCCGCCTTGAAGCGCCTTCTCAGAATTAAGAAGCATTACAATGGGACATCTTCTTCAGTGCAAACTTGAAAAAGGCCAAAGAATTCGATGCCAACCTTGCCCAGCATGATCTCGTTGGTGTGAGGGCCGTACATGTCGGCAGTGTCGAGGAGGGTGACCCCGGCGGCGACGGCGTGGTGGATGAGCTTGATCATGTCAGGCTCTGGTTTGGGCGGACCGTAGAAGGCCGACATGCCCATGCAGCCGAGGCCCTGCGCGGAGACCTCGAGCCCCTGCGAGCCCAGCTTGATGCGGGGGACGAACACGGAAGTGGCAGCCATGGCAAGTGCTGGAAGATGCTCGTCGGACGTCGCTGCTCTCGATCAGGCTACGTAGTTTGCTTGGTGGTGCGGTGGCCTGTTCATGTAAGGCCGTGGCTATAAATAGTGAGAGGCCGGGCGGGGCAGCGAGTGCACTGGATGTCATGACGTCGCTGCACATGCGTGTGAGCCAAAGCATGTACTGTGTAGTAAGCGCTGATGTCAGTTGCAGTTTCAAATAGGGAAAAGTCTTTTTATTTATTTCTGACTGTCATCAAAGATTAGATTTCTTCTTGAACTCCAAGACAAGAAAAGTCTTCCTAAACCGTTAAAACTTTCAACTAGGGAAAAGTCCCTTTTTAATCTCTAGCTATCAGTAAGATTTCTTCCTTGAACTCGAAAACAAGAAAAGTCTGCCTAAACCGCATAAACTGTCTCCTGTCCTCGTTATAGAAATAGCTTTCAAGTTGGTTTCGTTTTTTAGGCCGGGTTTGGTTCCTAGTGACTGAGACTAATTTTTAGTCTCATTTAGTCTCTAAATTACCTAACAAGAGAACTAATAGTCTAATTTTTGGTTTCAGTTAGTTTTTATTAGTCTCTCTTGAGGTGCTAATTGTGACTACAAATCTAAATCTTCAGCTAATTTAGTTCCTATATAGTTTTTGTGTAGCAAATTAGTCCTTTGAACCAAACAACTTTAGGGAGTAATGTTTAGTCCCTATTTAAATCGTCTCCAAGAGTTCCTAAAATACTCTCTCTAATCCTATGATTTTTAGCGAGATTGAAAAAACACCTCTCCAACAATTCCTATTTGGGTATCTCATGTCTCAATATTCTTTAGGATTTTTCTCAAAATTTTAGTAATATGCTTAAAGATATTTGTCATAATTTAGAAAATCTTATCTAGAGGTACTTTAAATGTTTTCAAAAATCAAGAGAGAAAATACTAGACTGCAACGATAGTTCAAGAAAATGGGCCCAGCCTAGCCAAAGAAGAAAATCGAAACTGGGCCTGCAGTGTTGAGAATGTAAAAGGAACCTCCCCAGAAAAATAAAAAGCAAACCTTGCCTTCAAAGGGGAAAAGAAAAAGAGTAACCTTGCTGCAGCACACACTAGGGAATAACAGAAACAAACTAATTAAGGGCCTGTTGTTATTTCATATGAATCCTGCAGACATTTCATAGAGTTCAATTCTTTAAAATACATGAAACATGCAGGAACGGTGAAAACTTGCCGGTTCCAAAGAGGACCAAAGTTATCTAACATGACGCCTCAGTCAACCTCGAAAGGACAGACTCTCGACCACCGAGTTCGAAACAATAAGTTATATATAGCTGATGACACACTCAATATCTAACAGATTCTGATTCATCGATCTTCTCTGCTACTGCTACACCTAATTTCCTTCTCCAGCTCTCCAAGATCATAGCCGGGGCCGGGGCAGCATTAAGCTCCGGTGATCATAGCCATAATGTCCACATCTTCAGCTACAAGATGCTCGAGCTTCTTATTGCTTATTAAGTCATCATCCTGCTACGACTGAGACGAGACTAGCCTAGTCCCGACCCGGCGCCCGCTCAGCGGGCGTCTCGGGCGGCCCGCGCCGCCCCCACCGAGTACCCCCCCCGGGCTCCTCCGGCCGCCGCCCTTCCCTTCCCGTCGCCCTTGGCGGTGGCGGCCAGCGCCGGCCGCCCTCAAGTGGGCGCCGCCGCCCCCTCTGCTCTCCCTCCCTCCCCCCCCCCCGGCTCCCCCCTCCACCTCTCCCCGGCGGCGAACTCGCCGCTTCGAGCTCGTTCTGGCGATGGATGGCGGATCCGGGCCTTGGGACCCCGGATCTGCGCGTCCTCGGGCCGCCCCACCTCCCTCCCCGGCGACCTTTGGTGGGACCACCTCGGCGGCGCCTTCTTCTTGTCCGCGGCGTCCTTGCCGTGGCCGGCCAAGCGCTGCCCGGTGGCGTTGGCTGCCGGCGCTGGGGCCCCGGATACGCTCGTCCTCGGCTGCTCCGCCCCTCGCTCCCGGCGGGCGGCGCCTAGATCCGGCCGTGGCGGCGCTGGTGGCTGGGCCCTCCCGGTGCCTCCACCGGGGTCTGGACTGTTTTGGGGCTGTGCGGTGGACGACGCAGCGTCCCCGCACGAGCCGAGGCGCCTTCCCTTCCACCCGTGGGGTTGCGATGGCCGTCGCCTTGAGCATTTGCTCATGGTGGCCGGCGGGGCGGCGCGGCGGCGTCTTGGGTGGCGTGGCGGTTGTCGCGCTGTCTCGCACCGTGGTGGTGTGGACGGCGGCTCGCGCGTTTCATCGCCGACACCGTGGTGGTGTGGATGGCGGCGTCTCGCCCCATTGCGTGACTTCGATTTATGGAGCTCGGGCGAAAGCTTAGCCCGGCGGCGTCGGGCGGATGACGGCGACGCCGTTTGGCGCCGCACCCTTCTTGAGGGCGTCATCTTCGAGTCTCCCCGATCCTATCACCGCCACCGGATTACGGGCGAAGGCCTCGCCTTTAGCTTGCTAAGGCCAGCAACGATGGCGTCCTCGGCGTCACCCCTTCTTGAAGGCGTTGTTGAAGAATCTCGTGGCTGCCGCTTGCCTTGCCACTCGTCGTCTTGTGCCTGCTGGTGCACCGTGGGTTCGTGGGGGCTGCCGTTGGCCCGTGTTCGTCGTGCTGTGCCTGATTACCCCCATCCTGCTCTTCACTTGGTATGTCCTTTGGTCGTCGAAGCCGTAGTTGTAGTTGTTGTTTCCTTGCGCGGAGGCTTGCCGTTGGTGTGAGGCCGGTGTTGGTGCTCCTCGGCCGTGGTCCTCCCGGTGACTCGGAGGAGCACCGGAGTCTTTCGACGGTTGCTTGCCGCCGCGAGGGCTCCGGTGGATGCTTTGCCACCGAGGTCGTCGTTCTTGGCGGATGCTTTGTTGCCGAGGCAGCCTCGGACGATTGCTTCATCGTCTAGAGGCTTGGTAGGACGAATGCTTTTGCCGCCGGAGTTCGAGCGGATGCTTTGCCCGCCGTCTACGGCTCCGATCATGGTTGATTACCTAGGTGTTGAGTTATCTGTTGTTTTAGGCTCGGCTGTTGGGGTTGTTAGGTGGAGGTCCCCACCCCTTATGTTTCTTGCTATTGTTTGTTCGTGTTTCGGCCTTGGTAAGTGTTTGCTTACCGTCGCCTCTTGTACCTTTGTTTGAACTCTCTCCTCGCTTAATGAAAAACAGCGGGCGTGGTCTGAAAAAAAAAAAAAAAAGTCATCATCCTGCTGCTTCCTGTTGGCGCTTGTTCTTTTGGAAGAATCAGCCTCAGGCTTCTTCTTCGGCTGAGAAAAAATCATCATGCCAAGAAACACACAGGCTAAAACGACATTCCCACCGGCTCTAATCTTAGCGACTTGAAGATCGACATTGTCGTCGCTGGACGCTGGTCGGCGGTGACGGCAGCGGCAGCGAACCGGAAGCACAGGATGATTAGGGAACGTGCGGCTTCTGTGAAGTCCACGCTCGTGAAGGAGGCGATGGTGCGCCGCGCGTGCTTCTACCTTGGTCGCCAGAGATTGAAACCCTGCAGCGGCGCTGGCCATGCCCGTCGCCAACCTCCGTTGCTGGATCTGGTCGCTGGTTAATGGCGCCGGCAAGGAACCACAACCACCAGGACCTGATCGGGCGCCGTTATGGAGTCCGCGCGCGAGAAGAGGACGAGGATGATGCAGCGCTGGCGATGGCGATGGCAATGGCGATGGCGCCGCGCGTGCTAGGTTTCTCGCCACGGATCGGAGAAGCGATGCCGCGGCCATGGCCACCACCACGAATCGATCCTTCCTTCGATCTTCCGCTTCTCTCTGCAAGGTCTGATTTTTTTAGATCTCTCAACCAGTCTCACTGATTTGCATTAACAGAAGGATGCTCGACAAAATCGCGAGCCATCAAATTCATTACAAATTCTGTGAGGGGATCAGTCCAAATCTGGAACACGTCCCTGGCCTCTCTCGATTATATTTCATTTGATTTCAAGGCAGGAAGTAGAAGACTTCTCGGATTAGGTAGGGACACTACCGATCGAGCCATGCTCGGACCGGACCGAAAAAAAAAAGGCCCGATTGTTTTTGGCGAAAAATAGGCCCACGACTGTCGCACTTGGCGAGTTAGGCTGTGCCAAGGCCCAAGCGTCTAAGAATTGCATTGTATTGCATTTGCATAGCTCGGAACTCGGATGTTCAGAGTGCAGTGCTCCCTATCAATCAAGTTTAAAGAAAAAAAAAAAAGAAAAAAATGGATGAAAACGGCTGGAATCCCTTGGATTGAAAGAATTTCGTAGTCCCAGTGTCAAATTATGAAAGGCGTCGAGTGATCATTGGGTAATGGGTATCAATTCTTGTGAGGCAGACGAATTGGGTATCAAATATTGAAATTTCTCGCACGCTAGGGGACAATTCCATCGGACGCATTTTAGTAGTGGGATGTGATGTCAATTCCAGGTGCAAGGATGCTGAAGAAATCAAACCTGAAAGGTGGCTTGTGAATGGAGTTTTCCAGCACGAGAGCCCATACAAGTTTGCAGCTTTTAATGTAAGTATCTCCCCACGGGTTTAAAGGTCCCATAATTTTACAGTATATAAACATGTCCAGCTCTAGTTAGGTCAATGCCAAGCACAGCCCAAATCAGCGCTGAGGATTAGAAAGATCAATAAGAAAACAACAACAGCTAGTGTATTCAGGTGTTTCTTTGTGCTGCTTGAGTAGAATTGAATAATAGCACAACCGGACCAAAAATACAAAACCATGGAGTTTGTTATCAAGTTACTAAGACGACCAAGACAATTTCATTGGGAAGGATTTTGCGTACGGCAGATGAAGATCATGGCTGCTATCCTGTTACATTTCTTCAGGTTCAAACTGGAAGATGAATCCAAGGAACCAACATACAAAGTCATGTTCGCCCTCCACATCGACAAAGGCCTTTACTTGTATGCGTACCCACGTTCAGCATGAACCCCCCGAACAGGATGTCCTTTGTTGATGTACGTACTCCAGAACCAATAATGTTTTGGCAAGTCATGGTTAGTACAGAGGAGAGTAATGTAGCATCATCAGCATGGCACAATTTTTATGAAAATGTAAGGAATTTATTGTTGTACTCTAATTACCATCCCAAAAGAATGGAACCAAACATGGTCAGGTCGAACCAAACTATACATCGAATGGTGGATCAAAATGGCCTCTATAAATGAACATCACAGTATAATAAAGGAAACAACTTGCAAAACCAAGATGCAGTTGTACACTTATACGCGCCACGTGCTCCTGTGTTTGATCGAGTTTAGGGACGCTTTCGCGGGAGGATCGGGTTTGCCTCTATCAATGGCTCCTGTGTTGTGTGCATGGGCCGACACTGTCGTTGGGCTTTCCCGTAGTTAGTCCAGATGGGCCACAGCAGCTGCCTCTTGGTATTGAGAAACCCAAACTGTTAGTTTGTATTTGTAGCGATATATACACAAGTACTTTTGGCAATGAGTCTAGTAAATACCATTTTTCTTCATACAGTAGAAACAATTGTGCAAAAGAGTTTCAGAGTTAAAGTGATAAGAGCACGCACTGCATGACGCGTCTCCTTTGGACCTCTTCTTTGGACCCAACTGCTGCCACGCCCATGCTGACGATTTTCCAAGCCGACTGATCTTTGTCCTGGTCTTTATCTTGTATACACAAGGCAGCAATAATTTAATTCTAATTCTAATATTTATCCGTCGCCATCTTGCAAAAGGATGTTTGTTCTGTTTGATATGTCTTTGCTTTTAATAAATTTCCTGTAGGGGCTTAGGCCCCTCCAGTTCCATATAAAAAAATGGTCTTCCAAATCTAGTTTGGAAAGCTTGCTGCTCAGAAACCTCCAGGTCAAAGAAATTTCGCCTCATTCTTCAGTTTCACCGAACTTCGATGCAGAAATTATTTTGTAGTTGTCTTGAGATCACCACACTGCAGACTGGAAATTGCTTACGCCATTGCAGAGTCTCAAGTTTGAACACGGGCACACGGCATTTGGTACGGCACGCTACCATTAGCAGAACATCACGGGCTGGGTCATCTTTCTCTGACTCTGAGTGAACAAGCATCTCCGGCACCACAGCAGCTCCAGCTCCAATGGCTTTCCAGCTATCATCCCTCGCCGCACCGGCAGGACTGTGCCTGCTCTCAGCTCTTGCCGCAGCCTTGCTGGTGCTCACCCTCTACGTCCTGTCCGTCGTCGCGTCCTTTGCCATCTTCTGCGCCAGAGAGTTCGCCCGGAGAGATCCGGACCGGCCACCGCTCATGGGGACGCTGTTCCGGCAGCTCAAGAACTTCGACAGGCTGTTCGATGAGCATGTCAAGTACGCGCTGGCACATCGCACCTGTAGGCTGGTCTATGCTGGACACAGCGAGCTCTTCACGGCCGATCCAGCAGTCGTTGAGCATGTCCTCAAGACCAGTTTCAGCAAATACAGCAAGGTGGTTTTCCAAACCCATCAAATTCTTTTATCCTCCCTCCATCCGTCTTAGATCAGCACATAGTTCAATTTATGTGCCAGGTGCCTAAATCCTGCATCAAATGGTGTCAAAACTTCAGTAATCTGAAATTACCTTGAAACAACACTTACCTTCATTCAGCGAGAACACTACAGTAAACTGCAAGCAAAAATAGTTAATAATACTCAATACATCGTCATGCATAAGAAATGTAGACTATCATCAGGAAAAAAAGGGCATACCCAGTGTCATAGGCTCCCCACACTGCGCGGGTATGAGGAAAGGGTATTTTAGCGCCAAGCCTTACCCGCACCATGTGCAATATGCGGAGGCTGGGGCTTGAATCCATCATCAGACTTAAACTTATTTTGTTTAAAGTAGAATATCATCAGCCTTAAACTTATTTTAAAGTGTAGCTTCATTCTTATCTGTCAGATCATTCAGCTAAACCATAGAAACAACTGATTTACTTAGATATGACAGGCAACCACAATATGACCATATATGAACATGATTTTGAACTCATTTGAGGCTGAAACACAGGGAGCATACAATATTGGAATAATGAAGGATCTCTTTGGGGATGGAATTTTTGCAATAGACGGGGATAAGTGGAGGCACCAGAGGAAGCTGGCAAGTTATGAATTCGCAACAAAAAGTGCTACGTGAATTCAGCAGCGTTGTCTTCAGAGCGAATGCTACAAGGCTGACAGATAAGATATCATCTGCAGCAGCTAACAGAACAGTTCTAAACCTGCAGGTACCTACATGACTAACATGAAAGTGCATATATATGATTAATTGGTAAATACCTTCATATTGGTAGATGTTAGTTACGTGATAAATAATATTTGTATTTGATAGGAAAATTGGATCATATTAATGCATCCTTTTTCAGGATCTTTTGATGAAAACAACTATGGATTCAATCTTCAAAGTGGGATTTGGTTTCGACCTGAACACACTATCTGGATCAGATGAAACTAGTGTTCAGTTCAGCAATGCCTTTGATGAAGCAAACTCACTTGTCTACCACCGATATGTCGATCTGTTCTGGCAGCTGAAACGATATTTCAATATTGGATCAGAAGCAAAGCTTAAAAAAAAAAAACATTCAGATAATTGATGACTTTGTGATGAAGTTGATTCACCAAAAGAGAGAGCAAATGAATGGGAAAGATAATGTAAGCACTGCAAAACTCTAACCTGAATATAAGCTTGTCAACGTGTATATGCTGCCTTCTGTGTTGTTATATGCATTTTAGTAACAACCTGATTAAGAAAACTCAATCTGGCACAAAAATAAGAGATCTTTGTGTCTAGCCATGAGATATTTGCATCGTAACAAGATGGACAATTTCACATCTGTTGAAGATCAATATGTCCTGCATCATATGCAAACCACCTAAATTTTATATGTAAATCATATCTGAAGGGCAGTGTATTTCTGTTTATCAGCTCTTATGTCTTGTGGAGCATGTACTCTCCAGAAAGTCTGGGCAGCTTTTGAATCTAGTGTTAGTATCCAAAGTAGATATACTTCACAGTTTTACTTCTGCAACATCTTCTACTAATTGAACTCTAGCTTCACATTTATGATGGATGCAGAAAGCCAGAGAGGACATACTATCAAGATTCATAATAGCAAGCAAGGAGGACCCTGAAACGATCAATGATCGTTACCTGCGTGACATAGTCCTCAATTTTTTGATTGCTGGGAAAGACACAACTGGGAACACACTCTCCTGGTTCTTCTACATGCTTTGCAAGAATCCTATAGTGCAGGATAAAGTTGCCCTCGAAATCAAAGAGGCTGTCAAGTGGGCTGAGGAAGATAACAACACAGAAGACTTCACTGCAAGATTGAATGACGGAGCAATTGACAAAATGCACTACCTCCACGCTGCAATCTCTGAGACACTACGGCTGTACCCAGCTGTTCCAGTGGTACAAATAAATCCTCTGTAGGCTATTCCTTGACAAGGGTCCATGCAAACAAATTTGATCATGATTTAGCTTAATTACAATGTGTTATTAACATATCCATCATAATGAAATATGAAAGTCCTTTGTTACCAGTATGAACTCAACTAGCTAACTGCAAAGGATCTTAGTTAGATGATTTGGGGTGAAAATACTATAACTATTACAATTACATGAGAGTAGTCTGCATGAATTTTTAAAAGACTACTAAAGATAGGAAATGGCGTTGTCTATTTCCACATAAAATTACTAGAAGTTAGATATTGTAAACCACCTTTATGTTGCTACTAGTTGTCATCAAGTTGAATTTGCATTTGGAATGATTTTATCCACAACAGGGACAAATCGGTATCAAAGGACAATTACAGGAATATGCTTTCAAAAAGTTTAAAGAAATTTGTACCCAAGACTATATGGAAGCAGAAAATTAATTAGTCAATTATAAGTATTTCTCTATGCAAGAAATATAATAAATTAATAATAAAGCTCTATGTAACACCATGTTTCTGTTATTTACATAGACTTGCATTTTTTTTTCCAAATTTAATTCGTGAAATTTTCTGTGGCACTCTTACAGGATGGTAAGATGGTGGAAGAAGATGATGTACTACCTAATGGCTATAAAGCGATAAAAGGAGATGGCATGAACTACATGATATATGCAATGGGGAGGATGACATACCTCTGGGGTGAAGATGCTGAAGATTTCAAGCCAGAAAGATGGATTGCGAATGGAGTCTTCCAGCAAGAGAGTCCTTACAAGTTTGTATCCTTCAATGTAAGTATAACTCACTAGGCATCACTCAAATGTTCAGAGAGAACATAGATCAAACTATATCACATGTCCATACTAGGTACTACCTAGATTCTCATAGAGTTTTAGAAAGGCAGATAATGTTTAGAACACTAGCAGATAGTGGCATTCAAATTGTGTTCTCTTGCTAGACTACAATGCTAAGGCCAAAGTAGGGAAATAAATCATGCCAAGGCCAAGCTAGAAGCTACTATCAGCTCTCAAGCTACCTAAACAGCCTAAGCTAATTTCATTAGCATTCACCCAGGGCGTGTCTGTCATTTCCCTGTGTTCAAATTTTATTTAAGGCAACCATTTGCATTTAACAAAGCTTTCTTCAATGATCAGGCGGGCCCCGCATCTGCTTGGGGAAGGAGTTTGCATATAGGCAGATGAAGATCATGGCAGCCACCCTGATATACTTCTTCAGGTTCAAACTGGCCGATGAATCCAAGGATGCTACATACAAAACAATGTTTACCCTCCACATGGATAACGGGCTCCATTTGTATGCATACCCACGTTCAACTTGAAATGCCAAACAAGTATTTTTAATCCTTTGTTACTGTTGGAAACATGTACATATTCCACAGCTGTAATTTAGGGGCTGGGAAAAAACTGAGTATAGGTATGTTGAATAATGACTTTACTATGCCCCAATTGCCATCTCAAAGAATGGACCAAACCAAATATGGACAATTTTCCAAAATCCAAGCCACTGATCAAACAGTCAGTATTTGCTTTCTTAATAATCACATAATTCCCTGTTGGCAAGAACACAACATTGATTCAATTGGGAAAACAAGCACACAAAAGAAGAGAGGAATCCAGACAGGAATAACTGTTTCAGAATTGCCTACATGAGGGTACAGATTACAAAACTGATACTCTAAACTTCTCTGTATAAACAGAGTAAGCTTGTTAAATGATGATATAATAAACAGACAGAATATCTATTGTGATAAGGATGTATTTTCTGCTAGTGTTGGAAGCTGGAGTCCAGGCCTCATGTCCAGCCTTTGATATTTCTGTAATTCTCAATCGCCTCTTTCCTTAGCATCTCACGAGAAGCATCTAAAGCGCTCTTCACCTAGAAAAGTATAGAACCATCGATGTGTAATCCAGAATATAGATCACACAAAAGGAATTCATATAGAGCTATGTGGAAAAGTAAGTACCTTCGGGAATGACAACTTTGGTGGAGCCTCAACAACTTCACCAAATTTGACTTTCTCACGCCCAGGGAAGTCTGGAACAGTTTCTGCCTTATTGCCCTTACGCTTCTTTTTCTTCTCATCTAGATGTCTGAAATTAATTGGAAGGGAATATGACCATTGTTTACACCTCCTAATAATAACATAACAGCGGAGCTTAGACAGATGCAAAGGGCAGCACTAGAACTCACTTCTTCCTCCTTTGCTTCTTCGAGACTGAGATGTTCTTGTCCAGTTCCTCAAAACGAAGGTCCTTGGCTTTTCCCCTCTTTCGCTTCCTCTTACTTCCCTCTGCATTCACATTCTCATTGGCAGCCGAACCATCTTCACTGCCTTTAATCTCTGAAGCTTTGCTATCAGCAGGAACCTCCAATGTCCGATTCTTAGTTTTCTACATGAACACCATGTAACAAAAATTGAAGAGTCAAACTGCGAAGAAGTTAACACATCACATTGCATAGCAACTGGCAGGCAATCACGAACCAAAACAACACACAGTGTGAATCAGCTGAACTGGAGTGAAGTGCGGGAATGAGGACAAGCAGGGCCGAATTTTACTCTTATTCTAACCCAGGATTACCTTGTCCTTCGCCTTGTCTGTTGCCGGCTTGTTCTTCCTTAATCCATCGTCTTGCTTCCCGGCAGCACCTCCTGTTCCTGTGCAGCAGCCACCATCAAGTCAGGGAGTAGCACAGGAGATTGAGCAGGTCATATATATTCTAAACGGCGCTGGGTAGAGGCTAGGAGAATAGGCACCTGAGGACGCATCAGCGTTGGCGTTGTGCTTGTTCTGTAAGGCGGCGATGAGGCGGCGGAGTTTGGACGGGATGGCCTCGAGCTCCCGGTGCTTCGGCGGCGGGGGCAGGCGCGTGTCCCTCCGTGCGCCGCCCGGAAGTTCTTCTCCCTCCGACGCTGCCCCTTTCCCGGCATCTCCTCCTCCTCCTCCTCCTCCTCCTCCTCTGCCCGCTCGCCAGCTCGCTGGTTAGTTCGTTGCGGCCGCCGCCGTCTGCGCCGTGGTGAGGCTCGGTGCACGAGACGAAACGAGGGCAGAGCATATTCATGGGCCTGTAATGGGCCTGCGTCGGTATCGGGCCCATTGATCGTTGTTCACAAATGACCCAACATGATGGGCCTATAGCCCTTTTGCCATCAACTCATGCATCCTCAGCATGATTTATTTCACCACCAAAATGGCGACACAAATGGCCTGATTGGTTCGCTACCAAAATTTACCGTGTCAAAGACTTGGCAAGCTAAAACTATTAGGAAAAAAAAAAGTTGTCAAAGATTTGACAAGCTAAATGTGAAAAATTGGCAAGTTTTGGTAGCCACCAAATACCGCAGACAAAATCATAGCTTAAATCCATGGCATAGCAAGTTTTGATAGCCAACCAACCAGTGCCAAAGTTACAGAAGAGCAAAGATCCTGGTTGACAGCTACTCCAAATTTTAGAGGTCCACTAGAAAACTGTTCATCATGTGACTGAGATAAACTCACTTTCTATAGTGATTGGGATTGGAAAAAAAAAGAAAACAATTTAAATCTCTATAAACACCTCGGTGGAAAGGCCTTGTGGGCTTAGCCTCCATGCTATTTCGGCCGGCCCATCGAGATTTGCAATTGGTCCACGTGCGGAAGCTTCCAGAAACTCGGTGGGCCCCGATGGCATCGGCGGCCGCGAGTGCGCGTGCGCAGTGTCTCCTTCGCTTCCGCCGCCGGTCGCCGTTGCCGCGTCTCCCTCTCCCTTCCCCTCCTGCGACCACACGAGCAGCGTCCGTCGCCGCGGCGTTCGCATGGCTTCGACGGACGGCTCTGCTAGTGCTGGAGCGCCGCCCAGCGCTACCGTCGAGGTGCCCGGCGCCGCCGCCCCCGTCCTCGTCGTGGGCGCGCCGGGACTCCCCGAGGCGGACTTCAGGTCAGCGTCTGGGATCCTCTTCTCCGGTTCCGTCTGGTGGAATTGGAATGCTCGCTGATAGTTGTTGCTGCGGGCTCTGATAATAAGCGCAGGAACGCGTTGGAGTCGTCGCTGTTCAAGCAGTGGCTGCAGAACCTGCAGTCGGAGAAGGGCGTCCTCACCTACGGGAGGCTGAGCCTCACGCGGGTCCTCATCCAGGTGATGTGCATTTGTGCAGCTGGCTCGGTCGAATAGATTGGTTAATTGTATGACATTGCTCAATTTGCTCGCGTTTGCGTCTGAATGGATTTGTGATGCAGGGGTTGACATGTTTGGGAAACGGGTGGGCTTTCTCAAATTCAAAGCTGACATCGTGGACGAGGAAACCAAAACCAAGGTGATTGGTTGGAATGTTCCTGCTAGTATTGGTGTACATTTGTTTGGATCCTAGAGTGGTCATTTAGGGCTAACAATGGTCTAAGCAGTCCAAATTTCTCATGAGAATTTGGTTGATAGCAAGTAATGTGAGCGTTTCTCCTAGTTGTCCCCTTTACAATTGATAATGTATTTCTGTACTGGTGAGGAGCTAATGAATAGAAATAGATGGGTGCAGCAAATGAGCAGAGATAGATAGATGAGTGCTTAGGTGGATGCGGCTCAGCGTTTGCTTATACGGAATATATAGTCTGAAGCACACTTTAGACATGTGTATTTTCAATTAATTTGTGATGACTTTGCTTTTTAGCCTTGACTATGGCACTTAATGTTACGTGTACGGTGTACCATGATAGTCTGATGTATGTTTTCAGGTGTGTGCTTATTAAAATCTTCGTGTGATATACTGATATCTTTCCTGCATCCACTGATGATTTTTTCACCTTTAAATCGATTTGCGGGGTCTCTACTCTCTAGCCGTAGCAGGACGATGGTTTAGTTCATACCATCTTTTGACAGTATATATAGGTTCCAGGAATTGTCTTTGCAAGAGGACCTGCGGTTGCCGTGTTGATTCTTTTGGAGTCTAATGGGGAAACATATGCTGTGCTTACTGAGCAGGTATAGTATACCATGATTCAGAGCACATGGATCGATTCAGTAAGCAAATTCACCTATTGACTGCTGTCGAAATTGTAGGTTAGAGTTCCTGTTGGAAAATTCCTTTTGGAGCTGCCAGCTGGGATGCTAGATGATGAAAAAGGTGATTTTGTTGGCACCGCAGTCCGTGAGGTTAGTATCTTGGCTTCTGAATACAGCAAGCACTGAAATCTGCATAGTACTGCAGGAAATTAACCAGCCTTGCTCGTATAAAATCTGTAAAGTACCAGTTACTGTATACAATATTCTTGTAGTGATAATCCTTATTCATTCATTGCTGGCAGGTGGAAGAAGAGACTGGTATAAAGCTGAATATAGAAGACATGGTTGATCTTACAGCACTGCTAGACCCTGCTACTGGAGGTCGAATGCTACCATCACCGTAACTGCCCAGCATTTCCCTTATTTTGCTACTATCTGCCAAAACTTCTATGCGCCTGGTTAAATCACTAACCCCCCCCACCCACCCCCCCCCAAAAAAAAAAAAAAAAAAAAGACCAGCCCTCCCCTCTGTAGAATCAAATTTGAGAACATATGCAAGAACCTGGGACTTGCTGCTGTTGTGAACTTTGCTGTCGGAAACATTGCATTTTAATTCCTGCTAATTCAGACCAACATCTCTGTTAATAGGGTGGCTGCGACGAAGAGATCGGCTTGTTCTTGTACAGGGGTCGTGTCGACGAGGAGACCATAAGATCGCTCCAGGGGAAGGAAACTGGGCTGCGCGACCACGGCGAGCTGATTAAGCTGCGCGTGGTTCCATACAGTGAGCTCTGGCGGTCGACCGGCGACGCGAAAGCACTCTCCGCGATAGCCCTGTACGAGATGGCCAAGAGGGAAGGCCTGCTGCCGCAGCCGACGCCGTCGCCGTCGGCCAGCCTGTAAAATGTGAAGACCTGCTAACTGAGCTGTGCTGTAACAGATGCGATGGCCTGATGGGTAGTTGCCTGTAAAATTGAAGGAACGACACTTGTGAAACAAAATCATTTACATAAACATTCAGTGTGGAGTTTGGAGTATGGAGTAGCGTGGGAATGTATATGAGCGTACATTTGTGCATTATTGCTTCGGCGGTGTGGATGATTCACTGGTCATTTCAGGCTCGCACTTCACCTTCACCGGCCGGCATCTATCTTTTTTTCGAAAGCGTATCATTGGCACGTACTTCATTAAGGGAAAATAGAGTTGTACACGTCGTACACTTTTGCCAAAATAATTGGCCTAAGCGCACGAAAACACACATACAAGAAGAATCACCGGTTAGAACGGTGGAGCGTTACGGTTGTACTTGGAACTTAAACTAATGCGCGACGAGAGTTGGAGGGCGTAGCGCCCCGCGGCTAAAGCTCCAAATCGAATCTCCCCGGTGGCAGCACAGCCTAGGCCGCATCAAGGGGAAGATCTCACGCATACGCTTCTGCTTGCCGGATGAAGCGGCTTCACGAAACTGCTCGCGACCGGCATCTATCTTGTGTGAAAGAAAATATAAGGCGCGGTCTTTAAATTCATTTCTTTTGTAATTTACAGCAACAAAACACATGTGTGCTTTGCTAGCTACTAGCTTAATTTCTATGAAGTTCCAGTAGCAAGCTTGTGTACGTTGCTATACTAGCTTTCGAAGAACTGAAGCAATAACGTAGTAGTAATGTTGTAGTACTGTTACCTGATGGCCCATCGATCTTTAGCTTGTTTGAATGTGAAGGAAGCTGGAGACAGTCGTAGGGCAACTCTCCTTTGGCAGGACGACGACGTACGTGCGTGCAATGCATTGCATGCATGTAGTAGTCGAATGTTGAATGGATCCGGCCGTCGATGACCGCCTGCCAGAGGAGAGCTGCCTACAACTGTCTTAAGCTGCATGCTAGAGTCCTCGTCGTCATCAGAAAACCATGAGCTTGTGCTCCATGGATGATAAGCTAGCTCCTCTGCTTCTTCCTCGCGGCGTCAGCGCTCCTCTTTATAGTGTGTCGAGGACCCAACGGATCGGAGCAGATTGATGAGGGTGGCAGCTAGCCTGGAAGGCGGCATATGCCGCGGTGCAGGATGGGATATGAGACTGAGAGATCGACGACCTGTATCGATGGATTGATGCAGGATGCGCTGCCACTTTAAGCCCATGGTTTGTACCATGGATATCCCTGCTCCGGATTCCTCCGCGACCATCAACTTTATCCTATTCCCCGGCCACGATGTGCATGGAGAATCCCGGGGCCTGCCGGCCGGTCGCGCTCCATCGCCGCTCGATCGGTGTCCATCCAGCAGCAGCCACTGTCGACCGGGGCGGGGAGCCGATCGATCGATCCATCGAGATGCATGGCCGGCCCTGCCTGTCAAAGTGTCAATGCAAGAAGGCATCTCGCCTCCAATTCCAGTTTCCAATTGCCGCTAGCTACCTGTCGTTGTTGTGTACATTTGTCTGTCTTTTTCTGCGTTGAGCCAGTTCATGAACGCAGAAAGATCTTGCTTTGCTTGCTTTTATGGCTGATGGCTCCTTATGTATTTGCGAATGAAGCTAATGATTAATGGTCAGTTTTTCAGAGTTAACGCCAGTCGGAAGTGAAGCTAATGACTCATAGCCAGCAGCTTTTTGTTGCATGTAATTATTATTGATTCCTAGCGCTCTGCTCAATCTTGCAGACCGATTCAAGGAATGCGTTGGCTGAAACTCTGCTTGACTGAATGATCGTTTGCAATCTAAATTACCCACAACACAAAATAGATGAAAGCAACCCCTAATCTACATATTCATGGTAGCTATTGTAACTTACGTTTGGTTTGATGCTATTGCAGTCTCATGAGTTGCACTATTCAACTTTTTTTTCAGTTTAATCATCCAGATAAAAAGTAAATTGGTAAAATTATCTAATTTTGGTCATTCACCAGCCGAATGTCTGAAGTTATGTGATCTGAACTCTGAGATTTTGAACTGATTTTTGCAAGTTGTGGAGATTATCTTCTGCCAATTTTTTTCATGCTACATGATTGATAAAATTTCACATAGATGGCCTGAGTTCTACCATTCAGCTACACACTTTCTGTACAGCTAGTTCGTTCAACTGAAATGTTAGTCCTTGGTTAATCGAATTTCTTCACCCTTTTGTTGCTTCTCCTTTAAAAAATATCATACTCCCCTTGTCACTTAGTTTTTCCACATCAGTCATGTAGATTTTGTGTTTATCACATTTTTCTCATGATGATACCTGGATGCTGTGGTGTTTATTTAAATGAACTTTTGGTCTTTTATCTTGTTTCAAATGTATATACCTTTTGTGTATTGCTTAAGGTCCCTTCCCAATCGATCAGGTTGAGCTTCTATCTCACCTACTCCTAGAAAAAAAAAATATTAAGATATTCCCATGACTTGAGAGTTTAGAGGCAACTGAAAATGGGAGCTGCTGGTATGTTTTGCTCCCATTGTGATACTCAGAGAGTACTGTGGCATAGATGTTTTGCAATGTCTAGAAACTCAGTAGAATCCATAACTTCTACACCATGCAAAGTCTTTCAAGGAACCACCCTCATTCATGTGCTTCATTAAAGCAAGTATGTTTATACTAGCCATGTTTTTACTGAGACTATCACATCCCCTAGCGTCATAAAGTTGTGTAGCCCATGAACCAACATTACCAAAACCTTGAATAAGAAAAGTCGACATGAATGGATTCTCCGCCAAGAGAGGCTCAATAGGATACATCACATCTCGATGAGTTGTTCCATCACACCACGGTGATCTACTGATCTGACAAGCCCAGACCTTGAATAAAAAAAGTCAGCATAAATGGATTGTCCGCCAAGAGAGCCTCAATAGGATACATCACATCTCGCTTAGTTGTTCCTTCACACCTTAGTGATCTACTAATTTGTTGTTCCTTCACACCTTGGTGATCTACTGATTTGTATTAAATTCCTTGTGTCGACTACTAACGGTGGCCATGAAACTTTGACTAATCATCTAACATTCAATCATCATCAATATGAGTTTTGTACTTAATTCACAAAGCAGAGCACTCGATACATATATACTTTTGCTCCACCATAGGGGACTACTGCAAGAGTTATTTAGTAAAGGACATGTATACTTTATCTAGACAGTCTTTCACCACAAATAATTAATGATATTTATGAATCTACTCGCTCTTTCACAACTTTTACTAGATGACATCTACCATATGTCTTGACTGTTTTGATGAGATCGACAACATTTTATAAAAAACAATGCACAATGTAGTAATTTGTATTTTTTAGAAACAATATTAAACATCCACATATCCATTTGTGTATTCTTTCATAAAAAATAAACATTTGTTTCTTGCTAATAGATCGACACACCCTTCCCGCTATCTCAATATAAGTCGTCTCTACAAATGTTGGAACAAGCCAGATTAAACCAATCTGTCTAATCCACCTTCATGAAAGTATTAGTGGCTGGCTGGATGACACCGAAACCAAACTTGTTAATCCTTACTTTCCTAATCATGTCAAGCAGATAACTTAACTGGTGGATAAATGTCATGTTAAGCAGATGTCAACATTATTCTGCTGCTATACTATATGAGATGAGAAAAGGAGGAAGTGAGACAGAACCATATAGAGATATAGATTCAGCAAAGCAAAGAGAATACAAAGAGACCTTTACCAATCAATGCAAGGTCTTTGAAAATAAAATACTACGTACAAACTTGCTCTCTATAGAGCTCCCTGCTCACTAGTCAGTAGCAGAACAGAGTAGCCGACAGGGCCGCGGACAAAACAGGACAGGCCAGTTTACTCTTACCACAACTTGAACTTTTGTCACAATCTCTCATGGCAAAAGACGACAACAAGCCACCATTGTCCATTTTGTCTTGCTCATCATGACAACTTAGCTTCTCAACCAATCATGTGGTATATTACCCTTGATCTTTTTCCTTGCATCAACTTGTGATGCACATGCAGCTGACAGTAGAAGAGTGAGCATAAAGGTCTCATGCAGCCATATTAAAATCTATAATCTGCAAACCTCCCAAAGCAGTTTGGGTACACTGAAGGCTAAAACTACTGAAAAACTACAACCTTTAATGATTGATGTTGAAGTTCAGGCCAGATTAAATTGGATCCAAGCTACAACTCCCACATAATCGCAGACCCAATCCTGAGACACCCTGACTCAAATTCAATCAAACTGGGACTTGGGAGTGACAGTCATCACGGATCTCTCGAGACAGTAAACAACATCCTACCAAAAACAAACAAACCTGAAGGGTGAAATCAAGGATAGACGCGAAAGAAATTGCACAACGGGTTTCAACTCTGGAACACATCACAAGCAATATCTCTCTCAAACTCAAGTTTGGAGCAATGTCTCGCAACTGGGGGATGGGATCTACATACCAATTCTAACCAGACCCAACCCAAAAGCTTCGAAACATTGTAACCGGACCCATGGGTATCAGATGATCCACACAGAGATCATCTCCGAGACGCTGAAACTCCTCAACGGCTCAACTCAGGTCGTTGTCGTCTAAATCATCCATAGAAGACCTCTCGGCTGGTGACAGGGGTGTCATATCTCCAATTTTTATTTAACAGCTTTTATATTTGCAATTAAGCATTGAAAAATATTATTTAAAAAGCAAAGCATGAGCAACGAGTATCACATATATAGTATGCTTCAGAATGTGCATCGCTTGCTTTGGATTGTGGTTGTTGTCACGGACCATGCATGTCGCTGTCGCTGAGCAGCGGCCAGTCGCCGCCGAGTGTTGAGCCCATCATGGATGTGTCGCAACATCTCAGCTCAGCTCAATGCAAGTGGGGTTCCACGACACGAACATCTCCACCGTCGATTGATCTTTGTGCAAGAGCTCCAACAAACATGGTGAAGTTATGTGGCAGATATCGCTGCAGAAGTACAGGCAGATTTGGTATGGTGCAGGAGAAGCACCACATCACTGTGCGTGGTGTGGTGCTTTTTGGCGGACCCAGACCCAGGTCTGCAGATTTGGTATTCTGTTACGGCCGAAGCTTCTCCTGGTATTCAGAAGAATAGTAACCGTAGGGTATAGTAAACAGAACTCTGAAACTTCAATATCCCAATTCCTACTTTAACTCCTGCTGTTCTTCCTTCCCAAGTTCCCTTCTGCTATAGGAGCGATTGTGTGCACTAGTCAAACTGTATAGTTGAAGTTCTCAACTGTAATTGTGTGCCAGGATACTTACCCACAGAGTAAACGGTCGATAATAAGGACTGTTAGGGACTTCATATTATATGCCATTGCATAGCATACATTCCCCAGGAACAAAACAATGCTATTGAAAACAAGCGGTTTGAAATACGACTTGTTGGACCATGCACTGAAATAAACAGGAAAATATTTGCGCAACAGCCATTGAACCAATGACCACACACCAGAAACAGTAGAAGCTGCCCCAAGGCTCACTGAATGTAAAGGAATGTGTTCACCAGGTTCAGCATAAGGGAAATGCAAGAGTAGTATGGGTTCGAAAAGACCTAGTATAACTGAACACTGAGAAATGTACAAGGAGTTTATCAGAAAACATACTCACAGACACAGTTTTGTGCTGATCAGTAGTAACCACAGAATTCGTGTTATTTAGCTGCTAATTATGAACCAACAAATAACATTTATTTCATTCCTATCGTGTTATCCAGTCTATACAAGAAGAACTCAACTGCTTCTGCTACCACTGATTTGGAAATGCTTCCCTGTAGCTCATATCTTCATTTTGAGAAACCTCCCTTATCGTGGCATCTGTGGCTCGAGTGTTCAGAAGCCTCTCTGCAATTCTGTCTTTTGTGGTAACTTTCTTTTTCAGCATTGATGCCAGCGTTGGTGCCTTTGCCTTACCATGGCGTCCTCGTCGACCCTGTGCTCCTGGAGGCTGCTCATAGGCTGCCGCAGAATGGGAGGTCGAAGCAAGAGCTGCATCTCGCAGAACATCTTTATTGTGCTGACTGATTCTTGCGCGTTGGGCCCTTTTCTGTGCCTTACGATCCAACATTTCTCCTTTCCGGACATTTTTAATTGCTTGTCTTGCTATCTGTTCTGCAGTAATTTTAGCTAGATCAGAAGTTCCAGCTATGTCACCATAATCATTATTGACACCTGCCGTTCTTGAAGAGGTTTCTTCCATATCATCACCATCAATGTTTCTGTTCAGCTCATTTGAACGTCCTCCTATGTCTAAGTGCTCAACAGGATTTACTTCTGCATCAGAACTACCACTGTTCTGCTCAATTGGATTTCCTTCTGCGTCACGTGGGACAATCGGTCCATGGAAAGGACATACCTTAAGATCCCTTCTCTGGCAAAGTCCTCCTTTCTTTAGAGGGGCATGACATGGTAGGATCTCAACTGGGGCTTCTCTATAAATTGAGCAATGAACATTCAACTCTGCAATCTTTGCTGCAGGTATAGTTGCATCATTATCCACTCTTCCCCAATGACTCTCAACCTCGAGTCCCCTCTGGTTTACGTGTGCATCCCCACTTGAGCCCCAGCAATCCAAGACAGAGCTCCATGGCAGCACAGGGGCTTTAGCAAAGAGCTCTGATTTTTCTGGATCAAGATTTTTGGTTCCATTAGCGACAACTGGTGTCTTGCCAATGTCAGACACTCCACCCACCACACACTTTCCCTTCCCCGTGCCCTTGCTAGTGCTCGGAACATCTAAACTGCTCTGGACTCTGGCACGATTTGGTGCCTCTATGTTTCCCTCCACCCAAAACTCATTGTCCTCTTCCTCTTGGTCACCCTTCCGCCTATGAAGGTTATCAAGGTCAAGACCAAGCTCAGTGCAACGATCTCTCACAGCCCTTATCTCATTCTTAACATCAATGAAATCCTTCAATGCAGAATCTCGGAAACGGTTATCCGGAAGGTTGACCCTCACAAGCACAGTTATCCACTCCTGTACAGTGACCAAATGCTTTGACACAAGCAGCCGGTGTGCTTCCCTCAGTGCATCAAAAATTGCCTCATTCTCTTGAGTCTCAGGCACCCACTCCCCAGCCATCAAAGATGCCATCCTAATGCTCCGCATTGATAACGATACAATCTCCTCCTCTTCATCCTCGTCATTCACATAACCCTCAAATTTCTTATATTCAGCACGGATGATCTCCAACCCATTGCGAATCTCATCCATCGTGGACCGAATTTCCGCCTTGATTGACGCAAGATTCTCACGCAATTGCTCAACCTTGGCAGCATAGATCTCCTGCATGCGAGCCTCACGAGCTGCACGAGCATCAACGGTGGCCCGCAGACCGGAGAAATTGACGCGCGCGGACTCCTTGAGGTACTCGACGGCAAGGCGGAGCTGGCGGTAGTGCGCACCAAAGAGATGGTGCCAGCGCTCGAGCGCCTGGACGGCGGCCTTCCGGAGTAAGGCAGCGGACGCGGTCGGCGGCGGGAGCGGGTTTGCTCGGCGGAAGCCGACGGCGAGCGGGAGGAAGCCGTCGAGCGAGTCGGCAAGGAGGGAGCGGAAGAGCTTGGAGCGCATGAAGAGCTCGTCGGCGATGCTGAAGGCGAGGAGCCGCACCTGTACGGAGGAGGGAGGGGATCAGAGCGTTAGGGTTCGGCGAAATTGGGGAAGAGGGAGGGAGGGAGGAGGTGTTGGAAGGCTTACGCACGTGGGAGTGGGGCTTGGACATGAGGGAGAGGATGAGGCGGAACGCGTCCCGGTTGGCGGCGTCGGAGGCACGGGCCGAGGACTTGATGGCGCGGAGGAGGTCTGGGTCGACGGCGGGCGCCGTGGTGGAGGTGGCGCGCTCGATTAGGGACGCCATGGAGGAATCCGCCGCTGCCGAGGACGAGGAGGGGTCGGAACCCAGCTCAGCTTCGGCCGCTGGCCGCGGCGGCGCCCGGCGCCTGGCGAAGGAGGAGGAGGCCGTCGGGCGCGGCATGGCGGCGATTCGCTAGGACAGAGGAAATCGATCGCCGTGCTGGATTGATGTCGGTTTATGGGTAAGCGATGAAGCCGTGATTTGACTTTGGATCAGATTTCCTCTCTGGCTAGTGGGCCCGAGATGATTGATGTCGGTTTATTTGCATACTACCATATGCCATTTTCAGAGCAACTTCAGTCAATAGAAAAACTCACATACTCGAACACAAGCTTTTCTATGAAGCCATGCAACTTCAATACGAATATGAAGCCCTGATTTAAACAAATACTCCCTCAGTCCCTAATTGATCGCCGCTTTGGTTGGTTTTCGCTCGCCACAAGTTTGACTTGATTTGTACAAAAATACGTGCAACATGTATATCTCCAAATAAATTTATTAAAAACTAGGCGAAAAGATCTTTTTCCGATGATACTAATTACTTAACATAAATATTTATATATTTTTAATATATAATCGCCTTAGGCTGATAGTTTCTGAAGGAGAGAACGACAAACATTTAGGGACAAGGAGTACGAATCTGTTCACATGTTAATGTTTGAATTATTGTAATTTTAGACATATTTCAAAAAGGATGGACCTTTGTCTAAACTGTTGAAATTTGAATTTTAATACGACATATTTCAAAAAGGAGTGACCATAGTCCAAATTGTTAAATTTTAAATAACAAAAAATTAAAGTGGAGCCATTGTCTAAATTATTACAATTATGTGACAGCTAACTATTTGCTTGGTATAAATTGCAATTCTCCACTAGCGCTAATTACTTAGAGTGTTCTATTTTTTTAAAAGGTCTAAATTATTCAATTTTTCCACATGACTAACTGGAAAAAAAACTTAAATTTTCTTTATTTTTTTCATGCATGGTTGAAGTTTTAGCTGGCTTTTGCCCTGATTTAAACCAATTCATACTCTCGTAATGGTGGTATCAGATCCCATTCTCAAGATCATCTCGCAACAGCGTCACTGCGACCAGATCAATCGAGTACCATAATTTGGACATGTATTCATGTCAAGACACACCACACGCTGAAGCCTGAAGATAACGGCAAGGATAAAAGCGATCAAAATTTGCAGGCCAAGGCCCGGTTCAGTAGCTGTAATCAATTTATCAATTTACAGCAATCAAATCGAGGCACATATATATATAATAAATAATACAACAGCCCCTTCGGGCAATGGCAATGGCGGTCTCCCAGTCCCAGCTGCCTTGATTTGCGCTAATATGGAACGAATCATGAAGACACAAATACATCGTGAAGCTCCATCAGAAAAGCGAGTTATACGTCAGGAAGGTGCAGGCAATGGACGCCACACATATCACCAGGGATGGTAGTAGGGTGACGTTGAGGAGCATCCCCACGCCCAGGTACCCTGCAGCGGTGATTGTGCAGTCGGCGACCACCCTTGCCAGGGTCCCGGCCTCCGTTGAGAGGAGACCTCCGTTGTATGTGCCACGGGAGAGGCGGGACGACATCACGCTTGATAGGAGGGAAAGGTTCACGCCTGCGTTTGCCAACAAGATCAGAGATTTGGTTCGATGCAAAGGAGAAACATACTTAAAATTCAATTAAAAAGCATACTTAAAATAATGGATTTTTGTTTACCTTCAAGAACTTCGGCAGAAACAAATGTGACAAGTGCTGAGACAACATACTGGACAACAGAGTATGTACTTGTAACTTTGAAGCTGAAAATAATGCCTACTAGCAACGTAATTTGAGATACCATGAGGAGTTGCCTGGCAAAAAGATCAACAAATTTGTTAAGACAAAGCTATAGGTTTGCCACAAAAACACAAAAAGGGCAGAGTTCTATAACAGTAGTGAGCGAATTGTCAGCCATGCTTGTACTGAAGCATGAAAATCCACGAACCTGTCCTCAAACATATTGCTGATGTACGTTCCAACAACAGCATTAACAGGAAGAACTGTCAATCCAAGGATTGCAAGAAAAATTGCCACTGCGCTTGTATTCCAACTGAAATAGTGATTGGTGATAACACTGGACTCTGAAAGCAAAATCTCCATTTGCGTATTTAAGCATGAAGTATATCAACAACTGGACCTGCATGAGCAAAGTACAACTGAGTCAAGATGTCCAGAAGTAGAAGACTACAACAGCATAACATCTGCTTTGCTTGAATGAGGTGGTCGACATTCAAAACCCTCACACGGGTCTGTGGAAGACAAAAAATTCTTTGATCCTCAAATATAGAATGTAACCTCAAGTTTCTAGTGGTTTTAGTTTCTTTTTTGAAACAAATTAGAGTTCCCAACCCCTTGTCATTATCTAGTTTAAGGAAAACTGGTCTAGGGAACCTGTAGGAACCTGTAGAAATCAAAAGCTATATAGGCCATCTATAGTGCAAGAACTAGTGAAACCAAAACATATCTAGCTTATTTCCAACCCCTCAGTAATTTACTGGTATCTAAATAAACACTCAGGAAAATAAGCAAAGTAGCTAATCAAGAGAAGCGGTTATTTTGGCGTAAGAACACCCTGATACCTTTACTGATGGGGTAAGCAATCGGTATGCTGAGCCAATTGATGTTGCAGGTTTGCGAGACTCATCTGCAGCTTCTTCACTGTCATCAACTTCGTCATCTTCATCTTCATTTTGTTTAGCTACGGAATCCGTGAGCAGAGGCTGTGCAAGTCCATTCTCTAGTCGCCCAATATCAACCGTTTGTCCTGTAATCATGATAAACATGCAATTAAATCACAAGAGAATGGATCATATCATCAGCCACCTTCCTGAATTAGTGGATCAGAAAATTCTACTTAAAAGCAAATAATATAGAGTAATGAAAGGGAATTAACACATCAGATTTTGGACTTACCAGAAGCAGGATTTTGTGGGGCTTCATTCACCTCTGTAGCACGGTTCGGTTCTTTAAATGAGACCCATAGCCAAATCAAATACAATAGCCATGCAACTGCCATCACCCAACCAGGTAGAGTCGATTGATTGAAAGTAACCATGTAAACCTTGAATTTCCACTGAAGTAAACCAGCTAGCGCTGGCCCACAGGCCATGCCAAGTGCACTTGCGCTAACAAATCCTGCCGAAGCTTGCATGCGTATTCTTGAAGGGACACAATCACTAATGTATCGACGATTAACAGCTCTTGCAGAACCCATCCTGTATCAGAATATTGAACGCATTAGAACATGAAAGCATGAGCACTTCTGAAAAGATGTAAACTCAAAACCAGGGTTAAAAAGTCAAGTGAATTTAGCGCAAGTGAAAGAGATTAGGACTCAGGATAATTGATTGATTGATGACAAAGAGTACAAGTTACATATATAGGCAAGGATTCCTAGGGTTTATAGAAACACCCAATCAACGGTGATCCTTGCCTAATCTGTCATCTATCTAATCATAACCCCTAAGGCAGCCAGCCTAATAGGCTTGGCGCCAGGCGCCAGGCCCAAGGCCAGCCCAATGGGCGCATACTCTAACAGCAAGATTCTTTTTGTCATTAAAAAAGGTCATAAGAAATTACATTTGATATCCTTGCAATTGTATCCTAATGTTCAGCATTATTATGCACTTGCTACTTAAGAATTCAATTCTGAAAATGAAGGACACTGGCTACTGAAGAGAGAAGAAACCATATTCCTTCTGTTCAACCTTCCAATAAAATTTAAAATTAACCATTAAACCAAAGCACTTATGCAAGAAAGGATATAGCTAAATAATCAGAAGCCCACTAGTCACATAGTTGAAGTTGACAACTGTGATTGTGTGCCAGGATACTTACCCACATAGTAAACGGCCGATAATAAGGACTGTTAAGGACTTCATATCATATGCCATCGCGTAGCATACATTCCCCAAGCACAAAACAATGCTACTGAAAACAAGCGGCTTGAAATATGACTTGTTGGACCATGCACTGAAGTAAACAGAGGAAAATATTTGTGCAACAGCCATTGAACCAATGACCACACCACAAACAGTAGAAGCTGCCCCAAGGCTAACTGAATAGTCATCTGCAGTTGGCACAATGATGTACGTGTTGACCATGTAAAGGAATGTGTTCACCAAGTTCAGCATAAGGGACATGAAATGGTATTTCTGATCTTCTATTTCTTCCTCTCCTGCAGTGCTAGGAGACTCCTCATCCGCAATCATGGCATGTTGCCCCAAAAAGCGAAGAAAATTAGTTGACCTTGTCAGCTTATCAACTGAGGAATTTATCATATCAATGATGGGGTCCTGCAGGGGATCAAAACCAAAAGTGGTCAGCAAGTCTCGAGCATATCACCTACTCTACTGAATGAGCAGGAAAATATTCTTAAGATGATATCACATCCGTAGTTTACAAGAGAAATAAACCTTAAGAGCAGAAGATGGCTGATCATAAATAGACAAGTAGCTTCCTTGACGTTCTTGGAGTTCAGCAAGGTTACGTGACAAAGCTCCTACAACAGCTCCTACACCCTGGTTGCATAGGACAGGTAAGGTATACTGACGAGTTTCCATGGATTGTAAAGGCAAGGCCACAGCAAGAACATACTCCCTCCGTCCCTTTATGTGTGTCGCTCAGGAAGCGTGTTTGTGAGGGAAACACGGTTTTCTAGAGGCAAACATTTAGGGACAGAGGGAGTATCAAGTACAAATAAACTTGCAACAGATTTGAATGATACTGAATCTGGAGTTAGTGCATTACCACATGCTTAAAGACCTGTTGCAGCTGAGAGTACGGGTGATTTGATCTACTTGTCACATAGTAATCAGTAAATCTATAGCCGAAACGCTTATCAAACTTTTTCAAAATTTTCGAATGCCAGTTGCATTAAGATCGACGAACTTGAGAAGTTTGATGAGGTCGATACCAACTTCCCTATAAGCTTCTCTTAACTCAGCAATGCCAGATATATCCGGCTGCTCTTGTAGTATTGCCCTTTGCTTTCCTAACTTCTCAATCCTGCTTGCCAACATTCCTTGTTGCTCCAACAGAAACAGGACAATCTTCTCTATCTGAGGTAAAAAGAGGATAAGAGATTAATACACTGACCCCAGTAGGCACAATTGGATATAATTACTCACACCAATATCAATGCAAGAATGAAGCCACCTGAACTAAAATTAGTTACATATGGAAGCACATGAATTATGTAGCAAAGCTGCAACTTCAAAAAAGTACACAAAGTAAGTTTTTGAAGAAATTGTCAACTCTTCTTATAGTATTTATGAACTAGTCATTTACATAGATAATGCTGACTTGCTGAACATGCAAGTGCATACAGAGGTCAGATATGGATAATGCATGCTCACCATCTTGATGCTACAATCAGCAAGTTAAATATACAGAAAGAAGCTAAAGTCTGCAAATTAAAGCAGATCAGGGAGTTTGAACTGATGACTTGGCACAGATTTCTATTTAATAGCATTACCTGATCATCAAGCATCTTTGAGAAATCCTTCAGAACCCGGCGACGATCTTTCTCACCCTGCTGGAGCTGCTGGCCATACTGTTTAACTTTCTTCTTCATCAACTTGTAATTGATATAATATCTGAAAACATTGGCATGGAGACAACGGTCAAGCTTGGTAACTAAGGACGCCAGCATGAAATCTTTTACACTAAGGAGTACACTAAGCAGAGACCAACAAAGCACGAAGTGTCAAAACTACAAGGCCGCATGGCCATGAATGCCATTACAAGGAAATCAAAGGTTGAACAATGCCAATGCTTCAGTACCAGGTTATCAATTTGTTCAGTAAATGTACGTAAGATAATTCAAATTTGAAAAGAAAAGGTAAGCCACTGAATGAATTGGAAGTTGATGCTATTCAGAGAATCCATAACTTCATAGTAATATATAGATAGATTCGTTCACTGCCAAGTATAAACAGAATCTTATACAAATGTGAATAGTAGTACCCTTTCCATTCTGGAATTTGATCTGCCATCAATTTCTTCCCGAAGTTAACCATCTTGATTTTTAAATACTAATCTGCCAATAAAAGTAGCATTGTGTCAGCAGCACGAACAGAGAAAGAAAAAAGATATTAACGATAGTTGCCGAGATGTTTGCATCTGTGCACGCTAAGATGAGAAACGCCCAACACAAAAGCTACCAATAATCCCACAACTACATGAGTACAATCCATCTTGAGATGATTGCATCTGTGCACGCTGCTCCACGTGCGATAACATAAAGCGCCATCTATATATCTATAGCAATAGAGCACTCGGATATCATTACCAACCAAAACAAGGCATAGCCACAGCTTTTTATCTAGTCCATTTGAAGACAGAACCAATTACAGAGAACCACAAATAAACTTTGGCAACGACAATTGATTTTTGTGTCGCAGTCTCTCGGAGCAAAAGATGACAAGCAGTCACCAAAGTCCATTTTGTCTTACTGATCATGACAACTTGTCAACCAATCATGTGGTCGACGATAACCCTTAATCTTTTTCTTTGCATCAACTTGTGATGCACATGCTGCTGACAGTAGAAGAGTCAGCATAAAGGTCTCATGCAGCCATATTAAAATCTATATCCAAAACGGATTTCAGTGCAGCCAAGGGTAGTACTACTGAAGAACTCAACCTTGATGACTGAAATTGAGGCCAGATCTAAATTGTGTCCAAGCTACAGCCCCAACATAACCGTAGACCCAAACACTCTGACGCAAATTCAATCAAATTGGGACTTGGGAGTGTCAGTCATGGATCTCATAACAGAAAACACAGCATCCTACGAAAACAAACAAACCTGAAGCTGAAATTAAGAAGCGATGCGGAAACAAATTTGACAACGGGTTTCAGCTCTGGTACACAAAAGAGTAAATCTCGCTGAACCTAAAGCCGAAGCCGCCATCTCTCTCAACAGTGGATGTAATCTCGACAGCAAATTAGCGATCCCAACCCCCAAAAACATGGAAGCTCTGTAACACAGGAAAAAGCTTTATTGACTGTTGTTCGCCAACCAAGGCACCAAGCAACCTGCCCCGGGCCCTGCGCCGTACCCCTGGCATCCCGGAGCCAGGCAAGCGATACGGTGCCCTCGAGATCGACACTCCTCAACGCATCAAGGCAGCTCGTTGTCAAGACCACCGGCATCCCAGCGCCCCAAATTGAAGTACTCTCGAACGAACGAACCCAACGGCATACCGAAAAGGACGGCGAGAGATCACGGGATCACGGGCGAGCCAGTGAGATAGCGTTGCTGAAAGGAAGGTGGGAAATCGATCACGAATTCACGGGCGGGGTGAGTGAGCGGTGAGCGTCGTCGTTACCTAGGAGGATTTTCAGACCGGAGAACCGCGGGCGAGCGGGCGCGCTGGGCCACAGGCGGAGGCGGAGGCGAGTGGCAGTCAGGGGAAGGGGAGGCCGGCGGGAGGGAGGCGGGTGGAGGGAGGGCGCGCGAGAGCCACGGGAGGCAGGTATTTATAGCCAGGCCCAGGCGAGGGCGCGAGCTGGAGGAGAGACGGCTGGGAATTCCTGCGGGGGTGGGGTGGTGGCAGCCGTGAGCTAGCTGTGAGCCGCCCCGGCGAGGAGAGGAGGCGGCGCGGGTCGCTGCGGCGGTGACCGTGCGCGTGCGTGCGTTCGCACCGCGGATTGGGCGGTTGGATTGGATCGGGTCCGTGCGCGTCCCGATTTCGGGTGGGGAGGCCACGTCAGCGCGCCGCGTGGCTGGAGTCCGTTCCGACCGTTGCACAGCCACAGCGGCGGCTACTGCTACTAGTGGTTCACATTATTTGTTTTACTTTTTTTTTTGTGCACGCTTTGCTGCTCATCTTTATGCCACCACTTTGTCATGTCAGCAATACTCTCCTGCCACTAGTAGCTTCGAGCTTCCTCGCTGAAAAAGTGGGTCTTTTTTTTTTGTCCTTGATTGAAAATATTTGTTCACAAACAAATCGAAGCTTAGCTTAGTTTTACTAAAATCGCTCACCAAAGTTGTGCTGGCAATGAACTCTACTGCATTTGATGATTCAGCTGTTGGCCATCTAGTTGAGGTTGAGGAGAGATCAAGTCGTTTTTTTTTTTTTGACAAGTAGAGAGATCAAGTCGTTGACAAGTTGTGTATGTGTTGATGCAAGTAGAACATGTAATGAAGCCGCCCATGCGTTGGCTAAATTGGGTTACCAATGTGAGGAGGGAGATGAGATCATATCAACCTCAATTCCTGTTGATATCGTTGTAATTGTTGCTAACGATTTGTTAGCAAGTGAGTAACGAGAATGGCCAAATGTATATATATAAAAAAAATCGTTCGCCAAATACCAAACACAGCTGAACTTTGTCAGGTTGATCCATGGAACGCCAGAATGTTTTGTCAGTCTCTGTACTTTCTCAAAACGTCTGAACCGTTATCTTCTCTCTAACAGCCGCGGACGATTTAGTCTGGCGTGGCAATGACGTGGTTCTCCTTATTTTGTTTTCATTCAGTTTCTTCTCTCTCTCCCTTTTTTTTGGGTGGGATGAATGATTATTTCAGTTGGGGTTCAGAAACTGAGCACATCAAAGCTTAGCAGCTCGTCGAGAACCAAAAAAAATACTGCACATTTCGGTTTCGATTTTCAGTGACGATCGAAGTTGTAGTATTACGTACCGTGCTCCAACTTTGGTGTGGGTGAAGCTATCCCGTATATATATATACAATACATTTTTGTGATTTTGTCTCTTGCATCGTGTACTCTGTCACTCTGATCTGTCACAAGTATCCAAGGGCACGTCATACGTCACGCCACGTTTTTATGTGATCCTGCTACAGTTGTGGCCCTTGTGGGTGCCATCGTCGTCTGTCTCTTGTGGTCTTGACTCTTGACAGAGACTAATCGTGAAACCCGTACACACTGAAGATCTTTAGTTAATTTTTGGGTGTGTTTAGAGCCCTAATTTTCTCCAAAATTTCCTGCATTCCCATCACATTCTATCACATCCCATCACGTGAAAACATTCAATGCACCTAAAAACGCCTTTGCGGCCAAGTATAAAATTTAGGTAAATAAAAAACTAATTGCATAGTTTAGATGTGCATCATGAGAGGCGATCTTTTGGCCTGGTTACGTCATGGTAGGATAATATTTACCACTAACAAACGAAACGTCTTCTGATCACGATGTGACGTGCTACAGTAATTTTGCCCCAAAAATTTTGGATCTAAACACACCCTTTTACTAAGCGGCTGCAATTAATTTATCGATCTGTTCTGAAGTGCTCATGCTCATGATTTCGCATTTACTTTTCATCACATGTATGTATGTGGTCAGGAGGAGTATGCAAAAGTACTAGTAAAGTCATATTTTTCAAGGAAAAGTACAGCAAAGTCTCTGTCAGTGGTTTTTTTGGCCGTGGAGTGGAGGGTCCAGGTACACCGTACACGCGGCTGGTGCGTGCGCCGCCCGTGTTTGTCGTTGCAGTTGCAGGTGAGAGGCACCCCTGCCAAGGTCTCGAGTCTCCCTCCCTCCCGCCTCGATCAGCTCCCGCTCCATCATCCTCACCATGCCGACATGCATGGAGTATAGCGAGAACGAGAACCAGAGCGCCTCGAGCCGCACGGCACGGCACCTGGTGCTGGTGCCCGCCCCTTGGCCCCGGCCGGCCGACTTGGCGGCGTGGCAGCGGCAGGCTCTGCTGCGACGATCGTCGGCGAGCGGTGGACTGGGACCCACAGGTGCCGATTTGGAAGGAACGAAGCGGGCAGCCAGCACGGACAGGGCAGGGACAGCGACAGCAATGTCCGGCACTTGAGAGTTATTGAGTGGCCTGGAAAATGAATGTTACTGGAACGAACATTACGATTGTTGTATTTTGTATTGGAACAGTAAAGCGTGGAGAGACAAATGTAATAATGGAATGGGTTAATCTTTATTGATGAACAGTGAATGTCTTATATACACGCCCACAATGGGGTAGTTTACAGGATGTCAGAGATAGATGAGCCCGCTCCCACGATCGTAGATGGAGCGTGTATGGGCGCCGGGCAACTGCCTAAGGCAGTTGCTAATCCTTCTTTAATTGATCATTTAGGAATATGAAATATTCTCAACACTCCCCTATCAATTAATCCACGAAAACTTTAGTGTTCATCGAAATTATCAATCTTGAAAAACCCTGTGGGAAAAACTTAGATATGCATTGATATATCGGGATAAAACTTCTTAAAACCTAGTGGGAAAATATAGGAGAAAACACCATGATAATCATGTGTATGCCCTTCAATATCATCCCTAAAAAACCCTGTGGGGAAAAACAAGATGATATGACATATTGTCTCGTTAAAAACTTCATATGAGAAACCATTAAAGTAAAACTCATATAAAGAAAAAGAGTACAATACGATGCACAAAGCATTTAATTATTCAAATTTACTCCCAGTTTACGCAAGTCTCTAAGCCTCTTCATACCAATTCCTTCAACACATTTATGAAATGATGAATATGGTAGAGATTTTGTGAGTAAATCGGCAAGATTATCACATGACTTAGTTTGCAGAAATTTCTATCTCCCCATTTTGTTGTAACTCATGGGGATAAAATAACTTGGGAGTAATATGCTTCGTCAAGTTACTCTTGATGTAACCTGATTCCATTTGTGCAACACAAGCAAAGCATTATCCTCAAATATAATTGTCGGTGTATCAAGTGCACCAATTCCACATGATTTTAATATGTGGTCTATCATTCTCTTGAAGCCATACACATTCCCGTGATGCCTCATATAATGCAATGATTTGAGAATGATTAGTGGAAGTGGATATCAAAAGTCTGCTTGGATGACTTCCAAGAGATAGCAGTTCCACCATTCATAAATACGAAGCCTGTCTGGGATTTACTATTATAGGGATCAGATAAATACCCCGCATCAGTATAGCCCAACAGACCCTGATCTGGATTTCTTTGATAGAACAATCCAAGATCTCTAGTACCATTAAGATACCTGAAAACGGTCTTAACTCCAACCCAATGACGCTTGGTAGGAGCCGCACTATGTCTTGCTAACAAATTTCTTTGCAAAAGCAATATCCGGACGCATGCTTGTTAGCAAGGTACATCGATGCACCAATAGCACTAAGATAAGGAACCTCGGGTCCCAAAATCTTTTCACCCTCATCCCGTGGCCTAAAAGGATCCTTTTCGGGTTCCAATGATCGACAACCATAGGAGTTTTGCAAGGGTAGGCTTTATCCATGTTGAATTTTTCCAATATTTTTTCGGGTATAGGCACTTTGATATACAAATATCCCGGATGGTAAATGTTCAGGCGTAAGCCTAAGCGAGAATTTGGTTTGACCCAAATCTTTCATTTCAAACTCCGCCGTCAAATGATGGCGTGCTTCATTGATGTCTTGTTCGATTTACCAATGATATTAATATCATCAACGATATCTGAGACACAATGCAAAAGCCTATTTGCTGTCTTCTTAATGAAAACGCATGGGCCGGTCATCATTGTTTATATATCCCTTGTTCTTAAGGAAAACGCTTAGCCGATTGTACCACATACCTTCCCGATTGTTTTAAGCCATACAATGACTTCTCGCAACTTAACACAAAACATGTTGCGATTTGCCTTAGGATCGGTATACCGATTCCATCGAGGTACTTTCATGTATATCTCGAATCCAATGACCCATACAAATATGCGGTCACCACGTCCATCAACCGCATAGATAGACGATTTTTGTTTGCCAAATGATATTAAATATCGAAAGGTTATGCCACTCATAATGGAGAATAAGTTTCGTTGAAATCAACGCCAGGGCCTTTGCGTGAAGCCCCTGTGCAACTAGCCTTGCTTTTATATCTCACCACTTCATTGTTCTCATTCCGTTTTAGGACAAAACCCATTTATATCCAACCGGGTGGACACTAGGAGGTGTTGGCTTAACGCCGTAAAGCACTTCCCTTTTTAGTGAGCGAGGCTATCTACGCTTCAATTGCATCTTTCCATTTGTTCGGTCCGAGCGCTTCTTGCACTCTCCCATGGATTTTGGATCTAGATCATTACGGATGATTTCAGCAATTTGCTCGAGAGAAATAAATGTCGACAATTGTATCTTTACGTAGATAAGACTCTCCGGTCTCTATGTAATTAATGGCAATTTCCTCTACCCCCGATAGATCATCATGATTTCTCAAACAAATTGATCTAGGGGCTTTAGATGTACTAGCCTCACTATTGATGCGCATCAGTGGGCTAGGTAGCAAATCAAACCTCTCCAATAGATATTGATTGCTAACAAAATTCACATCAACATTAAGTTGAACTTCGTTTACCACTTTCTGTTGTTTTCTTTCTTGCAACTTGGAATTGCCTCTCCCCCTCTTGTTTCCAAGAGGTACAATTTGAGTGGTTTTCTTTGGTACCTCCACTCTTTTCGGGCACGTTCCTTTGCAGGATACATGGATTTAACAACACCTTTATAGTTGGTAAACGCATCGCGGATTATTTGCAACATTTTGCAAATCTATTAATCTCCGAACTTGAAGTTCGGTTTCCATAGTACGTGGATCGAGAAAAAAGACATGCTATCAGCATTCCAATTAATTTCCGGCATTGATCTTTATGGTACATTTCTCCCCCAATGCTTGGGAAAATGATCATCATTAAAGATACTATCAAATAAACGGGTCAGTAAATAGATCACCCTGTCATAGGCTCTATGTACTTGATAATCGATGGAGATTTAAATCCCACATAGATTCCTAACTTTCTATGTGGCCCCATTGATTTTCGCTGAGGTGGTGAGATGGGTACATAAACAGCGCACCCAAATTTACGCAAATGGGAAATACTTGGTGTATTACCACGTACTAATTGTAAGGGGGAATTTTCATGGTATGCAGTTGGTCATAGTTGGATTAGATCGGCAGCGTGCAGAACTGCATGACCCCAACACGAAATAGGCAACTTGCAATTCATTAACATTGGTCGTGCAATGAGTTTAATTCTCTTTATCAATGATTGACTAAACCATTTTGTGTGTGGATGTTGGTATTTGATAAGCCCTCACAGGAATATTATGATGGATAATCCAAAAGTTTACGGATACGGTGAGCACTTCACCGGGGTGATGGGTTTTAAATATCGAATCCACGGGGAGAACGTAGAGAAGGGGTTCTTGAGATTTACTACTGATCTCTAAGTGGTTTAATAAAACTAGATAGATAATAAAGATAAGGAGTTCTAGTAGGAAGGTCTTGTTCTCACTTCAAGTAAATCATTTGCACATTGTTCTTAAGAGGGGTTGTCATGAAGAAACTCTTAATAAAGGGGTTCTACGCTAACAACGCAGGGGTCTCCTACAATTTCTATAAACGGGGCGGGGGGATACAAAGGACTCAATAGTCTTTGTCACCACTACGATCACCCTTAACGGTTGGTGTTTCACTCCGGCCTATAGAAGGTATTAAGTAATAAGCTAGTCAATCTAAGCACCACGCTTACATTAATCTAACAACTTTAATTCAAGAGCGACAGGAATCAAAGTAATCTTATCAAAGAAATACGAACCTTAAGAACAATAGAGACAATATCACTTACTTAAATGGAATTCGAACAATCCACAAGATCTGAGTCGTGCTCAATGGCATCGGCTCGGGAGATGATGATGGAGGCGCCAACTCGGAAGGAGGAAGAAGATGGAGGCGCCCAGCGACTCGGGCCTTCCTTCAACTTCGCCTCAACCGCTCTCTAATTCTCTCAACTTGCAAAACTACTCTCAATCTAATTCTAATCTAGAGCTTCTATCTCTTGTCGTCATGGATGATCGATTGAATTGAAGATTGGCGAGATTCATTGAAGCCGGGGGGGCTGGGGGTGCTTATATAGCGGGAGGAGGTACCCGGGGTTTGACCTAGATACATCTCGTGCTCCCACCGACACCATCGGATCAAACCGACATTAAATGGGCGGATTAGATTTCGTCTTAGAGGCGGTTGGAGAACATTCGGAAGCGGGGGCGTGGAAGGTGGGGCGGGCCGGTCGGTTTGGTTATTGGGCGGCGGCCCAAGGTGGGGCCCACCCTGGTTCCCGTGGTGCGTCGTGGCTTACGGAGTCTTCTAGATGATGTTTTCTTCGGTGCTAAGTTTTGTTTCCGTCGGGTGTAATCCGGAGCCTTCTAGACTTTGTTCAGGAGTTGGATTGCGTTCACAGAATTACGTCGTTTTTCTGTTAAGTCCTCGCAAATCACAACTTTACCAAAACTCATGAAAATCATTAGTATAAACCCTAATAAGGTTATCTAATTATATTTTAGTCCTTTTCCATGTTTAATTGGTAATTAAAAATACACGTTAACAAGTGTCAACAAACTCCCCATACTTAGGCTTTTACTCGTCCTCGATAAAAGGATGGTCTAAGCATGGATCATGATTACTTTTCCATAGTCATACGCACTTTGGGATTTCGAGCATGAAACAGTTAGAAACAGATCACCTTTATTCTTGAATCAAGTCTCTTTGGAGAGATTTTGCATAAGTTTTGAAAAAGAACACATAGCTATGCTTACTCCTTTGTGATGCTCTCAAGTCTCTCAAAGTATATTATATCCTCACATTATTATTTATATCGGCGGAGCTCAAGAACATGTAGCACACTTACCTTGTATTTATTCTTTGAGTCAATTTGTGGATCCATGGAGATAGATGTCATAAGTCATAGATCAAGATGTGCATGTGAGCCAAGATTATTATTATCTTTGCTCTCTCTAGTTGAGAATCTTTTATCTCCCTTTTTGGAACATTTATATTTCTTTTTTCTCTTCTTTTTTTTCCGAAAGAGGTAACCAGCTAATTTGTAGAGAGGTGGGTTCTTCTCACCCTTGGACACATGTCCATTTTACTCTCTTAATTATTAGAGAAGTGGGCTCTACTCACCCTCGGACACTTGTCCATTATTCTTCTCCTTATCTTTGCCTTTTTTTCTTTTTTAGAGGGGGTTCTTCGACCCAGTAGAGCACTTGCTCATTTTCTCCTCTCTCTCACTTTTCTCTCGAGAAATTTTTTCAACATTTGGCTTTTTTCATATTTGTACCTTTTTCAACAATTAAAATTATGGGAGATAGAGATTAAAACTTTTAGAGCATGGATACTTTTAGTGAAAGTGGTGTTCGTGATCTTGATCTTAGACCTTAGACAATTTTCAACATGGGTCGTGTTTTTTTGACAAAGCTCAACACAAGAAAGTAACAATATATATATTTAGTGATTGCTATGGCTCTCTTTGGGATAATTCATTTATCACACAAAGGAGAAACATAACTAATGATTTTAATATTTTGAAATAAATAACTCTCCAAAGACAAGATAAAAGAAAAAAAGATCTCCTTATTCTAACTTTGTTCTTTCTCATATTTTAAATAATTAAAGCATCCCAACAAGTGACAGATAAAAATAGGGATTTAATCATGCAAAATTTGTTCGGGACATCTTTTTCATATTGGAAAACATATCATAACGAGAAAAGATTTATTTTAATTCGAACGAAAAAATAAATTACGAAAATTAAAGAGTTTTTTTAGGAACCGAAAGAAGCGGGTGGAATGGCGGGCACGAGTGGGCGGGCGGAGACCCGGCCGGCACAGTAATTGGGCGCGGCGGCTGCCTCGGAACCGTCTTGGGCCGCTGGTCGTCGTCGCGTGTTGATGGTTCCAATTTAATTCGATTTTCCGATTTCCGTCGCGATAGTTTCGATTTACGGTCGATCACGGATTTTCCCCATACTTATTTTTACATTATCTTGTATACAAAGCATGGTGGAGACAAAAATATATCGAGAAAAATATATATATAGAAAAATAATTGACTCAACTTGTGGATTACTTTATTGATAAAGAGAGCACTTTATTACATAAATCCGAATTTCCTAATATTCTAAACGAACTAATCTTAACTAATCCAAGCTAAACAATTTTAATTGAACTAAATTTAAGACTCTGTGCTCTCTAACTATGGTGCTTACATAGGGCCCTTGCCCTTCTTCATCTTTGCGACTAGTACCCTCTTCCCGATTTTTACGCTTCTTCTTTCCTTCATTCTCTAAGAGATGAAGGGCGAATTAGTGAGGCTAGTGTTGACACGATGGATCTCCTTGCATGTTCTTTGCAAAAACGCAACTTCAAGCGAGGTCGGCCACGGTTTTTCGGTTCTTCTTTTTACGGGGCATGCATTTGGTGGCCTCGATAACGAGGAACCCTCTTGATGCGGGATTCCTTAGCGCGGATTCCGTCAATGGTGGTGCGGCATGGAGGTGCTGTAGTATACTTGTGCATCCTCGTGTTGCCGTTAGCATCCGTCTTGGCGTGTGTGAGACGCTCGCCCTCCTTCGGTTCTTGAACCTCCATGTAGCGGGAACATGGATCGGTTTCTTCAATGCGGCCGGCGGCGGCGATCGCAAGGCTATGCGTACATGATGCGCTTGCGTCCTTGCGGTGGTGGTGGCGTAGAGGGACGACGAGGTGGAGCATATGGAAGGGGGTATGATCGGTATGACGGGCGGCGGCTTCGGTTGCTTGTTGAAAGGAACAACTTGCTTGGCTTTTTCATTGAAGGGGACAAGCTGTTTTTGAACATGGCTGGCTGGTTTGGAGATTAGATGAGAAAAAGAGTTGGTCTACCCTCGATTATATATGAGTCGAGGATTTTTGGGCGGGGAGAACGGAATTGCGGCGTGAAAATAGATCCGGAAGGTAGTTTTCCCGGACTGAATCGCAAGAGACCGCTGCGTGAGACAAGGCGGTCGTGAGAGGGGCCGTGGGCGATCGGCTGTTATTGGGCGTCGGCCCGCCACGTGTCGCCTCGTGACACGCGTCGTAAATGGCGTGCTCTAACTCTTTATTGTTATCCGAAAATCGGCGTTGGCCCGTTAATCGCGAAAATTAATATTTTTGGGTAATTCGAAGAATTCAATAACATCTAATTCTTCTAATTCTTTATTGGGCTCTAAAAATATTTTGAGGCGATGACCATTTACCTTAAATAGCGTACCTTCATCGTCTTGAAGAGTGACGGCTCCGTGTGATGATGAGCTCACCACCTTATGCGGTCCTTCCCACTTGCCGTAGTAGTTTTCCATGTCAGAAGAGTCGTACCACTGGAATTAAAAAGTAATACCCGATCGCTTTGGGTGGAATTCCTTCTTCTTGATTCTCTTGTCGTGCCATCTTTTGGTTCTTTCTTTATAGATCTTGGCATTGTGGTACGCCTTCTCTCTCCATTCTTCGGCTCGAGGCAGTTGCATTCTTCGTTTTGTTCGGCTTCATCAAGGTCCATATTCCACCTCTTAATTGCCCGGTGAGCTTTGAATTCTAGCTCAGCGGGCAAGTGGCATGTCTTCCCGTAAACCGGTGGTAGGGGACATTCCGATGGGAGTCTTGTAAGTCGCACGATAAGCCCGAGAGAGCTTCGGGTAGCCTATCTTTCCACTTAGTTCCCATTTGGTCAACCGTCTTACGTAGGATGTTCTTGATTTGCTTGTTTGGCGTTTACGCTTGACCACTTGTCTGCGGGTGATAAGGTGTAGCGGCGTTGTCTTTGGATCCCATGAGTTGAGAGGTATTTCTCAAATTTCTTGTCGATGAAGTGGGACCCTCCGTCACTTATCACTAGCCTTGGTGTACCGAATCTTGGGAATATTATTTCTTCAAACATCTTGATGGAGCTCTTGTGGTCGGTTAGTCTTGCATGGCATGGCCTCAACCCATTTAGAAACATAATCAAGCGCCACCAAGATGTACTTTCGTAGGGTCGATTTTGGGAATGGCCCCATGTAGTCAATTCCCCGGACATCAAAGAGCTCGATTTGAAGATTTGTCGTTAGTGGCATGGCATCTCTAGAATTGATATTGCCATGCCTCGACAGCGTTACACCTCCGCACGAACTCCGTGTGTCTTGATACATGGTTGGCGAGAAAAATCCGCTTTGCGGATCTTTGCGTGTGTGCGGAATGCTCCATAATGACCTCCATATGGTGACGAGTGGCACTTCTCGATAATCTGTAGTCTTCTTTACCAGGCAGGTACACACACCCCCGAGTAGGCCGTCGGCGCATACTCGGAAGAGGTATGGCTCATCCCATAGGTGATGGCGACTCTCATAAATGAGCTTTTTCTTATCATTACGGTCGTACATATCCACGCAACCATAAAATTAACAATATCACGCATACCGGGGGTCGGATCGGGAGATCCGATAGAGCATGTCATCCCTCATAGAGTCATTAATGGGTAATTCACGGGGTTTATTAAATTGCATTCTAGACAAATGATCGGCAGCGAGAATTTTCTACTCCTTTCTTATCTTTAATTTCTAAATCAAATTCTTGGAGCAGCAAAATCCATCGTATTAATCTTGGTTTAGCATCTTTCTTAGTGAGCAAATATTTAAGAGCGAGAATGATCGGTGTAAACAATAACTTTTGCTCCTACCAAGTAAGATCTAAACTTGTCGATAGCATAAACAATGACTAGTAACTCTTTTTCGGTTGTGGCATAATTAAGTTGAGGTCGGTTAAAGTTTTACTAGCATAGGCAATGGCATGATGTTTCTTGTCTTTTAATACGTCCCCAAAACAGCCCCACGGCATAATCACTTGCATCACACATAATTTCAAAAGGTAAAGACCAATTAGGGGGGTTGAATAATGGGTGCGAGAAATAAGAGCATTTTTCAGAGTTTCAAAAGATTTAAGACAAGCATCATCAAAATCAAAAGGAATATCCTTAGCTAACAAGTTTGTAAGAGGTCTAGCAATATGAGAAAAATTCTTTATGAACCTTCTATAAAAACAAAGCATGGCCAAGAAAACTTCTTATTCCTTTAACATTCACAGGTGGAGGTAGTTGTTCAATTACTTCTATTTTAGCTCGGTCTACCTCTATTCCTCTTTTCGAGAAACTAGATGGCCTAGCACTATTCCTTCTCTAACCATAAAATGGCATTTTTCCCAATTAAGGACTAAGTGCTTTTCTTCACATCTTTGCAAAACCTTATCTAAGTTTTCTAGACAATCATCAAAAAGTTTTTCCATAAACAGAAAAATCATCCATAAAACTTCCATAATCTCTTCAATCATGTCGGAAAATATAGACATCATGCATCTTTGAAAAGAATTTTGGGGCATTACATAATCCAAAAGACATTGCGATAAGCATAAGTTCCATATGGACATGTAAAAGTGGTTTTGCTTTGATCTTTGGGATGGATCGGGATTTGATGATACCCCGAATATCCATCGAGAAAACAAAAGAAAGAGTGGTTTGCCAATCGTTCTAACATTTCATCAATGAAAGGCGGTGGAAAGTGATCTTTCTTTGTGGCTTTATTTAATTTTCTATAGTCTATGCACATACGCCAACCGGTGACGGTTCTCGAGGAATTAATTCGTTCTTATCATTTTTAACTACTTGTCATGCCCTCCTTTTTAGGCACAACTTGCGGGGCTTACCCACTCACTATGAGGCACGGGATATATAATCCCGGCGTGAAGAAGTTTTTAGAACTTCTTTCTTTACTACATCTTTCATCGCATTATTAAGTCTTCGTTGAGGCTCTCTAGATGGGGAACATCGGGATCTGTAGGTATACGATGTGTGCAAAGGGCGGGGGGCGATGCCTTTTTAAATCTTGGAGTGAGTAGCCAAAAATTTGAGCGATGTTGTTCTAAGACGATAATTAACCTATAAGTCTCTTCTGAGTGAGTTTATCATTAATGATCACGGGAGACTCGGGATCATTATGCGAGAAAGGCATATCTAAGACCAGGTGGTAAAGGTTTAAGTTCAATAGGAGGTCTCGAGGTTTCCTCGAATTCATCGAAGGTTCGGATTCAGTTGGATTTTCTTCCTCTTCCTCGATGAAGAATTCAGATTTACATCTTCTTGATTGGATTCTCGAAATGTTCTATAGATGCTTCCTTCACCTCTTCCATTGGGTGCAGTTGCGGATTTTGGGTTCGGTCTTAGTATGGATTGAATGTGCGAAGTGTAAGGGAAATTTATTTACGCCTAGACAAATGTCTAGTTTTTCGTGTGTCCTTCTTTAAGGAGTCTTTCTAACGGATGGCCTATTAAAAGGTCAAACTCCTTAATGTCAAAGATATAAAAGCTCGAGGTTGATTAATATGTCATTTACGAATAGGTAGAGTGTAAAGAATTTCTGAACTTTGGACAATTTGTCGGAAGGAGTGCTTTAATAACTTAGTAGTAGGAGATAATGACATATTCTTGCTAAATTGCTCAAAAAAGGTTAAAGCCATTATATTAACTCCTACGATTTGGGTTATAAAGTGCATCATAGGGGATTGCATTAATTATGCATTGAATTGGTACGAGAAGGTGAATCCAAAGCGGATCACATCGGAAGAAAGTTCGATTCTTCTAACCATTCTGCACTCATGATAGATGCAAGCTTCCTAGTGTGTTGTTTTGAGAAATATTGCTCGATGCGATCAATTTCTTCTTGTGAAGAAAAATTTGCGTTTTTCGAGGGTTTCTTCTCTTTATGATAATTCAAGGTGTTTCCAAAATCGGAAAATAAATCATCCTCGATATCATTCATAAAATCGGGGAAAAGAATGTTTTTTCCTTTAATGATTCAGCCTTCTGAGGTTGAGATGATTACGGCATAGGTTCGGGTGTAGCCATTTCTGGAATTTCTTCTTCTAAAGATTTCTCTTCTCTTTGGATCATCATTGGTCTTTGGCTAGAATGTTGTCTAAGATGGTTCTAGCTTCACTAGATGTAAGATGGATGAAAGATCCATGTGAGGAGGTATTCAAATAGGCTCTAGATTCTTTATTAAGACCAATATAGAAATGTTGAAGTAAAACGCGTGGTCTTGAAGGCCTAGATGCGGTCCGGATTTGCAAAGAAGTTCAAAACGTTTCGGGGATGAACTCAGCGACTCACTATCCTCTGTTTGAAAGATAGGATCCGGGTTCTAAGGTTGACTACTTTAGAAACGGGGTAGAAATCGAGGCGAGAAATCGCACGGGCGTTCCCCAATCGCCTTTCTTCTTCTCCTTGGTTCTATCATACCATTGGCGAGCTTTTCCTTTTCGGTGTGAATGGAAAGAGTTTCCAACGGATAGTTTTCGTCGGACATACCCTCTATATGAAGGCGGAGTCACATGTTTGCTCAAATTGTTGGAGATGATGATAAGGGTCTTCGTCTTCTATTCCCAAGAAAGTGTTGGTTTGGACCATCTCTATTAGCTGCGGCGTAGCTCATAGGCCTCGGATAGAATTGGCTTGGATGATGGTATAGGCCTAAGGCTAAGCTCCGTAGGTGCCGAAAAATCTTTAATGGATGTAGCATCCATGATAAAAGAAAAGGATAAAAATTTAAACTAAAAAAAAAAAGATAAAAGTATACTCAAGAAATCTCTAAACCGTTCTCCCACAACGGCGCCGAGAAATGCTTGTTGGTATTTGATAAGCCTACGGGAATATTATGATGGATAATCCAAAGCGCACGGATACCGGTGAGCACTTCACCGGGGTGATGGGTTTTAAATATCGAATCCACGGGGGAGAACGTAGAGAAGGGGTTCTTGAGATTTACTACTGATCTCTAAGTGGTTTAATAAAACTAGATAGATAATAAAGATAAGGAGTTCTAGTAGGAAGGTCTTGTTCTCACTTCAAGTAAATCATTTGCACATTGTTCTTAAGAGGGGTTGTCATGAAGAAACTCTTAATAAAGGGGTTCTCGCTAACAACGCAGGGTCTCCTACAATTTCTATAAAGCGGGAGCGAGAGATACAAAGGACTCAATAGTCTTTGTCACCACTACAATCACCCTTAGCGGTTGGTGTTTCACTCCGGCCTATAGAAGGTATTCGTAATAAGCTAGTCAATCTAAGCACCACGCTTACATTAATCTAACAACTTTAATTCAAGAGCGGCGAGGAATCAAAGTAATCTTATCAAAGAAATACGAACCTTAAGAACAATAGAGACAATATCACTTACTTAAATGGAATTCGAACAATCCACAAGATCTCGAGTCGTGCTCCAATGGCATCGGCTCAGGGGAGATGATGATGGAGGCGCCAACTCGAGGAGGAGGAAGAAGATGGAGGCGCCGACGACTCAGGGGCCTTCCTTCAACTCCGCCTCAACCGCTCTCTAATTCTCTCAACTTGCAAAACTACTCTCAATCTAATTCTAATCTAGAGCTTCTATCTCTTGTCGTCATGGATGATCGATTGAATTGAAGATTTGGCGAGATTCATTGAAGCCGGGGCACGGGCTGCTTTATATAGCCGGGAGGAGGTACCCGGGGTTTGACCTAGATACATCTCGTGCTCCCACCGAGGCACCATCGGATCAAACCGACATTAAATGGGCGGATTAGATTTCGTCTTAGAGGCGGTTGGAGAACATTACAGGAAGCGGGGGCGTGGCCGTGGGGCGGGCCGTCGGGCGGTTATTGGGCGGCGGCCCAAAGGTGGGGCCCACCCCGGTTCCCGTGGTGCGTCGGGCTTACGGAGTCTTCTAGATGATGTTTTCTTGAGTGCTAAGTTTTGTTTCCGTCGGGTGTAATCCGGAGCCTTCTAGACTTTGTTAGGAGTTGGATTGCGTTCACGAATTACGTCGTTTTTTCTGTTAAGTCCCGCAAATCACAACTTTACCAAAACTCATGGAAATCATTAGTATAAACCCCTAATAAGGTTATCTAATTATATTTTAGTCCTTTTCCATGTTTAATTGGTAATTAAAAATACACGTTAACAAGTGTCAACGAGTGGACATAAGGTACATAATCTTCAACGAATACCCGTTGCCATGCAATAATCATTGAAGGCGTGGGAAGTAAATTCAGCGGCATTGTCCATTCGAATTGATTGGATTCGATGTTCGGGATAATGGGACTTCAAGCGTATTAGTTGGCCCAATATCTTAGCAAATGCATGGTTGCGTGTCGATAAAAGAGACACATGAGACCATCTTGTAGATGCATCTATCAACACCATGAAATATCCGAGCGGTCCACATTACGGCTGAATCGGTCCACAAATATCACCTTGAATTCTCTCAAGGAATTTAAGTGGCTCGCTTTTGATCTTAAGCGTTGATGGCCTTAAAATCAATTTCCTGTTGCACATGATGTGCACATAAAATCCGAAGATCGAGGGAACTTTGCTTTATGTAAATCATGACCAATGGAATTGCCAATAATCTTTCTCATCATTCCAACCCCAGGATGACCTAATCTATCATGCCATGTTTGGAATGAATTAACATTTTGGAAGATTACTTTATATGCAACAAGTGACATAGGTTTTATGTATGCAAAGTACAATCGCATTCGAGGGATGGAATTTTTTACAAATTTGTTTGCCATATCCGTAAGTTTTGTGAAGAAAATGAATTCCTCTTTTCCATCTACATGTGTTTCAACATGAAGACCATTCTTACGGATATCTTTATAGCTTAACAGAGTGCGTGTTGATTCGGATACAATAAAGCATCCTCTATCGTCGGTTGTGTACCCTTAGGGAGGACTATAGTGGCTCTACCAGAACCAACTATCGAGTGCATCACTACTAGCAATGGTCATAACATTTCCTTCTCTTTTCTTAAGAGTCTGGAAATATTTCATCTCCCTAAGTATCGTGTTGGTAGTACCACTATCAACAATGCATAATTCCTCCTCCATTGGATTGACATCAAATGACATCTATAGTAAATAAGAATGCAATTAACAAATCTTTCTTATTAAACTTATAGACTTACATACATCATCACACTTATGTATTACAATCACAATACACATATGTTCTCACATCACACCCATCACACTACATAGTGCGGTACATCTCAAATGACATAAAGTTTACATAACTTGAATTACAACATATCACACCCACCTTTGTAATTAAACAAATATCCGCCAAGGGACTGAGACTCTTCAAGAGAAATCTCCAAACAGGTCATTGGAGGAGAATTCAACCACCATGTTATACGTACTTGGAAGCTCCACCTTCGATAGGTCAAGGTTGTCATTTGGATCCTTAGGAGCCATGCTTGAACAACCCACTTCATGAGTAGTCAATGGAGCCACATTGCAATGTGCTTCATACTTAAAGCTTCCTTATCTTTGTTTTTGCTTTGCTTCCTTTAAGGACTTTTGGTAGAGGGCTACCAAGTGCTTAGGAATACGGCAATCCTTAGCAAAGTATTTGAATGTGCCACATCTATGACATTTATTGTCCTTTTTGGCCTTATTATCACCACCTTGCTTTTCTTTAGGATTGGGCTTTTGCTTTTTGTTAAAGTTACGATTATCGGGCTTGTTCTTGGGGCACGAGGTGGATCCCTTGAACTTTTTCTTATTTTTCCTCTTATTACGCACATGATGCACTTCAGGTAGAGGTGTTGCACCTGTTGGGTGCTTATGATGGTTCTTCATTAGAAGCTCATCATGTTTTCTGCTGAGTCGGTGTGTGAATAAGTTGGGAATCTTGAGTATAATTACTAGCCCGATCTTGTTGTTGTAAGACTCGATCGCGGGAGGAAGCATGGTAGAAAGAGTTTTCTCAATCTTGTCGGCATCCGTTGGTTCTTTCTCACAAAACTTTAACTTAGAGCAAATTTTATGAACAGCATGATTGTAATCTGCAATAGACTTAAAGTCCCGCAAGCGTAAGTGATTCCATTCATGGTTGGCCTCGAGGCCAAATGAGTTCCTTCTGGCTGGTCATAACGCTCTTTAAGCGCAAGCCATAGAACACGTGGGTTCTCCTCCATAAGGTACTCTTGTTTAAGATCCTTATGGATGTAATACCTTAATATCATTAAGGCACCGTACTTCTTTTGCTCTTCATAAACGACACCTTCAATAGGCTCATTAATGTAAGCAGAAAGTCCACGGGATGCAAAATTTATCTTTATGTCCGACGCCCATGTGGGGTAATTATGACCATCTAAGGCAAGTTCATCGAACTCCTTAACCATGGTCATTGCCTACAAAGTAGGACCATATGATTTAATAATTCAATCTTGAAATAATTGTAATCAAATGGTAAACAATGTTGTAATACATGCGAATTAATTTGAATAACATAACTCTTCAAGGATTTAATAAAGGTACAAGGTAAACAAATAACATGTAAACCTTCAATTTTAAATCTCATTAACTTGTATACATGGTAGATAGTCTCAAATGCCATAGGACATAGAGTAGATCATAATGGTAGGCAAATAAATTCTTTGCCAAAGCACGGTCTCAAGGCAAATAATCCATCTTGAATTAAATGCAGCCTTTGCTAAGGGCTCTACCACACCATATGCATACTAAAGTTAATGATTGAGCATTTAATTTGGTAATCACTGCAATAGTGTAAGCCAAAAATTCTCAACGGTAATCTTTGCAATAGTGTAAACCATTGTAATATTTTAATTTTTAATCCTTGTTTTGGGAACATTGTATAGGTAATCATCAATCTTCAAAATGAGCATGATGTAGACCTTTAGCAATAGACCTTCAAAACCCATATACATGGATATGATCTCCATTGCCTAATGTTTTTATCCCAAAATAACTTAGAGAAATGTCTAAATTAATTGCTACTAGTCATTAGAGAGTGGTAGCTAGTAACTCTAATAAAAAGAAAAAACTAGTGACTCTAATAAGTATCAATGTGATGGGGTATGTGATAAAATCTTGCAAATTCGAAAACAAGTATGAAAGTGAACATAAAATAACACTAACATACTATATATTAATCCGAAAATGCATAGGTACATAGTGATAGACACATTTGTACACAAATATAACACATCAAACAATCTAAACTTAACAAGTATAGAAACTAGAAATGCTTGATGTTCAGCAGACAATTAAACTTAATCTAACACATGAAATAAATTCTAAAAGCTGCAATTTACATAAAGCGTAAATGAAACATAGGAACAGATAACTATCTACATGAAATCGGTCAAAAGAGCAAATCCGGCCCATCCATCCGAATGCAACGGCGAAGCGGAACTTGCGGCCCGTGCCGGGGACGGCAGTTGCGGCGAACAACGATAGGGGTGGGCTGGCCCAAGGCGTCTCGCGGCCGGGCCAAATGTAACAGAACCTTCCAAATTACAGGGCCCACATGTACTAATTATCGGTTCAACAACCTTTAATAGTCACATATGTTCACCTATAACTGAAAAGCACTATTAACTTTTCCAACCGAGGATCCGTTACAAGGTCATTGCGGTATTACAACACTTTTCATACATAATCGAGTTAAACGCGAAAGATTTATATTACAATACTTTTACAACCATTTATTCGACACAAATTTTTCCAAAACTAAAGTAGGAGTAGCGGGAAGTTTATTATACAAGAGACACCACTAGACCACGCTCCACGGGTCTCACTTTTCACTCCTCATCACTTTCTTCTGAAGAACCGTCATGCAAAGACGTTCGGTGCAAACATGACTCCCGGATCTGCAACATGGGTCAACAAACCCCGAATGCGGGAGTACTCAACAAGTCTTACCCGACTAAAGAAATTAGGAGAAGACTTCGGGAATCTTTGGTCTAATAGGAATCAAGGTAAGGCTTTAGCAAGTATCAAGGACTCATTTTGCGAGAAAAGCTTACTAATGATAAATCCTTACTTTCAATATTTTATTTTCAAGTAAGTTTATCACCTATTCTAGGTGATCTTATACTCTGACAAACACTTGTAGAAGTTCCATCACTTATTCCAACTCTTCCTTGTTCCATAATTAAATCTCAATGTAGTCGGAAGGCGAGTCTCCATATCCAGAAGCACGGCGATTTCGAAATCGATTAACCCGGTGGGGAGTTCTTTCCACCACGACATATGTAGCACTTAAGCTTGCATATATCAACCCTTTCTGGATACTCAAAAGCGGAACCGCGTCCTACGCCACCCGAGAATACCGTACACCTCAATCAGGGACTTTAACCCACGAGGGTAACATGTACTCCCGCCATCTCTCCACTCCCGGTCTTGGCGGTTTATGCGTTTCCGATTTGACACCCCCAAGATCGGGCTTACCGGGGTATGTCGTCGAACTAGGGTCGACTGTGATGGGATGACACCCATGACAGGCGTGCCATTGGTCCAACGACCTCGGTAGCGCAGTGCGTTCCATAGTCTCAGTCCACATGACTTACACGTTTCAAGTCCTTAATCGACAAGCAGGAAATACTACACTTGAGACTCCATTCTCAATGCAAATTACCCGGCCAGGTCTCAATTTTAAAACCATATCCCGGTATGGTTCCATCATATAGCATCCTTTTTCATCAAAAGCCACTTCGGGCTATCATAAGGGACTTATCACATTTTGACTCAAAAGTCTAACTAATATAGCCAGGCTAAGCGTTCTAGTATTTTACCAAAACAGGTTATCAAGGTAGATATTGAATTAATCAAGGAATGGTAATGCATCAATTAGGTTGTCACTCAACTCCTATCACCTAATGCAAAGCATAAAGCAAAGGTGATATAAAGCTTTGTAAAACACAAGGAAATGTTTAAATGAACAGGGGCTTGCCTTGATCGGTGAAAAAGCTTGATTCGGACGACGGATCTCGATACTCGAATTGAATCAACGAGAGAAGCCCTCTTCGGCGACTTGATCAACAATTTCACGATCCTCTTCGTTCACTATACGAAAGAATAGTGCATGCTTAATATGATGCCATGCATATAAACATGGGGTGCAAGGGGTGCATGGAATGATAAACAACTTCGAGTACAACTTTCCTTCACGATAAAGTTGCAACCCAACAAAACCAACTTGTTGGACTACCCTACGAGATATCATCACCATTGCCTACGGAGTTCTCAAGGACCATCGGACAGTGGTGTGGTTTAGGGTTCACAAAACAACCCAAAATCTACCCAAAACCCTAATTTAGAAAGCATTAAACAAATTTCTTTTCACATGAAATGATAGGGTATGAAAATAATAAAAAATTTAACTTTCTCAAAACAAGCCCAAAAATTTTGTACAGGTAGGTCATATTCTAAAACAGTACCAAAATAATTTTCATGATTTTTAGATAAATAAAATAATTATTAAAAATCAAGGAAGATGCATTTTTCAATTAAAATTTGTATTTTTAAATCATGCCAAAAGTATTCAAATTTCAAGTTTCAAATTTTTTATGGATAGATATACTCATGGGAAGGCTACACAAAAATTTTCAGAATTTTTAAAGCTATATTTGAATTTATATGAAATTTACAAAATTAGGTACTATTCAAATAATTAAAATTGAATAAAACTTTGCATAAAAGAAAAAGACACACGGACGAAACTAGCCCAAACCTTTATGCGGCCCATACTGTTCAAGAGGCCCATTACTGTTCACCATGGGCGAATTATTTTTATTTTTGGCCCAAAAGTTAATTCGACCCAACACTATTCTTCTTGGGTAGGCCCATTAGCTCACGATGTATTAAGGCGCTGCGTGGCCTTGCCACTCCCGTGGCGTGGCCACCGGCATGGCCACCGGCGGTGGCCTTGTAGGCACCGGCGTTCGGCGGCGGTGGTGCGGTATAGGAAAAAGAAGAAGGTCGGGAGGGGCGGTGGCTCACCGGGGACGCGGTGCGCCGCGATGGATTGGATGGAGGGTGGCGGAGGGTTGGCAGCGGTGATGGCGGGCGGCGGCGACTCGACGCGGCGGCACGGCGGCGTTCCGGCGGACAAGCTTCATTTGGGTAAGCGGGTAGGTCGATCACAACCCATCATCCAAAGCGCTTCAAATTGACAAGTTGGTTGGCCAAAAGATCGAGGAGAGGATGTTCGACGGCGGACTCACGGCGGCGGGCGGCCGCGGGAAGGAAGCGACCTCGCCTGGCCAGCGTTGCGTTGGCGGCGAAAGAAGCGTGGCGGGTGTCGAAGGGGCTTAGGGAAGTGGCGGAGGCGTTGGCGTAGATGGTTTAGTGAATAGGTGCTCGGCGGCGACAAATTTCGACGGGCGGCGGCGACTCCGGCGGCGGCGGTTTCGGGAAAAAAAAGAGAAGAACGTCGGCGGCGGCCTTATAAAGAAGAGAGAGGGATGGTGAGGTGTTTGGGACCTTCACGAAGTCGCCCACGACGTCGACCACTTGGCCGGGGGCGCGAACGCAGCGAGAACGCCACGGCGGGCGCTCCGGCGGCCGGCCGCCATGGCCGTGCACGGTGAATTCCCTATTCTTTGTAGCACCTTAAACCCTAATTTGCTGAAATTTGCCAAATTCTCCCAAAATTTGAACTGAACTTCAAAAATTCCAAAAAGTAACCCCCCTTAAATTTTCAAGATCTACAACTTTCTCAATTGGACCATTTTCAAAATCTGCCTCTAAATAGGACTTTTTGAAAAATAGTTTCAAAATTTGAAATTTGGATTCAAAATTACTTTTAAAATCATGTAACAACTTGAAAAACTTTGTACATGACTTTTGTTCCTCTCAACAAGATCTACAAACTAGCTATTGAAAGTTTTCTCAAATTTTGCATAAATTTTTAAATATGGAAAAAGGGGGCAATTAGGGTTTGAAAGAAATTCAAAATAACTTCAAAATTTTAAACTAAACTTTGAAAACTCAAAATACCAACTTTGTTCAGTTTTGAAAATTCTACAAAAATGCTTTAATGACCATACCCAAAATCTTGATAAATTTTGAATAAAATAAAAGGGGACAAACTAGAGTTGAGAATTAGGGTTTCCGGCAAAAGGGGACACTTTCAGGAATCTGATTTCTCTCGCGTCTTTTCGACCGACATCGACACCAAACATAAAATAAACTTATTTTAGTTCAATGCAACACATGGTGGGCTAATCATGCATGCTTTGCAATGATCATGATGACATGTCGGGGTTTTAGTGTGATTAACACCAGAGGTGTTACAACCCTTCCCCCTTAAAGAAATCTCGTCCCGAGATTTAAAGTCCTAGGGTTAATAGCGGCAAAGGAAATGTGTCGTGCAAACACATCTCTAACTATTTCATAAAACAAAAAGGGGTCTTACATTTACAAGGATTAAGAAAGTGGAAACTTGGGAAAGTTTTTCCGTCAGAAAGTCTTCTGATTCCCAAGTAGCTTCGTCTTCTGAGTGTTGATTCCATTGGATCTTGTACCATCGATAGTTTTGCTTCGGGTGACTCGAGCTTTTTACGGTCTAAGATCCGAATAGGATATTCGAGTAGGTCGATCTGGTTCTAAGTTAACATTTTCAAAATCAACCACTTCGCCCGGTACTCGCAAGCATTTCTTTAAGCGAGATACATGAAAAACATCATGGGTGGCGATAACCTTTTTCGGCAACCTAAGTCGATAAGCAACTGGTCCCTGTTTTTCCAAAATTTGAAATGGACCAATGTATCGAGGTGCCAGTTTACCTTTAACTCCAAAACGATTCACCCCTTTCATGGGTGATACTTTCAAATATACATGATCCCCTATTTCAAACTCCAACAATCTACGTCTTTTATCCGCATAACTCTTTTGTCGAGATTGTGCCTCTTTTATTTTGGCTTGGACAAATCTCACTTTTTCTTCGGCTTCCTTTACCGGGTCTACTCAGTAGAACCATCTTTCTCCAGGGTTCGACCAATGCAATGGGGTTCTACATCTGCGACCATATAGAGCTTCAAATGGTGCCATTTGAATACTTTCTTGATAAGCTGTTATTATAGGCAAACTCGCCAAAGGCAAACAGTCATCCCACTTTTTACGAATAATTGAGGATATATGCTCTCAACATGTCCTCTAGAATCTGATTTACTCTTTCCGTTTGTCCTGCCGTCTGAGGATGATAACCCGAACTATGAATTAATTTGGTACCAAGTGACTTTTGCATCTGTTTCCAAAACTTAGACATAAACAAAGAACCTCTATCATTTACAATATGCTTAGGGGCTCCATGTAGGCGAAGATTCGTTGAACATATAACTTGGCATACTCTCTTGCTTTATCTTGATCGTTTGGTAGGAAATGGGCTATCTTAGTAAGCCGATCAACTATAACCCGGATAGAATTAAATCCTCTTGATGTTCGGGGTAATCCAACAATAAAGTCCATACTGATTTCTTCCCACTTCCAAGAAGGGACAGGCAAAGGATGCAATTGCCCTGCAGCTTTCATGTGCACAGCTTTTACTCGCTGACAAGTATCACACTCAGCTACATATCGGGCAATTTCAATCTTCATCTTTGTCCACCAAAACCTCTGTTTCAAATCGATACATCTTAGTACTTAGGGATGAATAGAGTATCCGGTTAAATGAGCCTCATCGAGGATTTGTTGACGTAACTTCGAGGATTCTTTGGTACCACCAACCAATCTTTAAACCATAGCACGTCGACTCATCAATTCGGAAAATGGTAGGTTTTCCGCCGACTTTCTCCTTGATGTGTGCTATGCCCTTACTAATCTTTCGAGCATCAATAAAGCGATTCTTGATGGTTGATTCTCTTTGTGGCATTGGTTACCATACCATGCTCAACAATTCCTATATTCAATTTCTCTAATTCTTGACATAAAGTTCTATCCCTCATATTGGCGATAAGACAATTTGCGAGGATTCCGGCGAGTGCATCGGCAACAACATTTGCCTTCGGGATGGTAATGCACTTCTATGTCGTAGTCCTTAATTAGTTCTAGCCATCTTTTTTGGCGCATATTCAAGTCCGATTGGGTAAAGATATATTTCGAGACTTTTATGGTACGTATATATACATGACAAGTATTACCCAACGGATAATGGCGCCCGGATTTTTAGAGCATGAACCCTTCTTTGCTAACTCCAAATCATGGGTTGGATAATGCTCCTCATGACGCGTTTTAGTTGACGTGATGCATAGGCAATAACCCCGCCTTCTTGCATTAGCACACAACCAAGACCAATACCGGATGCGTCACAATAAAGCGTCAAATGGTTTCTCAATATCCGGTTGGGCTAAGGCGGGGCGGTGGTCGAGTGCTTTCTTCAAAATCGAAAAAGCACGCTCACACTCGGTGACCATACAAACTTGGTTTGATTCTTTAACTTGACTCCGTGATAGGCTTTGCCACTCTTGAAAAATCATGAATGAATCGACGGTAATATCCTCGCCATTCCAAGGAAACTACGAACCTCATGAGCAGTTGTTGGTGGTTTCAGTTGAGGATATCTTTTACCTTGCTCGGGTCAAGCGGCAACTCCTTCGGATGATAACACATGACCCGGGGGGCGTACTTCCTTCGACCAAAAAGCACACTTGCTAAATTTAGCATAAAGGTGATGATCCTCGGTCGTTTTAAAACTATTACGAGATGCTCGGCATGCTCTTCTTCATTCTTGGAGTAAACAAGAATATCATCTATAAACACCACCACAAACTTATCCGATTCGACATGAACACCGTATTCATCAAATACATGAAATGAGCCGGGGCGTTTGTTAAACCAAAGGACATAACCAAATATTCATAAAGACCGTATCGGGTGGTGAAGGCGGTCTTACGAATATCTTCAGGTCTAATTCTAATTTGATGATACCCCCGACCTCGGATCAATCTTGAAAAGACTTTGGCTCGGCTAATTGATCAAAAAGTAAATCAATCGAGGGCGAGAGGATACTTGTTTTTGATCGTCACATCATTAAGTGGACGATAATCTATACACATCCTCAAAAGTCCGATCCTTCTTCTTCACAAAAATATTTGGACACCCCCAAGGTGAAGAGCTTGGTCTAATAAATCCTTTGTCTAGTAACTCTTGTGGCGAGCTTTCATTTACGCTAATTCCTTGGGTGCCATTACGTAAGCTCTTCGAGAGATGGGAGCGATTTCGGTTTCAATTCTATCTTTGAATTGAACATCTCTCTCCGGTGGTAGTCCAGCAAATCATCCGGAAACACATCCAGGAAACTCACATACTCTTGGGATGTCTTTGATTTCTTTCACACAAGTTGCACAAACTTTTTCAACCGTCCTCTTTACAATAGGAAGTTGAATAAGAAGTTCTGAATTCCTCTCAGGCAACTTAACCTTGATAGTTCTATTAATGGTATCTATAATAGTACCGTATTGGTACGGCCGGTTCATACCAAGGATCACATCTATATCTTGATCCTTTAGAACTATCATATTGGTGGGGAAATCATATCCACCTAAAGTTATGGGGATCTGATATACCACCTCTTTAGTACTCATACGTCCTCCGGGTGAGTGTATAATAAACTCATCCTTCATTTCCCCAATGGCTATCGCATTTTTTCTCCACAAATGTTTTACTAACAAATGTATGCGATGCACGAGAATCAAATAATATTCTTTGCGGGGGGTGTCTTGCGACGCGGGGAACATACCCATCATGATTGGTTCCCCGCGGGAATATCCTCCATATTGGTGTAGTAGACTTTTCGGTTCTCTTTTCCCCTTTTCCTTCGATCCTTACGGGTAGTATTCTTATTACGTGATTGCGGACCGACTTCGGAAGGGACCGAAAAACTTTGGGTTATATCTTCGAGGACTGGGGCATTCTCGAGAGTAATGTCCGGGCTTTCCACAATTATAACATATAGGTGTATTGTTTTGTGGGGAAGGATTGCGAATGCCGGGGGCATTTTTGGCGTGGATAAGGAAAAGTTGCGGCGAGGTCGAACAAACGGCTGCTTTGTCTAGGTTGGAATTGTGGGGTGGACGATAAGAAGGGCGGAAGTGATTCACGGGATGGTAAATCACTTTTACGGCGCTTGGACTTGCCACGAGAATAACCCGGAGGAGAAATTTTTCTTTTTCTTGTCCTCCTTATGCTCGTATTCTATCGAACACGATTCTTTTCTTCACATGATATGGCCATATTTACCACATCATGATAGGAATCCGTGTCACGGATGTTCATCATGGCATGGAGCTTTGGATGAAGACCTCGAATAAACCATTCCTTCTTCTTTCCATACGTACTCACAAGTTACGTAGCATATTGTGACGGATGATTGAATTTGCTCACGTCTTTGCAACTTTGAATCTTCTCCTTGTTTCAATGCTAAGAACTCATCTAATTTCTTAGCGAGGACTCTATTTTGCTGGAATGAAATGAGCACGGAAAGCACTCTTAAATTCATCCCAAGTGATTCGGTGTCGGCGGGCTGCTTTCGGCCTTAAAATTTTTCCACCAAACTCGGCGGTATTCGAAGTTGTTGGGCAAAGCAAAGAAGGGCTTACGGTACTCCGTGCAAGTCATAATCTCAAACTTCTCCTCCATAGCGATAAGCCAATCGTTAGCCTCTAATGGCTCATCGGCTCTCTTGCGAAGATAGGGGTTTTGAGCCCGTGAATTACGGATAGGAAGTATCATCTCCATCGTCGTTTCGACCCTTGTGGCCCACGACGATTGTTTTGGTTCTCTTTGGGCTACTTCTCGTATCAAGCGAGAATTCTCGTAGTAGCTTGAAACGAGCCGCTATGGCATCGATCAAGTTTGTTGGGACTCTTTGGAGGGTGTGGGAGATCATCCCTATCTTTGGGGGAGGCGCATCTTTGCCTTGCGACATCCGCTTTTAAAATGAAACTATTTAACACTCGACCAACTTTATTGAACTTTAAACGGAAAACAAAACAAAACAAAACAACACATAGCATTATTCATAAGTCAAGGTTCTATTCTACAACCATCCCAGGCTCACTAAGTAGCTTACTAATAAACAAGCTATATTACATATTCTACAAAAATTCCCATTCCTCTTCAGGGATCGTTTTCCGACTCGTTGTCGCTCACATGAGGCTCCGCTGCTTCAGGGTTTTCTTCTGCTTCCATATTCTCCTGGATTACTTCTCCCAAATCCTCCTGTACCGCTTGAGGTTGGTGATCTGGGTTGAGGAGATTATTCAAATGGTGAATCTGCATATTCAAATTGATTTCTTGAGCTTCCATTTGAAGTGCAAAAGCCACCCGATTGATGATTGTCTTGGATTAATTGGTCACACCGATGTTGGAGTGCGGTCTTCTCATGAACCGTCTCGATCAATGCTTGACTACATTCTCCATGTTTTTGAGCACTTCGATTCAACTCAACTTGCAGCCTTCCGATTTGGATTCCATCACGGCGCCTGTCTCTAGCAGCTTCATCCAAGTCCCTAGTCAGGCGCTTGATTTCTTTTTGAAGTTCTTCATTAGACTTGCCACTACTTCCTTCTTGAGCTTGGGCGTGACTGGTACTCGCTTCTGGATCATTCCTTGCCGCAAGCTGGTGGCGAGGAACACCTTTCGGTCCTGTCTTCTTTCTGGGAGTTGACTTAGTACGGGCCATCTGTAGAATAGTTAAGATTAGATTACCAAGATTTAGGTAGAAGAATCTACAAAGGTTAGCAGGAATAGGGTTGATACTTTTTAACCCAAACCACCCTAAAAGGGGAAGGTAACAATTACAAGTGATTTAAACATGATGCATGAATCGAACCTACGCAACGATCCAATAAAACCTTCGCATTACGAGATTTTACAAATAGGGCAATACATATAATGCTACTCCACTTAAGCCTTTGAATTTAGATAAGAAAGTTTTTCCATAGAATAAGATAAGAGAATAAGCAATTTGGACCAAAATAAGAATAAAATTAGTTTGACCCAAATCATTTTGAAATTTTGTAAAGTAATGCTACGAATAACACTGTAACGGCTGGCTCGATGCACGGTATGTGAGAACCTTCCAAATTACGGGGCCCACATGTACTAATTATCGGTTCAACAACCTTTAATAGTCACATATGTTCACCTATAACTGAAAAGCACTATTAACTTTTCCAACCGGGATCCGTTACAAGGTCATTGCGGTATTACAACACTTTTCATACATAATCGAGTTAAACCGCATGAAAAGATTTATATTACAATACTTTTACAACCATTTATTCGACACAAATTTTTCCAAAACTAAAGTAGGAGTAGCGGGAAGTTTATTATACAAGAGACACCACTAGACCACGCTCCACGGGTCTCACTTTTCACTCCTCATCACTTTCTTCTCGAAGAACCGTCATGCAAAGACGTTCGGTGCAAACATGACTCCCGGATCCTCGCAACATAGGTCAACAAACCCCGAGTACGGGAGTACTCAACAAGTCTTACCCGACTAAAGAAATTAGGGAGAAGACTCGGGAATCTTTGGTCTAATAGGAATCAAGGTAAGGCTTTAGCAAGTATCAAGGACTCATTTTGCAGAAAAGCTTACTAATGATAAATCCTTACTTTCAATATTTTATTTTCAAGTAAGTTTATCACCTATTCTAGGTGATCTTATACTACAGCAAACACTTGTAGAAGTTCCATCACTTATTCCAACTCTTCCTTGTTCCATAATTAAATCTCAATGTAGTCGGAACCGAGTCTCCATATCCAGAAGCACGGCGATTTCGAAATCGATTAACCAAGTGGGGAGTTCTTTCCACACGACATATGTAGCACTTAAGCTTGCATATATCAACCCTTTCCCGGATACTCAAAACGGAACCGCGTCCCACGCCACCCGAGAATACCGTACACCTCCAATCGGGACTTTAACCCACGAGGGTAACATGTACTCCCCGCCATCTCCACTCCCGGTCTTGCGCGGTTATGCGTTTCCGATTTGACACCCCCAAGATCGGGCTTACCGGAGTATGCGTCGAACTAGGGTCGATTTGTGATGGGATGACACCCATGACAGGACGTGCCATTGGTCCAACGACCTCGGGCGCGGTGCGTTCCATAGTCTCGATCCACATGACTTACACGTTTCAAGTCCTTAATCGACAAGTAGGAAATACTACACTTTGAGACTCCATTCTCAATGCAAATTACCCGACCGGTCTCAATTTTAAAACCATATCCGGTATGGTTCCATCATATAGCATCCTTTTTTCATCAAAAGCCACTTCGGGCTATCATAAGGGACTTATCACATTTTGACTCAAAAGTCTAACTAATATAGCCGGGCTAAAGCGTTCTAGTATTTTACCAAAACAGGTTATCAAGGTAGATATTGAATTAATCAAGGAATGGTAATGCATCAATTAGGTTGTCACTCAACTCCTATCACCTAATGCAAAGCATAAAGCAAAGGTGATATAAAGCTTTGTAAAACACAAGGAAATGTTTAAATGAACAGGGGCTTGCCTTGATCGGTGAAAAAGCTTGATTCGGACGGCGGATCTCGATATTCGGAATTGAATCAACAGAGAAGCCCCTCTTCGGCGACTTGATCAACAATTTCACGATCCTCTTCGTTCACTATACGAAAAGAATAGTGCATGCTTAATATGATGCCATGCATATAAACATGGGGTGCAAGGGGTGCATGGAATGATAAACAACTTCGAGTACAACTTTCCTTCACGATAAAGTTGCAACCCAACAAAACCAACTTGTTGGACTACCCTACGAGATATCATCACCATTGCCTACGGAGTTCTCAAGGACCATCATGACAGTGGTGTGGTTTAGGGTTCACAAAACAACCCAAAATCTACCCAAAACCCTAATTTAGAAAGCATTAAACAAATTTCTTTTCACATGAAATGATAGGGTATGAAAATAATAAAAATTTAACTTTCTCAAAACAAGCCCAAAAATTTTGTACAGGTAGGTCATATTCTAAAACAGTACCAAAATAATTTTCATGATTTTTAGATAAATAAAATAATTATTAAAAATCAAGGAAGATGCATTTTTCAATTAAAATTTGTATTTTTAAATCATGCCAAAAGTATTCAAATTTCAAGTTTCAAATTTTTTATGGATAGATATACTCATGGGAAGGCTACACAAAATTTTTTCAGAATTTTTAAAGCTATATTTGAATTTATATGAAATTTACAAAATTAGGTACTATTCAAATAATTAAAATTGAATAAAACTTTGCATAAAAGAAAAAGACACACGGACGAAACTAGCCCAGCACTGTGCGGCCCATACTGTTCAAGAGGCCCGATTACTGTTCACCATGGGCGAATTATTTTATTTTTGGCCCAAAAAGTTAATTCGGCCCAACACTATTCTTCTTGGGCGGCCCATTAGCTTCTGATGTCGGCACACTCTGCGTGGCCTTGCCACTCGTGGCCGTGGCCGGCATGGTGCCGGCGGTGGCGCAGCGGGGCTGCCGGCGTTCGGCGGCGGTGGTGCGGTATAGGAAAAAGAAGAAGGTCCGGGGAGGCGGTGGCTCAGGGGGACACGGTGCGCCACGATGGATTGGATGGAGGGTGGCGGGAGGGGTTCGGCGGCGGTGATGGCGGGCGGCGATTTCGGCACGGCGACGCGGCGGCGTTCGGCGGCTACAAGCCGGTGGGTAAGCGGGTAGGTCGATCACAACCACATCATCCAAACGCTTCAAATTGACAAGTTGGTTGGCCAAAAGATCAGGAGGAGAAGGATGTTCGACGGCGGCGGACTCCCCGGCGGGCGGACGGCCCGCGAGGAAACGACCTCGCGCAGCGCGTTGAGGGGCGGAAAGGGATGGCCCTGGGTGTCGAAGGGGCTTAGGGAAGTGGCGGAGGCGTTGGCGTAGATGGTTTAGTGAATAGGTGCTCGACGGCGACAAATTTCGACGGCGGACGGCGGCGACTCAATTCGGCGGCGGTTTCGGAAAAAAGAGAAGAACGTCGGCGGCGGCCGGCTTATAAAGAGAAGAGAGAGGGATGGTGAGGTGGTGGGACCTTCACGAAGTCGTCCACGACGTCGACCACGCTGCGGCCGGCGCTTGTGAACGCGCCGAGAACGCCATGCGGCGGCCCGGCATACGGCCGGGGGTATGGCCGTGCACAGTGAATTCCCTATTCCTTTGTAGCACCTTAAACCCTAATTTGCTGAAATTTGCCAAATTCTCCCAAAATTTGAACTGAACTTCAAAAATTCCAAAAAGTAACCCCCTTAAATTTTCAAGATCTACAACTTTCTCAATTGGACCATTTTCAAAATCTGCCTCTAAATAGGACTTTTTTTGAAAAACAGTTTCAAAATTTGAAATTTGGATTCAAAATTACTTTTAAAATCATGTAACAACTTGAAAAACTTTGTACATGACTTTTGTTCCTCTCAACAAGATCTACAAACTAGCTATTGAAAGTTTTCTCAAATTTTGCATAAATTTTTAAATATGGAAAAGGGGGCAATTAGGGTTTGAAAGAAATTCAAAATAACTTCAAAATTTTAAACTAAACTTTGAAAACTCAAAATACCAACTTTGTTCAGTTTTGAAAATTCTACAAAAATGCTTTAATGACCATACCCAAAATCTTGATAAATTTTGAATAAAATAAAAGGGGACAAACTAGAGTTGAGAATTAGGGTTTAGGCAAAAGGGGACACTTTCGGAATCTGATTTCTCTCGCGTCTTTTCGACCGACATCGACACCAAACATAAAATAAACTTATTTTAGTTCAATGCAACACATGGTGGGCTAATCATGCATGCTTTGCAATGATCATGATGACATGTCGAGGTTTTAGTGTGATTAACACCGGGGGGGTGTTACAAAAGCGCCGCCCAGGGCTCCCCGGCTTTGGTGGAAGTGCGGTTAGGGTTCCTCACGAACCGCCCCGTCACCACTCGGCGGTCGGCGTGAGGAACACCCGCCCGCATGCCGCCGCCGCTCCTGCGCCCGGTCGCCGCTTTTGCCTTAATCCGGCCGTGCCGCCGCCGCTCGTAGATCCACCACCCACCACCGACCCTCTGCCACCGGAGATGGCCCGGCGCGAGATCAAGGAGGAGGTCGCGCCGACCCCCAACCATGGCCGCCATCGACCAAGGCGGACCGGTGGCCCTCCTTCCGGTCGTCGCTCAAAAGGGAGGCGCCTTCCCGGAAGGAGGCGGAGCCCCGCCGCGGTTAGGCGCCGGCGGAGTGCTCGGGCTGGAATGCCCGTTCGCGCTTGGCGGATGGCGGCGTTGGCGGCTTGGCGGCAGTGGAAGCGAGCGGGCCCATGCGGGGCGTCGATCCACGTCCGGCGGGGTGGGCGGCGGTGATGCGGGCGGAGAGGTGGTGGTGGCGGTGCTCGCGATTCCGGCTCGGCGAATGGCGTCGCCGGCCTCCACAGAGAAAGCGCGATGGCGGTGCGGCAAACAGCGCCGCAATGGTCATGAGCAGCGGCGTCGCCGGGGATGGCGTCTCCGGCGTCGTGTCCGTTGGCGGTGAGGATCGACTGCGATGGCCGCTGGATTCGCCGTTGGGCGGGGCGGTCTGGAAGGGCGGACCAGCGCCCGGTGGCGTGGTGCGTCGATGCCGACGGGCCGGGGCCCGGTCAGGAGCGGCGCGAGCCAAGCCTCGAGTCCACAGGGCGGCTGCTGCGTCTGCGCCATGGCCGGACCGGAGGCGACGGCGGCGGTGGTGCGGGGCGGCGGCGAATTGCCATAGCTACCCGCGATTCGCCCGGCGGGTTGCGGAGGCGTTGAGGAGAGTCGCGGATGCGTCGTCGTCGAGCGGGGCGCCAATCTGGCGTGCTCGGAGGAACACCATGTAGACAAGACGGAGAACCAAAAGAGCCGAAGGTACGTATGGCGTCGAAGGCATGGTTTCTACCTTTCCTTGCGCTTTCCAAACTCCGGCGAGGAACTCCGGTCACGGACGGCCACGGTGTTCGTCTCCACAGCAACTCCGGCGAGGAACTGCTCGTCGGCAACTGCCCGCCTTGAAGCGCAGCGGGAGCGCTGATAACGTGTTGTAATTTGTATTGGAACAGTAAAGCGTGGAGAGACAAATGTAATAATGGAATGGGTTAATCTTTATTGATGAACAGTGAATGTCTTATATACACGCCCACAATGGGGTAGTTTACAGGATGTCAGAGACAGATGAGCCCGCTCCCACGATCGTAGATGGAGCGTGTATGGGCGCCGGGCAACTACCTAAGGCAGTTGCTAATCCTTCTTTAATTGATCATTTAGGAATATGAAA
>JADLZK010013136.1:0-102966 GCA_015847255.1 Hyparrhenia diplandra
GCATCAGCAGTTGTTGCCTCAGCTGTGTCGTCTGTGGCACATTCTGCAGAAGGGCCAGTGAATGGGTCTGAACTGGTAGTCTCCGTGCCTGTCTCTGCTGAGATGCCAAAGGGTGGGATGGACACACTGGTGCCATCCGCGCCGTGTCTTCCAGAGAAGGAGCGTTTGATTTTGAGTTGCTTTCGCTACCTGCAGTGCCGATGAAGCCTGGGAGCAGAGATTGCGCAATGTGCAGAGAGTTTCAACCTACTGATGCGCTCGTCGTACTTCCAGTGTGCTCGCACATGTTCCATCAGTCATGCATCATAACCTGGATACGCCGCACCACACCGTCCTGCTGCCCGTCCTGCCATGCCTCTATCACCATCCCTGTCTCTAACAAGACTAAAGTTGCTCCGACCTTCTGCTCAGTTGAATATGACATTGAGTCTCAGATGCTAATACCGACCCCACCTAACGAGGCAGCAGCAGAGGCTGTCAGAGGTTCTCATGGGTGGCTGCGCGCTCTTCCCTGGACAAATTATCTGGCAGCTGGAGAGCATGCTCCAGCAATCGTGCCACTGCAGCAGTTGTGCCAGTGTCTTCACGGTGCACCGCTGGAGGTTGGAGCCAGTGCTCGAGTGGCCGACTTGGCAATGACTCAGATTGCGCTAAGGTACAGAAGCCGCTGCCAGTCCCAGATGGTAAGAAGGTGCCAGAGGTCAGGGGGCTCTATCGGGTGGCTGAGATCTTTGGTCACGCTTTCTGGCAGCTGGAGTGGGTGCTCCAGCAGCTCTTCTTCTGAGATGGGGTTGCCGGTGTCTTCAAGGCATGTCACAGCGACCCTGCAATCAAGTGGACACAGCGAAACTGGACACATGGTCCAGCAGGTGGGATCTTGAGGCTGCTACACCAACACCCGAGACGCCATCCAGATGGTTCTTCAGACGCGCAGGCAAGTAAATAATATCTTACCAGCGTTGATGTCAACAATTATTGTGCTAAACTAACCGGTGTCTGGTTAGGTCTTTATTGGGTTCATGCCTAATTTCTTATGAGTTTCTAATTTTCTAATTAAAATTCTTGTTTCCTTGACAGGTTGAACTATCGCTGTTCAACACTCCCTAGAAGAAAATGAATACAAACTGTACATCAAAGAACAGGAGTAGCATTGATTCTTTGCATTGGAGATACATTCATACAGATGGATGTAACAGCGCTTTGTTTAGTATGTATATATAGATCAGCTTTTATCTTTTAGATCATTGGCTGTCCTTGGTCCTTATGTCCAAGTCATACTCTGAGCAAGATAGCATGAATAGTGATGGATACCAGGCCTTGCCATTCTGATCATTTTCTATTGAAGGAAAACATTAATCGTGGTAGGCTATATAGCATATCAAGTGATAGTTGTGAAACAAAAAAGCTTGGTTTTAGTTCTACTGTGACAAGCATGCTGTGCTAATGTGCTATATGTGCTTGGACTGTAATATGTGCTGCTACAATGGAGTTGTACGATGACAATGTTCTGTAAAATGTTCAGTTTGGAGCTGTTTGGTTGTAAAGAATACTGTTGGAACCGAGTGACCTACGATATATCATCCACTTGATGTTCTTGCAATCCTTATTTGCACTGGTTTTGAAGAAACTACAATAGAGCAATCTGAAGCAGAAAGGAAGGAAACTAATGTGTTTTATTGTTGCTGTCGCAATATGTTTTTGCGTCTAGCTATGCTATAACTCCTATTGTTGTAATATGTCCAACTCGTGTGGTTTGACGTCGTGGTGCACTAGTGGTCTTGTTGTACTGTTGTGTGGTTGAGTATATCGAAGGAGTCCCTTGGTTCATGTTCTGATGTTCTTCGTTTGCTATTATATGATCGTCTATTTAGCAACGAAAGGAATGAACGCATCTCTCATCAGCTCCAAACTGAACAGTTCAAAAGGGTGGTTGAGAAAGTAAGATCAAAGAGCATTGACGATAAATGCCATCTTCATTTAATCTAATCCCATCAACAAACTATATCATTTATATATATGAATATAAAGTAAAACATCGCAATCTTGGGTGCCGGACAATTCCTGTTGGTTTTCGATTATAACAAAAACAGCATTGAACTTAAGATTAGCACTTAAGTAGCACAAAACCACATCGAGATGAAGCAACGTTACTCCACATCTAGCAGCTTGTACCGTTCAACGGCACGGTTCTACCATAAAACTCGACACTACGTTTCTTCACACTCGCCACGTTTACTCTGATTTCGTCGGGTCGAGAACTTGTCCCATGAAGACGATGACACCAGACACCTCCTCCTCCACCACAAAGAACGCAAACGGATGGTCGGCGACAAAATCGACAGGCCTACTATAACAGAGCAATCTCATCACGCAAGCGCTAGAGGCCGCCGCTTCTGTGCCTTCCTCGTTCACCTCGATGACCGCCTTGTGGAAAACATGCTCCAATACCAGGCGACGATTGTCGCCCTCCATCTCCAGCATGTCTGAGAAGTCGGCAGTGTTTCTATCAAATGCAGTCTTGATTCCCATGGCCTTGAGAACGCCATTGATTCTGCTAGAGAAAGAGAGCTTGAACTTTGGCAATCGCAAGTCGCCGACGTCGACGCGTTCACTCGGCATGTGGTCCCACAAGAAGCTGGGGCAGGAGGCCATCTTGTCCATGAGGCTCGGCAGGCCATCGTGGGCGTCCGGGAGGAAGAAGCACATCGAGAACCGGGAGCCCTGCTCGCCTTGCTGCTTAGCATGACGATTAAGAAGGCCGACACCATAGCTGTCTTCCCAGTGGGGTATATGGTATGGATGGTAGGCTAGCTTGAGCACCTTGAACCCGTTGTACTCCGCCACCGCCTCATCCCGACGGCCGCGCATGAAGGGCGTGCGCACGTGGCTGCCGTCCAGCCGCTGGAAGCGCCTGGTCTCGGTGTCCTTCTTGGCGAAGGGCATGGACCAACTGCCCTTGAAGTAGATGGCGTTGGCGAGCACTAGGCCGGTGCGAGAGTTTACTGAATCTGGAGGAAGGATTGAGGTGATGAGATCCTTCGTGGCTTTCGAAACCCATTTGTTGATTTCCTCCCTTGCCTTCTCTGGCTGCATACATTATATTCGTAGATCGATTAGTTTACCACGAACTGGACGCATTAGCGGAAGCAATCTGAAGATATCTTATTAATTCTTGCTGTTGTTAACAAGTAGCTATATTATTTCACATTAGAGAACCACGAAAATTATCAGTCAAACTTTGCATTGGTTATCAAGGAAGAGCTAAACCTTGAGCATGAAATCGGCGGCGTGCGTCTCGGCCTTGTAGGATTCGACAGCGGCCGCGCCGTAAGCTGGCTTTAGAGGCAGCGTCTTCTCGTGCCAGAGCGCGCACGCGAACGCAATAAGCGGCGCACCGGACTCGGAACAGTCGGCAAGTGCGCGCTCCACCACGCCACGGACGAACTCGGCGATCTCGTCGCGCGACGCCGCGCCAAGCACGCTCAGCACCTCGTCCAGGGTGGTACCACGTGCTCCGGCGGACATCAGGGCTAGCGCCGCGTACATGGACGTCGGCGAGAAGACGACGTTTTGGCCGCCACCGTCGACGACGCCGGCGCCCACATCAGTGTCAGCGAGACGCTTCGCCAGGCGGAGCGCGAACGCTGTCAGGCCAGAAGCGGCGGCCGTGCGCGCTTTCTTGCTTGGCCTCGATGCCGCCTCCTCTTTCGCCTCTTTGTTTGGCCTTGCCGCCGCCTTTCCGATGCTGCCGTATAACCGTAGTAGGTGACAAATTCTTGGATAGAAAGATGGCGCGCAGTAACCTACATGGCAAACTTTACTTTCCCATATATACACGAGGAATCGTAACACCCACGTTCGGCGCGTGGAATTGTAACTGTTACAAATATCTTGATCAGTAGATCTCTTCCCATATTCAGGGGACGTGCAAGATGACTTGACGGAGGAGTTTCCTCCCGGAGCGCATCTATCAAATGATCAATGAAATGGCTCTAAATGGTTCATTCTATTCTCCTGTGTCTTTTTCTATTCTCCCATATCTTTTTCTTTTACTCACAATTCTACTCCCAACAATAACACCCAGTTTCGGCGCGCCTCCTCCCCCCCACACGCCCCTCCAACTAGTGTGCCCTCCATAGTCACGAGTCCCATCTCTTGATTTGCCACGGCCCGTCGGATGAATCGGCTTTGTTAACGCCCACGATCCTCCGGATCGAGAAGATGGTCATGACTCGTGAGAGGATAAAGACAAGGGTATCATGGTCATTTGTTATACAATCTATTTCTCTCGTTTAAATTATAGTTACATTTCACTTTTCTAGATACATTGGTTTTGTTATGCACCTGGGTTATACACCTGTGTAGATACATAGCAAAAGAAATATATCTAGAAAAGTCAAAACGAACTACAATTTAGAACAGAGGAAGTATTAGCCAAAGATACAAGCAGTCCCATCTAATTTTAGCTGCATTTAACAATTAGCCTAGCCATCCACATGACTATTCAAAACACAATATTCACCTGCGATCTTTATCTTTATCTTTAACTACAGCATTTGCATTTTTTTAAGAAAAATACAACGGCATTTACGTGACTGCCTCCCCTAATAAAAGAGGATTCAAACATGAAACAGTCTGTCAAGAAAGAAGCTGGATACTATCTGAAGTTCTGAACGATACAATCTTATAATGCAAGAAGCTAAAGCAGTAGAACATCAGACAGCTATGAACAATGTTCCTAAAGATTTACATTCCTATAATGCAAGTAGACCTCATCATCTGAAGTTCTGAACGATACAATCTTCTCAGCGAGCTGGATAATTTATGAAGCTTAGGAGATTTCGTTCTTGTCGCTTTTCATCGTTCCTGAGGACGACGGTTCGCCACTGGAAGCCGGTGAGGCAGCAGCCTGTTGAGGCTCCTTCAGAGAAGTGGGCATTCCTGAAACTTCCTAGGGAAAAGATAAAGCAAATAATGGATGTTATCATATATGAGCCTTATGGATCACAACAAGCATCAAGAACAAAACCGCATTATAGAATAGGGGGAAAGAAACAGACAGAATAACAACTCTGTCAAATCTTATTGCTTACCCAAACAACTTGCATATCAATTTGTACAAACATTACAACAACTAAAACCCAGGGGATATGTATCGAACGCCTCACATCGTCCCCGCGGCGTATAACCTTCTCGGGTGAACCCTAGCAGCCGCCGCCGTCTCACCCCCACCCCTTCTTCTCCACCTCGCCGTTGAGGCGCGCGCCGGGATGCCCGGGCGCAAACGAGGATGGTGGCGGCGTGGCCTCACCTAGGCGGCATTGTCTCCGCACGGAGGAGGCTAGAAGCTGAAGGCCGGGCGACGGCGCCGCCGGCGGAGGCGACGGTTCCGCCCTCAGCTAGCTCGGATCTAACCATCCCGGGGCCGGATCTGGCGTCCCTCGCTCCTCCTAGCGGGGAGCTGCCTGTTCTCGGCGGCGATCGCCGGGCGGGGGGCGAGGTCATCGGGCGCCACTCTATGCGCGCGGAGATGCCCTGTGGGCCTGCGGGTTCTGGCGGGCGGACACCGCCCCACCCGACAGTCACCTCCCACACCACCCTCCCCTAGCCTGGTTCACGCGACGGCGGTCATGGGCAGGTCGCCAGCGACCGGATCCGGGTCTCCCATGACCGGATCTGCTGGCTGGTGGTGGGAGCTGGGGCAGGCCCCTACTCCCGCTGGGGGTGCTGCTCAACGGTCGTCGGCGAGACAGCGGTCGTCGACGTCATCTTCGCATGCTGTGGACTGCTGCTATGGCAGGTGCCTTTAACGACTCCCTCGGGTCTGATTTGGTGGTTCTGCGCAGCTTTGCGGGCGCGTGTGGTGCCGCCGCGGGCGTGCCGGCGGTGGGGCTGTGTGCCCGTGTTGTTGGCGTGCGTGTGCAGGTCCAGCTACAGCATGGTTCACGTTGTTTGGACGTGGGCTTGCTGACGGCGGGGCTGCGCGACCATGCACGCCCTCCCCTCATCTGTGCGCTCTCGATTGTAAGAGGGCCTTCTCTGCCAAATTGGGGAGGGCAGTGCGCTATAACGGCGTTGGCCATGACAGACTTCTGGGTGATAGCTGTTGGTGGTGCTCTGTGCGCTCCCACCTCGCTGGCGAGTCCGGCTAGCGGTTCCGTGGTGTGGCGGCGACGACACCTCTCCTTTGTTCGGGCGGGGAATTTGCTCGCGGTCGCGGCTCTCCCTCCGCCGCAAGCGAAGTCCCGGAGCGGCTCGCGACGGTGTGGTGACGACCGACACGTGTGGGTTACTCGTCGGCGCGCGCCTCCCACTGTCGCGGGCAAGTCCGATCGCGGCTCTGTGCGCTATGGCGGCGGCCGACAACGCCTACTTCTTTAGGGCAAGGACGCTTGCCGGTGCGCACCTCCCTCCTTCACGGGCGAGTCCGTGATCAGCTCCGTCGGCGAAATAGCGGTAGGCACCACCCTTTCGCGTCTTGGCGTCAATGCTTTTGGTGCGTGGCTCCCGCCATCGTGTGTGGCGGCGACCAGCTACCACCTAAGTTCAGCGTGGACACTTGCCTGTTCTTGTGTCCCCTCGGTGGTGGGTCTCGGGAGCAACAACAAAGGTTCTAGGCTTAAAGCTTAGCTCAAATCTCTACGAGTGCTTCTTTCGACCACGGGGCTCGAGTGAAAGCCTCGCCGGCTTCGCTATCGACGATGATTACGTTACGGCATCATTCACCTCCCGGAGGCATCGTTGAAGAGTTCATGTGTCTTGGTTTAGTCTCTCCTCTCGCTAGTGTTATCCTTTTTACGTGGTTATGCCACTTTTTTCGCCTCGGTGTTGGGGCACTTTGTTTGTTGTTGTTTTTCCTCTCCAAAACTCAGTAAACACCTTCGAGCCGTTTTGGGCTGTTTTGAATATAAATTCAGGTGGGGAACGCCTCCCCATCGGAAAAAAACCCAACTAAAACCCATGCAACTTGGAACCCCAAACCAATCGTGCAGTTTACACAATGAGTTAGTGCAGTGGAAGCTTAAATTACTAAGTTTTTTTTTTTCCTAGCGAATAGTTCCTTTTCTCATTCCTTTTTAGATTCAATCTTGTATATATGTTAAGTTACTGGTTTACAGCTAACAGTTATAACCCAAAGTATAAATCATAACTTGAGTTTGGAAAAGTTAGATCTGCAGACAAATCAGCTAACTACCTCAGGTCACCAAACAAGCAATACAACCAACTGACAAGAATGGAAGGGATCTGACAAGAGGTACATCATTTGCTGATAGTGAAACAACATAAAGCAACTGATTTGATCCCAACAACTCAAAGCAATTAGCAAAACACTCCATAGAAAACTGAATCAGGCAAGAATCTGTATGATAGAAAAACAAAATAAATTAAGGCTCACCAAGCTTGTCACAATCAAAATAAATCCAACTCCTCAAACCCCTCTTTATAGCTCACCAAACAAGATTAAGTCGATGCTATCTGTATATTTTTTTCAAATACGCAGGAGAGCTGCGTTCAGAATCTTTGTATTAAAGAGAGGAAAAATGGCCTTGTATACATTACCCACTCATGACACGACCATACATGAGAAGGATGTAAACACTTTTACAACTTGAATACTCGAAAAATACTTTTTAAGGACCAAATAGCAAGGCAAAGGACTCACCCAAAAGCTCCTACCCTATCCAGTTTGAGAGCATAAGTTTCTTAGCTCAGGCTAGGCACCAAAGCTTATACTCATCTCTAAATTGTCGCAAAAGCTCACTAACAGAACGGGAGTTTCCATCAAAGACACACATTACAGTGCTTCCATAGCAACCACACAATCAAAATGATGAGAATTTTCTCCTTTCCTATGCTCATGCTATCTGTATATGTACTATATAGTTTGACCCAACTTAGAATAGCCAGTTGATTTATAAAATTACTACTGGTTGCAACAAGTATTTAAAACAATGGTTATATTCAAGAGTTTCCATAGGGATGGAGATGGTGGGAACAATGGGAATACTGAAAAAAAAAATCATCTGTTCAACTGATTGTAGTACACTTTTTGGTATGATTGTAGTCCACTTTTTGGTACAAATTATGAGACCCATCTATGAATAACCAAAAAAATACAGAGGGGAGGTACACACATGACAAGAAGATAAAGAAGAACGTTTTATAAAACATAGATGACTGGTTTTGGTGATACTTTTAACCTTTGCTTGGACTAGCCGAGCAACCATTATTATCACTTACCCTTTGTCACTAAATATGTAGAGGCACCTCTCAATGTTAGTATCTAGACACATAAAGTACATTGGCACCAGGAAATAGTCATGCAAACAATAAATAAGAAGGAAACTAACAAGAACAAAAGTATTTATCTACAAGGAAAACACTTCACAAAAGAAAAGCATATGACAAATTCACAAGATACAGGAACCAGAACCACAAAGATCCTTGATTATGATACATATAATAAATAATTAAATATACCTTCATAAGATGCAACCTGAGATCAGTAGGGCTTAACATCCTCACCAATGCAGACCATAACAAATTGTGAATAGTGAAAAAGAACATCTGCAGCAGCTTGCTTCTTTTGTCCAGTCTGCATCACATCACTTACTATAAGAGCACATAAATAACAGTTCAGAGTAAATTTAGATCTATATGGGCGTGAAAAAAATGCTATGTTGCTGTGGATGATATTCACATCCTCTACAGAACCCCATTATTCTAATGCCACATGATTCAACATCATGATCTAGTTGGTGTCCAATGTAACTCAAAACAAATATGTAACTATAGTGCTACAAATATTACTTCTTTTTGCAAAATACAGTTATATATATCCAGACCCTAGACATTAAAGTTTGCACTATCACCAAAAAAATATGTTGACAATGTTTTCTTTTTTTTTTTGTGTGTGTGTGTTTCCATTCAATCTAATCACCAAAAAAATATGTAACTTTCTCAGAACCATTGTATGCCTTGAATTTCGTATACATGAAGTCATCAATAGAGAAATCTACCGTACAAAAGGAGAACTCGTCCAGAAACAAAAAGATACTCCAGTTCTACCTTACTACCTAAATATCTTGCCCTATATAGTAGTTAAATAATATGTCACTTGTCCACCTACCATCTAGCAATTGTCAGTTGCTCAATAAAGCCGTAATTCCACACGAGTCCAAACTATTACAATTTGATAGCAATAGTTACCGGGGCGACAGAGCAACAGCCAGGAAGAGAGCAAAGAACTGGAACGTACCTCGTAGTCATCTTCGGCGGCCATAGAACTGCTCCGCGCAGCCATTCTTAATCTATCTCCTTACTCTGTGAGGAGGACATGAAAGCGGATTAGGCAGACTCTGGTTGAGGTGGGAGCACGGGATTCACCGATTCAGCTAATTAGATCAGATCTAAATACAAAGAGCTTAGGTTGTCTCCAACAGCTCACCCAATACTCAAAATAGACAGTACACAGTGTAAATAGGCTAAGAGAACTGCCTCCAACAGCAGATGCGAAGGGATTATGCATTTTGGGGAGGAGGCCAACCAGGACGTATATGTGCGTCGTCTCTCTCCAAGAACGCAAACGAGTGAACGGCCGTAGTGGTGGGGTCGGGATGGGGCAGTGGATGGCGGGCCTGTGGAGAAGCCGTCGTGGTGCTAGATGCCTGCCGCCGGAACAGCGCCTGCCTGCCGCCGGACTCGGGCCGCCGCTTTCGTTGGGGCACCGCCGGAATCGCGCTGCGGAGGCCTCGCGCGCCCGCGCCGGGAGGTCTCGCCCGCCTGCCGCCGGGGCGCCCTCTCGTGCCCGCGCCGGGAGGTCTCGTGCGCCTGCCGCCGAGGAGGCCTCGCGCGCACGCGCTGGGAGGTCTCGCCCGCCTGCCGCTCGGGCGGCCTCTCGTGCCCGCGCCGGGGCGGGGTCGCGGCGAGTGGGAGCAGGGGCGGCGGCGTTGCGGAGCCCCTCTTTTTTTTTCTGCGTTGGCTGTTGGAGACGGCGGTAGTGTTTGGGTCCGTTAATTTTCTGTCGTGGGTGATGCAAACGAGTAAATGGGTTTTTTTTTTTACCTTAACTGTTGGAGACAGCCTTACATCAGGGTTTGGGTGTTCTGTTTCGCATAAGAAGAAGGGGAGATAAAGGTGATGGTGGCATACCTGGTGGGTACTCGTCGCCGGCGAAAGCCGTCGTCGCCGCTACTCGCCAGAAAGAAAAATCGGTGAGACAGAGGGCGGGCGGTGTCACAATGGCAACGGGTATATACCCGATGGATACTGGTCACCCATACCCGTACCCGCCAGGTCAAATCCGTACCCGTCGGGTTACCCGCGAAAGCACATAGATACTGATTTCATTCCATACCCGTACCTGACGGGTAATCCATACCCACTAATACACCCGAGTTCATAGGCCATATTATATACTCATATGTTTATATGGGCTAAATACTGAACTATATAGGCCAAATTCATAAACAATATACTAGAGTTTAGGAATATATATATTCTCAAATGCTTATATGGGCCAAATTAATGGGCCATATGCTTACCTGGGCTAAAATTGCAGAGACGGGTTGTATATTTGTGTGGGTATTTTCTACCCGCGAGTACGCATGGATACTGCACTTCCATATCCATACCCATCATACCCGCTGGATACAACATTTTACCCACTAACGTATCCATGGATACCAAATGCGTTTCATACCCGCCACTTTATCGGGTAAAAAATAAATCTATCAATGTTTTTCGGTCATTACATTACATGATTACATCCCTAGCCCTAGCCTCTTCCGATCACCACGGGCTCGGCTTGGCCACCACGGGCCAAAAAAAAAACTCTCTCGTGGCTCCCTAGGAATGCCCAAAAGCGGGCGTATCTCTAGGGCCAGGCGGACTGAAGCGCTCGCGGGCCTGATGGGAGCGACTCGTGTCACCTTCCACCGCTCCTTCCTTCTTCGACCCCAGTTCCGTCGCCGCCGCTTATGACAAGAATCGTTGGCGTTTCTTAACGCGAAAGCGAGAAGGGTTCCGCAAGCGCGGAAATGCCATTGTAGCTTTCACCGGAAGTATTTATGGTATCGTATTTCCACAGGGAAGGCATGGTTGAAAGTCTCTAATGTGAACATGGACAAGATAACATGACTATGCAATGGACCAAAGTTCATAACAGGGATGGAACAGGATAAGTAAGGATAACTTGACACACATGTTCGAGCAATCTCAAGGATAAAGAAGACCCTAAACTAGAGCAAGGCATATCCTGAATAATAACAAGAACAAGATGAAGAACATGATATGAAGAACGATAATTGATCATAACAAGTACCTCCATAGTTGATCTTGATCTTGTATTACATCTTGCCAAGCTCCTAATTCTAACCAAAAAGTAAAAGATACAAGTGGAGTAGGGAGAGAGAGCTCTTGTGTGGTGTGTGTTGAGGTGAGAGCTCTACCCTTCTATTTATATCTAACATGGTCGGTTTAGTGCAGGTAAAAATGGAAGCACCTAGCAATACCGCCTATGCATGGCGGCATGCAACCGCTAGAAAAAGGGCGGTGCGAATTGGCGGTTTCGCCAGTCCGGCCGGACCCACTTCGATCCCGGCCGGCCCGGGGCGGCCTCTCGCGACCGCCTTTGGCGTGTGGGCTTGTGGGCCGGCCCTGATCCATAATTGTCAGGTGCTTTGGTCCAGTTGTTGTTTGAAGTGGACTTTCTCTATTTCTCTTGATAGCGCATTTCTGGAATATTTGTTTTGCTTTGCGCTTTCTTCTTTACTTCATGTATTTCCACTTGTTTCCGACGTTTTTCCTGCAAAACATGTTTTCTCGAGAAACAAGTGGAATGGGGTCATAGCATATGTATATGTGTCATAAGTATGCTTGTTTCTCGGATTTGGACAAAAAATTGACGGTATAAAATGGTCGATAACGACCGCCAACAAGAACAGCGCGAGCCTGGGCGGCTGGCGGCGGCGGCGGCGGCGCTGCTGCGAGGCGTCACGGGGCGGCGGCGTAGCGAAGACTAACGCGCGGAGCCAAGGGCGGCGGCGGCGGCGGCGAGCCAACGCGAGGCAGCGAGCGGCGGCGCGAAGACTTACCGCGGCTCACCGGCGGCGCGGCAGGCAGTCGCGGCACCAGGAGCGGATAGCGGCGCGAGGACACGGCGGCGGCGGGGCGGCGGCGGTGGCGTGCCCTGCGCGTGGGCGTGCCATGGGCCCGCGGGTGCGCGCCCCGTAGCGCGGTGGTGGCGACGCCGCGCCGATGGCGACATGGCCCGCAATGGATGTGCGCCGGCCCGGCCCGTCGGCCCGTTGTACATCTATGAGTACCATGGACCACGTCTAGTTCCAGTTCGAAAGATTGCACTACTTGCGCGAGACCTTTTCCCCAGGAAGGAGGGGGGTGTGTAGAACCGTGGGGGCGTTGAAGAGACAAGACAGGTAGTGTCTGCGCTGCGTGAAGTGTGGAGGCTGATTGTTCTATGGGGCTTATGCTACGTATGTATGCTGCATAGGGGCTGCCCTGACGAGATTGGGGCAGTACGCTGTATACGACCAGAGATTCGAATTTGGCAAATTTAGAGGCCCGATTTTGGTGCCAAATTTGGCAACTGTAGCGAATTAAAAAGCACTGTAGCACGTTTCGTTTGTTTGTGGTAAATATTATCCTACTATGGGATAACTAGGCTCAAAAGAATCGTCTCGCAAAGTACATCTAAATTGTGTAATTAGTTTTTGTTTTTATCTATATCTCATACTCTAGACATGCGTCTTTTGGTGCATTTAATGCTTCGATGTGATGGGAATGCAGACAATTTTGAATGAAAGTTGGGACTCTAAACATATACATGCGTTCGGTGTTGTGAAAGAGTCCGAGCTCGCACATGGCACCACAGTCAGTTCGTCATCATGCTGCTCTGTCTCGTGCAACTGCCGTAGCGGCGACTCGCCTGCGTGTCGATAACAGCGTCTGGCTGCTCACCCGCGCGGCCATGGAAACTAGGGCCTTGATTCAGTTCTCTGGTCCCCTTGCGTGTGCTATGATGCTCCGATCGATTCGACTTATTGAATTGGTTTCCACCCCGTATTAGAGACGGCCGGTGATTGGGCACGGGTGGAACAAAAAGAGCAGCACGGGAGAAAGAGACGGAAGGGAAAAGGTGGAAGGAAAAAGGATGAAAAAAATTTGGTGGACCAAAATTTTGGTGGATTAAAATTTTCTCGCTTTATTAATAGGTATAGATATAGATTTCAAGATACGATTTTTGCAGCCGCTAGATAGCACAGGCGAGGGGCATGGATGGCCAGATCTCCCGGCGATGGCTAGGATTTGTGGGGAAGCAGTCAAATGCGTAAGAGAGAAGAAACTATAAATGTTCAAAGCATAAGAAGTTACTCCCTCCGTCTCAAAATGTCATTCGTTTTTTTTGTTTTTCGTGTCACAACTTTGACTCGATTTGTACAAAAATGCGTGCAATGTTTGTATTTTCAAATAAATCTGTTAAAAAACTAGATTCAAAGATCTTTCCAATTATACTAATAATGTATGATAAATATTAATATTTTTAATATATAATTTATCAAAGTTGTTTCTCGAGAAACGCAGTTTACAAACATTTTAGACAGAGGGAGTATGCGATAACTACTCCCTCCATCCCAAAGCAAGTAATATATGTTTTACTTTTAGACGTCTTGTTCGATCGTAAGTCTTACTCAAAAAATTATATAAAAATCATCTATTTTTATGACTAATATTTATTATTAAAGATATTTTAATATGTTTTATTTATTTTTATAATTTACACAAAAAAAGTTTGAATAAGACAAATCACCAAACAAAATGTAAGTTAAAAACATCAATATTTTGGACAAAAAGAGTATCTTTTTTAAAAAAAAAAAATTGAAGCATATGTAATAAAATATAAAAGTTTCATTGAGGAAACAAGAATCCCGAATCAAAGTTGCTATACAAGTAATAATATAATAATAGATAATAACCTTCATTGTATTTTAATTGCATATCTTTTGGGAAGGGCTACTCCAAAGGAGTCGGAGCTGTTTTAGCGATGCCACAATTTGTGACTCCTACGGTGGGCCTCTAAGGTAGTGTTTAGAACACTTGAGTAGCATTCATCAAGTCTGAGCTTGACTCCATGTGTGAGCGAATTTAGACGGGTTTGGAATATAGAAAATTGTTGTAACAAACTAGGATGGGGTTTCCACTGCCGACTTTGATCAAAACAATTTGTCGCTTCTCTGTTTCCAGGCTTCTTCGGCAAGCTGGCAGAGGAGTTGTAACCGGAGCCAGGAAGGAGCTCTATCCAATAGACATAGACCCTTATTATGTAATAGTGATTTTTACAAATATCATGGTCGAAGCATTGATTTTTTTTTTCATAAAAGCGTTGATTGTACATCATTTATTATGTTTTAGTTATCCAACCTTTATAGAGACTTTAATAGTGGTGTTGCGAGTATCGTTTTTCTAGGCCAATCTCAGTGTTAGTTTCATTTCATTTGCATTAATTAGGTTTTACATAGGCATTTCGATGATATGACAAAGTGTATTTAAGAAAAGAGAGAAGAAATGGGTTTCATCTAGATAAAACTCTTTTGACACGAATACTAAGGGCGTGTTTGGCGGGGCTCCAGCTCCGCCAAACCACGCTCTCGAGCCGCTTTGCTCCACCACGAGCGACTCCACCGTGGAGCGGACTCTCAATTTGGAGTGAAGAAATATGTTTGGCGAAATGACCGCTCCAACTCCGGAAACAATGGATTTGATTGGATTGCCCTCTTTTGCCCTTGGGTTTTTCTTTTTTTTGATGTTTTTTCCCCGCACGCGTGGTAGTGCCTGTTGCATGGCATTCGTTTCAAACCCAGCGGGGCAGAGGCCGTTGCAGAGGTTGGCCGCTGCCCCCGGCGGCGGCCCGGCCTCCTCCCACGGCGCGGCAGCCCCGGCCGGCTGCTCCATGGCCGGCAATGCCCAGCCCGGAGGTGTCCAGCCAAAGGCGCCGAGGCCGGACATGCCCATGCCGGCGGTGTCAGGCGGGAGGTGCCAAAGCCACCGGCGCCCAATCCAGGCGCGCCTCGACATGCCAGCGCCAAGGCCGCCATCGCCCTCGCCGGCCGCGCCCATCCCCGGCCGCCGTCATCATGCCCCGGCGGCCGCGCCCAGGCCTGTGGTCGCCGTGTAACACCCTAGGTGTTAAGCATCTTGAAAGCATGAGCATTTGCATATCATGATCATCATTTCATGCATAAGCATGTTGATAGTAGCACTCATTTTGAATTGCTCTTATTTCATGCTTGATTGATCTAGCTACTATAGGATCTTAGCCATAATGATGTTTTGGACCTAGATTGTGCCTAGATATATTTTTTTTGACATAATTTAGGACCATGTTTGAGCTTGAGTTTTAATTTAGAAATTTTATTTTAAATCTGCCCTAGAGGTCAAACCTCTTTGAGTCATTTTGAAACTCTTTTTCAAAAGTGCATGATAGAGTGGTTTCTAGCAAAAAGTTTCTATAGATGAAATGTAGTACTTTTTATGTAGAACAAATGATCTTTTATGAGTTTCTTGTGAAAAGGTTTGGAAATGATTCAAATAGTGCCCAACAGTTTGGGTCAAATTTGTGTTGAATTCAAACTCTGTTTTGAATGGTTTGAATTGACCTTGCTGTTTTTAATTTTTATCTCCAAATCTAGGCCGAATTAGAAAAAGTTCATATTGAGTGTTTTGTAGCTTATGAAATTCTCTACAAAGTTGATGTTTTGACTTTTTCCAAATTCTGTACGAATCTCGATGCACAGGCCAAAAACCGGGGCTGACTCAGAAAGCAGAGTAGGGGGGACCTATCGGGCTCGTCGCCGCCGACACCCAGCGTCGACATGGCCGCACGCACGCTGAACGCCGATGTACAGCCCGGATGGGGCGGTACCGGGTCGTAGCGCGCATATAAAGGGTGGGCAACGGGTTGCCCTAACCCTTGCCCCATTCCGCCAGCGCCGCCCGTCGCCCAGAGCGCGCGAACCGCACCGCCGCGACGCCATTGCCGCCGTCCCATGAGCTCCGCCGCCGTGTTCGTCGCCGTCATCACGCCAAAACGCACCAAATCGCGTCCCTAGATCCACTACTTCATCCTCTACTCATAACCATCGTCGAATCGAGGTAAAGGTCGAGGTACGGACCCCATTTCCGCATCCCGGCGCCGCCGGGCGAGGCCGCCATGGCCGCCGTTGGGGCAAGCCGCCGTTTGAGCTCAGATCGAGTTTGATTCGTTCTTTTTCGCGTTTTAGAGTCTCCTTAGGGTGCTTGAGCTTGTGAGCTAGGTGGTTGAGTAGATCCGCCGCCGTTCGCTGGGACGCGTCGTCGCCGACGTCTTTGCCGTGGAGCGCCGCCGCCGTCGCGTTTGGTTTGTCACCGTCGTTGTTCGTTGAGTCCCAAACACGCTTGCATGTCTTAGTTAGGTGTCCTAGAGTCGAGACGCCACCGGTTGGTTCGCCGTCTTTCGCCGGAGAACGGCCGTCCCGCCGTCACCCGCGCCGCCCATGAAGCCGCCGCGACGCCGTCATCGTCGTTTCGGTCGGTTTCGAAGTCGAACCAAGGGGCACCATCGTGTTTGTCTCGCCGAGTAGCGTCGATTAGAGTAGCCGGTTGGACGTTTTGGTCATCGCCGGCGAAGATCCGCCGCCGTGCCCTGTTTTGTCTCATCGACATGCGGGCCCCGCGTCCTTTTCCTTTTTTTTTTTCTTTTTTTCGCTTTTTCCGCATTTGAATGAAATGCTTTAGAAATTCATAACTTGGTCATTTTGAGTCCTTTTTGAGTGGGACAAATTTTGCCATGCTTGTTAGATGATAGGCTACAGTATAAAATTATGAAACCCTATTTTCTGATAACTTTTATATAGAGTTTTATTTATGGCCATAAATGCATGGAAATTGAGGAAAATCATATCTTTTAATTGGTGCAAGATAAAAATATGCTTCCTGTACAAAATGTTCCTAATTTTGTGAGTAGAATCCAGGAAAAATATCATGCATAGTATGTTCTGTAGAAGAAATGTGATTTTCTATTTATGTGCTTTGTGCAAGGTGATCTTTAGAAATTCATAGAAAAATAAATATTTGGGTTTTGGATGTGAGACTTGGTGTGCTTATGTTTGATAGGTTTTAGAAGCTTATCATACTCAGAAATCTGTTGTTGACGACACTTTTTCATAGTACAAAGTATTTTCATGTCTAGTTTTATCACTAGCTTGTCATTTTTGTATAGGGCTGTATGAGCATGATCTTGCCATGAAATTTTTATGGTAGCTGTTATATTCCAGTAAGATGCCCTGGTAATTTTTGTAGAATTTTCTGAAGTAGTTATGTATTTATCATAATTGTGGTGCATGGAAAATAGGCTAGAAATACATATTTATATGAAGATAATATGTGATGGTATTTTTATTATGTGTTCCTAGCATGAATAGGATCTGTTAGTGAGACTGGTTTGGTCAGCTTAGCAGCTTTGACATTTTCTTGTTCCTAGCATTTTACATATTTATAGTGTGCATGTGTAGTGTTTGATAGGGCCTATCATTTTATGTGCTTTAATTTATCCTTTGGCTTGTACAGTAGATTCATTTGGTAGATAATTACTTGGTTTACCTGCTGGTCAAGTTTGATAAGGTTTGCATGAGTAGTTTGTGAGATATGAAGATTGTATGTGATGTTTGAGTTGAAAACAGAGTCTCTGTTTTCCTTAATTTCGGGGCTGTTAAGTTCAGATTCAGTTCTGGGTGATGTGGAATATTTTGTAGGAAATTTTGTTAGCTTTCCATAGAGTCCTAGTTCACTAAATTTGGAGTTGTAGAACTCCTTGTGTGACTGTTTTAGTGACAGCATGTCGAGCTGTCATTTTCTGTTGATTAGTAAGTAAAGGTGTTTGATTGATGTAGGTTATTAGGGTTTCTTATGTAGAATTAATTGTGTTTCTACAGAAGAGATGCACTTACTAATAGCTTGCATCATGAAACATCCATCCATCATACATATTTTACTTTATGCAAGTTGATCTTCATATAATCGTAATCATATCTTTCTCCATCATATGCATCATCTCAGGATCGGGGGAAGTGTTGGAGGAGCTGATCGAGGAGCCAACCGGGGAGCTGTTCCATCTGGGAGTGCAGTCAGGAGGAGTCACCGGAGGAGAAGAGTCGACAGACGAGCTGATTGAGTGTCCAGAGCACGTTCCAGCGACGTTCCTGCGAGGCAAGCCCCGGAGCATTCTGACTTTCCTACTTTCTCCAATTAATTTGACTTGCGTCCTTTATATGTTTCATGCATTAAGTGTAGGAAAATGGTTGAAACCGTTGATGCATTATGATCCTTGTTGAAAGTTGCCCCATCCTATTTATAGAGGTCTAGGTTAATGCTCGGTATATCATGATTGTAGTAGACAAAGTGATTCCGGTCACTTGAGGAAAAATGTTGTGAACAATCACATGGGTGATTGTCAAGCCGCCTGTGAGGACCTGTCTAATAAAAATATGTTAAGGTTGGGTGGATATTGTGGTCTTTCCACCCGATCAATTAAGGACTTACTCTTTGTCGGAATGTGGTCGGAAGTTGAACGCACTGTCATATAGTAGGCTCCGCCGGGTCATGAGCCACGAAGCTCGTGAGAATGTTAGGGGCCGGCTTTGCACGCTGTATCGCTCCTCCTTTGGTGATGATAGGTGGGGGATTATTTGGGCGCAAGAAGATGCGCACGAAGCGTCGTCTTCGTTGTTCGCTCACTTGGCGGCCCGAGAAGGAGGGGGTAGCCGGCAGGACCGAGACTTTACGTCCCCTAACGTCTTGGGAGTGATCGGGTCTGCCTTTGCAAAGTAGACTTGGTTTATGTCAGGGTAATCGCCAGCTGGTTTGCAAATCGATTCGAATCGCCATCTCTCCTGGTTAGTGAGAACCCGGGTTGCGTCCACGGCAATGTAGTCTAATATTTACAATATATGTTATTTATTATCATGTTGCGGTGATATAATTCGATCAAGTTACTTATGTTGTTATTTATTCTCACGAGCAATGATTAATCTTGACTATATAGGACCTATGGTTATAAATAAATACCCCTTTTAACTTGAAAAATACAAGTAGTATGAGTAGGCTCACTAATCAACTTTATGTTCGAAAATAATGTGAGTCGCCTAAACGCCAAATAAAGCCTAGCATGATCCTTGGAGTCTTTTATTTTATTTTGGGACGGGTAAGTCTAGGCCGAGTATTTTGTACTCGTGGTTTTATTCCGTTGTTGCGGTGAGCATGTGTACCATGGTTCTTGTAAGACTTGTCATTTCCTGTTGATGAAGAGTAAGGCGAGGGCAAGACAATTCTATATCCCCTCGTCACATCTTTGTTGCGGGGATGACTATCTACCGGCACTATCTTATATTTGTTTTCGCTAAAAGACTATTTGGTTTTCAAAACTCGCTTCCGTACTTGAACCCGAGTTTGTAATAAATTATGCTTCGCACTCGATGTTTAATATATCGAACTTGGTTTGAAATACCGCGGATTTTACTACCGAGCTCAACGATCCTGTTGTGTTGTTGATGAGTTTGAAATCACTACGAGATTTTCGGAATACAGGGGTTTATATGGACTCAAGTGTAGGCTGCGATTGTTTCGGTGATTGCGAATTATACTTGATTTCTTATAAATTGGTTGGCCGCCACACGCCGTCGCCATGGCTTGTCTTGGCGCGCCTAGGGTTCCAGATGGTGGCGGGGAAGACCAACTTCGCCGATTCGTCGAGGAAGAAGCCGGAGGAGGTGGAGGAGGTGGGGGACGAGTCATACCCGGGCGATCTCGGCGAGGGCTCAGGGCTGGACCCGTTGGCGGTGCGTGGAGTTTCACCGGGGTGCGGTCGGAGGAAGCGTCGGGGACGGGAAAGAAGGGGGTCTACGTGAGAGGATAGAAGGAATAGAACGAATCGGTACCCTATGTAATGGATGGCAAAGGTGGGTAATTTCCACCCAACTTCATGAGTTGTTTCAAAAACCGTGATTGCAGAGTACCCCTTGAGGGACTCCGTGAAATTGGTGGAGTTTGGAGCTAGATCTAAGTTTTTGGTGGATCTGGAGTTTTTGGAGCTGAGGTGTTTGGCTAGAAAAAATTGGAGTGGAGTTGTTTTTTCAGATCTGGAGCTGTTTGGAGCCCTGCCAAACACGCCCTAACTCTCTCTGAGTCATGAAATTAAATGTCTACCACTAAATAAAACTCTCCATCGAGGATCGGTGTTTCATCCAAATTTCATTTCATTTCATATGACATGGTAGTCTTGGAACGTCTTGAGACTCACAACTGAGACTGGCCTAACAATACATCACAAGTGTGAAAGGTCCTAATGGCTAGAGGAGGGGGGGGGGGGGTTGAATAGCCTATTAAAATTTCCTTCAAAGACACTTGAGCAACCGGTTAGAAAATAAAACAGCGAAGCGTAATAAGCGGTGCTACAAGTGTATCTAAGCAAGCCCCTATGCAATCAACACTACAACAAGGCTATGATCTCTAGTCACTAAACTATGTCTCTAAGTCAATCCCAGATGGAAACACTACACAAGTTGAGTAAGAAGCTAGCTAGCACAAATAAAACTACTCAAGCTAAACAAAGTACACAAGATAAATGCAAGAGTAGAGATGATCGATATACCGCCCGTGTTGAGTAGAGGTGGAAGCCAATCACCAAGTCAATAGAAATCTCCCTCAACAAGATTGACACAGTGATTTTTACCGAGGTTCACGTGTTTGCCGACATGCTACTCCTCGTTGTGGCGATGCACCCCCTTGATGTTTCACAAGTTTAATGGCCGGTGCTAAATCCTACGGTGGGAGCTCCATGAAACAATCACAAGAGGGGATCCACAAGCCACGAGCAATCCACTGGTGATGCCTTCCGTGAATCTCCCGCGGGGTAAGGCTCAACCCCTCATAAGTCCACCGGTGTGGCCTGGAACAAGCTCCAATCGAGCTCAACACCGCCTCAACCTCCAAGCCACTAGGGAACCAAGCAAATTCTCAAGAGAAACGAAATCCCGCAGCTCCTCCAAGGATGAAGTGTCTTTAGATGCAATCAACAATGCAATGCACTTCAATCTCTCTCAATCTCACCCAAGATTCGAAGTTAGGATGAAGAGTTGAGTGGAGGGGAGTATCTCAAGCTCACAAGAGTGTTAGAGTGTTCAAATGTGCAAGAGGGAGCTCAAGTAACCGACCACACACATATATATAGGCCCCCAATCCAAAAGGAGTCGTTGGAGGTTCAAAGCGCACTTTTCGCGAGCCGCCGGACGCTTGCCGGTCGGGTCCGTCCGACCGCAGCGCCCGGTCGGTGACCGGACGCTCTAGCCATGCGTCCGGTCAAGCTTCTGGTCACAAACGACAAAGCCCTGGGCCCACAGCTGACAGCCCAGAAGCATGTGTCTGGTCGCAGCTTCCGGTCGGTGACCAGACGCACCGGTTGCCCAAAGTCCCGATTCCATACCCATTGGAATCGGCCGGGACTCCGCCGACCGCTAGCGTCCCGTCCGCCGGTTCCTCGCGAAAAACGCCGTCTTGTTGTCACCTTTGCTTCAACCGTCCCCGCCACTTGCCACAAGTTGCCAACACGTCGAAGATGATCTCAATATCACAAGTGTTAGCTTTTCTCAAACGATTTGGCAAGAACGGTTAGTGCTCTCTAGTCTAAATGCATATGCAAGTTAATATGGACCTAGAGGCACTTTCTCATTGGATTAGACGTGGCATTCCCTCTTGATAGTCGGCCATCTATCCTAAACGTGATCACACTCTCTATTGTCATCAATTTCAAAACCAAACATGAGATTTCAAAGTGGTGGTATTATTTTTTCACACCTCCTAGATTTCAGTCACATGAAATCTCTCCATTTCCAATGGATTTCTTATCCCTCTATCTCTCCATTTCTTTTCCCAACTCCCACGACTTTGGAAAAAAATGGAACCCGAGAGAAGGCAAGCCGACCAAGCGGTGGGGACGGCGGGAGGGCGGCTTTAGGGTTTTAGTGGTACAAGAGGCGCCGAGCCGAGGTCAAGCAAGGCCCCCATGGTCATTACGATTGGGAGGAGAAGGGGAGAAGGATGTCGCCGCAAGCGTGGTAGGGTGCGGAGCTTAGTGGCCGCGAAGCTCCGGCTTAACCCTACCGCACCAAAGGGAGGCGGTGGGCAATGACGCCATTGGTTCTCTGACGGTGAGAGAAGGATTGGTTCTATGGTGGAAAGACATAAGCCGATAGAGGGGCATCCGATGGCTTAGCATAGTCCCCTATAGTTTTCCTTGCGGTCCGAGGCACGGCGGCCCGGCCCCGTGGCCCGAGCGCGGCCCGACACAAGCTTCGGGCCGTGCTTGGGCCGACCAGCACGCGGGCTGGCACGGCACAGCCTGAAAAATAGAGAAAGGCCTGATGTGGCCCGATCATCCAGCTTGCTAAGAGCCTTTGCCACCAGCCCACCAGCCCCAACTCCCTAGTAACTAGTAAATCGGTCACGGTAAGCCTCCGGCCCACCCAAACCCTACTTTCCCTTCCCCCGCTTTCGCCTTCCCCACCCCATGCGGGATGCGCGGCAAGACCGGCCATGGAATAGTCATGAGCGGCTCGCCGGTTGCCTCCCGCCCGCGCCGGTCGGCCATGGGAGGAGTCAGCGCCGCGACTTACCTCTCGCTTCGCTCGCCTCCCGGGTGGGTGGCGGCCATGGGGGCTTCGGCGCCGCCCGTCGCCGAGGTAGTGTGTCGTCGCCTCTACCTACCTCCTCCACCCATAGCGTCGTCGCCGACCTCTACCTCCTCCCAGCGAAGGTCGCCGCCGGGCCTCGACATCCTCCAAATGCGAGTGCCGCCGGCCGCCGGCCCTCGATCTCATAGGGACCGCGGGCGTCGGGCCGACCCGACATCTTTGTTTTCGTCGGGCTTCATGGGCCGGCCGACACGAAAAAGGGCCCATGGGCCGTGCACGGGCCGATGGCCGTGCACGAAGCCCCGCGGCGCAAGCGGGCCCGTGAGGCACGATGGCCCGACCCTAGCGGGCGGGCCAGGCCGCCTGATGGAAAACTATCCTCATGGAAAACTATATGCATGTCCCTTAATTTTTTTTTTTTTGAAAAAACAGGTCAGGACGAAACAATGCCGGCGCGCCGGGTCTCTGTGCTCTGTAGACATGGCATAACGGTCGTGATCTCCGTCACAGCGAGAAGGACAACGCGACAAACCGCTCGGCGGTCCGTGATCCTCTTCCCACAGGCGGGCAGTCGCCGTCGGCGTTCCGCCATCCCTTCCTTGGCTTGGGCCACGTCGCCCTTTCTCCTCCCCCACACATCATCACCCAAGCCTCCAAATCCTCCGCCTCGCTCCCATGCCCTCCTCCTCCTCCTCCTCCGCCCAACCCTAGCCCCATCCCATCCCTACCAATGGCGCTCTCTTCCCACGCCACCACCACCGCCACGGCGGCCGTCGGCACCTTTCCCCAATCCACCCGCTCATCCTCCTCCTCCCGGCGACTCCCCGCGTCGTCTGTCCCCCCCCGGCCCCCGCCGCCTCCGCGCTCCCTGCGCCTCGACCATGCCGCGGCGCCGTCCCTCTCCCCCGCCGCAACCGTGCCCGCGCCCGACGGCCTCCTCGCCGCCGCCATCGAGCACCTGGAGCGCGAGCCGGCCTCCGTCGCAGCCGACGAGGCCCCGCTCGCGGCGCTGTCCCCGCGGGAGCTGCAGCTGGTGCTCGTCTACTTCGCGCAGGAGGGGCGCGACGCCTACTGCGCGCTCGAGGTCTTCGACTGGCTCCGCCGCGCCAACCGCGTCGACGGGGAGACCATGGAGCTCATGGCCGCCATCGCCTGCGGCTGGATCGAGCGCCTCGTGGGGGCCGGCGGGGACGTCGCCGACGTCGCCGCGTTGCTCGGGGAGATGGATTGCGTCGGGCTGCGCCCCGGGTTCAGCCTCGTGGAGAAGGCCGTCGCGCTCTACTGGGACCGCGGGGAGAAGGAGCTCGCTGTCGAGTTCGTCAGGGACGTGCTCAGGAGAGGGGACTCGGAGCCGGCGCAGGAGAGGAGCACAGCTCTGCCAACGGCGACGGCGAGAGGGGAGGGCCCGTTGGCTACCTCGCCTGGAAAATGATGGTAAAGAGGCTCGCCCCGTCTCACAATTCCTGCAGTTCTTACCCGTTTCAATTAAATTTTCCCTTGTTGTGTCATTCAACTTTTTGTGCGATTATTACTGGTCCTGGTTTCCTGCTTGCAACTGCAAAATGATTACTGTTGGGTCGTTTTATTCTAAAATTGTGTGCTCCCAACCAATATATGTTCAACTTGATTTCTGCTTTTTGCATGCCCTGCAGTTCTGATCTCTAAACTGTTCACTTTTCGTGTATGTGATGGTACCTTTGGATAAGTTGTTGGCAGACCAGCTGTATTGAGTTGTTGGTATAAGACTAGCTTTGTCTTTCACCTTTATTATAAATTAATGCATGTGTATGTGGCACTTAAACGTTTATAGTGATCTTTGTTTGCACCATACTACTCAAATTGTGGTCGAGTCCTATTAAATCTTGTTAAGATATCGTGTCTTCCTAATTGAGCCTTCCATGGTAGTTGCCATCACATGGGTGCTGCTATAATGTAGTCAACATGTTTCACATGTTTATTTACGTGTAACTTAATTTTCTATATCTCTATGAGCTGTCTTAGAATTAAAATCGACATGTGTATCATCCTATCAATTATAAACAAATAATTAATTATCTAGGGCATGCTTTTAGTTTAACCCTTAGAAATCTGATGAGGTTGGTTTGGTTTGTCGCCAAGGGGTGGCTAATGCCAAATTTCAATTAGGCACCCATGCCTCAATCATTTAGCAATTGTCCCTTGGAATTTGCCCCATGGAATTTGGCAAACTTCTAAGGATCCCTTCCATTTTTTCGCTAAATGCTTCTAGTTGCCAAGCCCTTCCTGTGCTTATCTATGTGACATCATGTGCACTAGTTGATCTATATTTGGTGTACCCTGGACTAGGGTATTTATTCCATTTAACTTGTGCATGACCAGATATTTCTGGGGCAATGTTTTGCAAAATACTCATTGCCAAATTCTTCTCCTTGTTTTGCTAATTACACATTGGTTGTCATATTTGGCATACCAATACTAGGTAATTATTAGGTTAAACCTGTGCGTGATCAGGTATTTCTAGTGTCAATCTTGTCATAGGGCCTGCACTATAAGCACCCTTATCATGAAATGAATGGATATAAAGTTTGGGTAGTTATTGTGGGCTTGCTTAGTTTTTCATTGTTCTTTGGGTGTGAATATGTGCCATATTTCATAGTAGTAGTAGAAAGAGTGAAGACAAGCTATAGCCAATTACTGAGGGCATGAGCAAATTTTAGGAGTGTAACTGTTTAAGTTTTAGCTAAACCTAATCAGACCCTACTTTGGGAGATGAGATTATTTTCGGCCTCTTTTTTTTTCACTTCAAAACGCTGTTGCATTTGAACTATTCAGGGAATAGGGATGGCATCTGTTTTGTTGTTTTTTGTTCTAACGTGTTATTACCTTAGTTACCAAGTTCCCATATCGACAGAGTCGAGGAACATGGTAAGGTAGATGCAGAAGGTTTTTGCACTGGGAACATAAATCGTTCCTGGGCCGGGGACATAATTATTCCCAGATTGACGTTCTTGGGAACAAGGAACATGGCATTGTTCCATGTTCCTGGCTGCTAAGGTTAGACGTTGGATAACATAAACAGATATCATTAGTTATATGAGAATCAAAATGTTCTATCTAGGTACTCCCTCCGTCCAAGAGTCTCCATCGTATTAGCAAAAAACTTTTTCCAGAAATCTCCGTCGTCTTAGTTTGGGACCACACGCATGCATCGTTCGGAGTAGCCCGCAATCAATGCTTGGCCGTTTTGCGTCGCCTGGACTACCCCTCCGTTCCCTTCCGTTAGAGTCTCACACCGCTGCTGCAAGCCTTCAATGACTATTTTTAGTGCACTAACGGCGTTGTTTACTTGGGCAAACTAATGGACGGTGAGCATTAAAATGATGGGGGCGATTAAATGAAAATTGGCACTGCATGCTACTCGTTACTACGCTTCTTGGTCATCGCACCCAAGCCAAATACGATGGAGACTCTTGGATGGAGGGAGTAATACATAGTATACGAACCATGATGGATCCATGATATCCAGATCATACCAGTCAAAGTTCAGGACATTGATGCTGCTTATAAGGTTATAAAGAACGACGCACAATCTGCCATCAGTTGTATCTAAACACCTGTTAAACTAGCAGGTGGGCCTGCGCAGATGCACGGGTTGTGGGTTTGTACTGTTGGTGCCAACTGGGGTTTGAAACGGGTATATACTGTTTGTAACGGGTACACTGTTCATGCTAAACGACAAAACAGGTCTGCACGGTTCATAACGGGTGTAACTATTTGCAAACGGGCACGCTACTGTTCATATTGGTTTTTACTGTTCATGTGAACAGTACCGCATTATAGAAGGACCGATGGGGCTGCTCTATTGGTATACAAACATAAAAGTATATATATATAGAGATAAGTATTCAGTATAATCTATCTGCTCATAAAAGCCATCCAATGCCATCATATGGCACGTTTATGTAAATTCAGGTTCTAATTTGTGTTACTTTTTTGTTTTCTGGTAGATGGATGGAGACTATCGGAATGCTGTCAAATTGGTCATTGAATTTAAGGAGACCGGGCTCAAACCTGAGGTGTATAGTTATCTCATTGGGTTGACTGCCTTGGTTAAAGAGCAAAAAGAATTCTCAAAGGCTTTGCGAAGATTGAATTCATCGGTGAAGGATGGCTCAATTTCTAAACTGGATGCTGAGAGCATGCATAGTATCGAAAAGTATCAATCAGATTTGTTAAGTGATGGTGTTCTTTTATCGAACTGGGCAGTACAAGAGGGCAGCAGCGAAGTTCTAGGACTTGTGCGTGAGAGGCTCTTGTCATTGTATACTTGTGCCGGTTGTGGCTTGGAAGCTGAGCACCAACTTTGGGAAATGAAGCTTCTTGGCAGAGAACCTGATACACAGCTCTATGATGTTGTATTGGCCATTTGTGCTTCTCAAGGGGAAGCTGCGGCTGTCCGTCGCTTGCTTGCAGGAGTTGAGTCAACCAGTGCCGGAAGAAGGAAGAAGTCTATGTCATGGCTACTACGAGGCTATGTCAAAGGTGGCTTCATTCTAGATGCCTCAGAAACACTCATACAGATGCTGGACATGGGCTTGTTTCCTGATTACCTGGATAGAGCTGCTGTACTGACTGCACTGCGGAGGAACATACAGGAATCCGCAGCCTAGAATCGTACTTGAAGCTCTGCAAGCGACTATCTGAGACAGATCTGATTGGACCTTGTATTATATATCTATATGTCCGCAAATTCAAATTGTGGATGGTGCACATGCTTTAGAGTTCTGATGGACCCTTCATCATATATCCACTCATGGCAGGTACATAGTGGAAATCTCTACAAAATGTGGGTGGTTCAAATGCTTGTCCCTGATGAGAGCTTCATTTCTGGTGAACCGTTTGGTACATAATTATGGTTCCGTGTATATTTTTTTGACCGAAATAGAGCTATCGACTGGCTGTTTGTTGTAAGCAGGGCTATTGTAGTGCTGCTGAAGAATCCATATGGTACATGTTAGTTTTCTGTGTTACTGTTACCATATGCAGTTGCTGTTGAAAGCTGTGCGGTACTGCAGCCTGTAGGGGATCCGCAAGATGGAAAGCTGTAATGTACAGTTCTATTATATAAATATGTCCATGCGTTACTTAAATGTACAGTTCTTTTGGAACTGCGCTTGTAAAGTTGTACTGTACCGAGATTACATGGTAAATCTCTCTTTTCCTGGTTGTGGTCTGCCTTGTGCCTGACTTTGGAATGTGCAATGGAGAGCTGAATCTGAATGCAACTTGGTTTGATGCATGGACATGTTTAATTCTAGGCGTAACGAATTTTTGCAAAAGAATAGGAGGGCAATTTTTTTTTAGCCAAGTCATTAATTAGTTGTTACAAGATGAATATGAGGGATCTGAGGATGGCAACTCTACTGTACACTTACGCTTTATTGAAAAAAAGGCCCTCCCTTCACTTGTTCCGATGGTGCTAGAAACTTTTGTTGAAGAAAGAGGAAGATCAAGAGATCAAGATGCTAATATTTGGAACATTTCTATGAGTGGTGGGATGTGCCTTGGCCTCATTTCTAGAACTGTCGGTGATGTGATGTCCCTTTTTTAAAAAAAAAAAAAAAGAAAAGAAAAGGAAATACATTAATATTCTAGCTTCTAGCCTCTGCATTAACCAATGCATGTAACAGTTCCTTATTACAAACATGACCACTGCGATCTATACAAACTCAAACGTAATGTTTTTAACCAAAGTAAATGAAGGAAGAACTTCCAAACTTGACATCTAATGAGCAATTTCTATTACTAAATCTCCAACCATGTCTTACAAACATCTCCATCGAGGTTGCCTCATATATTTCTGCACCCCATCTTCATCATTTGGTGATGTCCCTCTTGTGATGACAAATTGTCTCAATATTTTTGCAGCCATCTTCATCATTTGGTGATGTCCCTCTTGTGATGCCATTTGTCGAGGTTAACATCACAAAGCCTGATTGGTATTGTCGGGACCGGAGGCTACCTTTGCATTTGGTTTTCATCCTTGAAGGCCCCTCTGTTGAAAAAACTTGCTTTTACTGGTCCATGCTGGTCTTGATTTCTTGCTCAACACAATGAGTGATGCAGATAGTCAGGTAAAAGATACTATTGCTTGGACTCTTGGGAGGGTATTTGAGCTCTTGCATTCTCTAGCTGGTGCAAACCCATCATAAATAATTCAAACCTTACTCGTATCATGTCTGTGTTGTTGGAAAGCAATAAAGATACTCCAAATGTTGCCGAGAAAGTCTGTCGAGCTATTTATTTTCTTGCCCAAGGCTATGAGGATGCAAAGTCAATGTGTTCTGTGCTCACACTTTATCTGAGAACCGTGCTGATACATTTCAGGCTTGTGTTTCTGCTTATGGAGCAGTGAATGAGATTGTGAGTCAGTCACATACCTGAAACTTCAGGCATCATAGGCCAATTGTCTAGAACAGCAAAACTTGGTTCATTGATCTTGGTATTTTTCAATGGTGGTGATGGGTTTGCTTCATGTTTTTCATTTCTTGTCTAGCTGATCAAATGTATATACGATGAACACACAGAGACAGAGAGATGCATTAAATCAAAAATTGATCTTATGGACATGTTTGGTTATTGGTTATTCCATTTCCGTGTCATTATAGCTTCTAGGTTATCCATTCATTGTTGCGTATGTAAGGATGTATGCACCGGCGGAACCAGAGGGGGGTGTGTAGCAGGTAAGGGGGCAGTCCCCCCAAGCATGGTGAATTCTTTTTTACATATAGAAAATTCATTTGGGTACCTAAAAATATATTATTTCACTCTATTTTGATGATAAAAATAGACTAACATTCATTTTTATAGGCTAAATAGATATAGAAAATTTTAACATCATGTGCATAGAATATATTTAGCATACTTATGAGGTATTGTCGTATTGTCTGAACCCCTTATTCAAAAGTAGTACTGGCTCCGCCTCTGGATTTATGTGGGACAGATCAGTGGTAGTCGAGGTGCACAATTTGTTACCGGCAGAAACAGGCCCGGTAAATAGATGGAGCAACCGAGAGAGCAAGGCAATGCTATTATTGGATAGTATTTGAATTGCCCGCTATAAAGGGGAGACTCGAAGCAATTCTTCTTTTGCAATTCTTTTTTTCTGCATTATTAAATTGATAAAGTAATGTTATTTAAAAAAAAAAAAAAAACTGCTCTTGTCGCACGCTTCCTTTTGTTCATATGTACAGATGGATACAGACTTCAACAGAAACTCAAATAATAAAATTAACAAAAAAAAAGCAACCTGTATTATCTACTAGCAAACAGCTTTTTCATGTGCATTTGAACTGAAGATTTTCCTGGAAATTTTGTTCTTTCTTTTGTAGGATTTAGATCCATATCTTGATTTGTAAACAATCGGTTCGTCCGTGTTGGGTTCAGTTAACCTCTGTGGAGATGATCTCCAGCTCCGCCCACCACAGCGGCGACACCTTGGGGGTGGCCGCGTCGGGTGGCATGGCGGTTATCTCCCTGAGGCGCTTGGCGACCTCCGGCATGGCGAGCCGCCGCCTGGGGTCCCGGTCGGTGCATCCCCTGATGACGCCGTCCAGCCTGTCGACGGTGGCGGCGTGGAAGGACCTCCGCAGGGCTGGGTCCATCACGTCCCTGAGCTGCCGCTCCCCTCTGAGGTAGGCCGCGGCCCAGCTCTCGAGCAGGCCGCCGTCCGACGACGCCGTGAACCGGCCGGTCATGGTCTCCAGCAGCACCATCCCGTAGCTGTACACCACGCTCTCCCTGTCCGGCAGCGCCGGCGGGGACAGCGACAGGGGCCCGGACACGGACACGCGGGGCTCGTCGCAGAAGAAGACGTCGGAGATCTTGGCCGCGAAGTCGTCGGTGAGGCAGATGGTGGACGTGTCCAGCGCCCGCAGGATCTCCGGTGGGCTCAGCTGGTGCATGTGTTCCAGGCAGTAGGCGACGCCGACCGCCACACGCAGGCGAGTCGGCCAGTCCAGGTAACCGTCTTCTCGAACTGCAGACACCATCAGTATATGATTAAGATTTTGACTTGTCCTCAAATGCAATGCAGCGAAGTGATTACCGTGCAGATGCTCAAAGAGCGTGCCGTTTGGTGCGTACTCGAACACCATCATCCTTGTGAAGGGCTGCTCTTCCTGGCAGTAGCCCAGCAGGTTCACGAAGTTCTTGTGGTTCACTCTGGACAGGCTTGTTATCTGAAAGTGAAAGATTTGCATTACAACTCTAGTACTCTAGTTTCGATCGATGTCAGTTGATTTGTCATTTATATATTGTTTACCTTCTTCCTGAACTGAGATTCGCAGTGCTTGTTCCATTCTTTGGCAGAGTTCTTGGTGGTGGACACCACGGCGATCTCCACGCCGGTCGACAGCGTCCCCTTATACACCATGTAATCCGTTAGGGTGCCAATGACGTTGCTGAAATCCTCGCAGGCGATCTCAAGCTCCGACCTCTTGAGCGACGGCACGCCTGTGACGAACGCCTTCTGCAGCTGGCCGCTGAGTCCGGTCGCCCAAGGCCTGACGGTGACCACCTTGTTGGAGCGGTAGAACAGGACGAAGAGGACCACCGACACGGCCGCCACAAGGGACGCCCCGGCCGCCGCAATGAAATAGACAGGCCTGCTAACGCCAGAGTGTGGCGACCTCGCCGCTCCGGCCGCACCGCCGCCGGCAACCACCGGCCTACTACTACTACTGCCGTCGTCGGCCGGTACCACCACCACCGGCGGCTGTGGGGGCAGCGCGATGCTGTGCCAAGGATTTGAGATCACCGGCGAAGGTGACGGGGATTGCGTTGGTGCAAAGGGAAAGCTCATCGTCGGCGGCGTAGCCGCTTTGGGTGCCCACGGCAGCCATGGCGGCCACTGGTCTGTCGTCGTCACATCAGGCAACGACGATGCCTTGTTGCCGGACCAGTACCTGTTCTGCTGTTGCTGCTGCTGTTCTCGCAGGAATTTCCTGGTCCGGTCACCGTGGATTTTTATCTTTATCCTGCTAATAATTGGTCGGAGGCAAAACGGGGTGTGTGAGCACAAGAAGCACAGAACAATCTGACAAAGAGGCGATGTATCATCATCTCATCTGCTGGTGATGGTGGTTCACCTGTCAATTCCTGACAACCAATGGATGATTCCAAGCTCATCTACATGTGTTGTGTCTATCTACTATAGTTGGTACGGTACGTACAATTTGTGAAAAGTAATCCAGGAAGGTAGATATCTAGGTGTGACGAATATTTGTGGACAGACTTTAGGTGATCTGCATTGATTTTTTTTATCTGCTGTTTCCAGGTGAAAATTGAAGTGGACGCCTGGTGCCGAAAATGTGTCATCTGCTACATGGAAGAAGTCAAAGCTGATTCGGTACTGGCTTTGCTGGTAGTATTGGTCAAAACAAAAGAAACTGACCAGAGCCTATGAGAATCTGCCTAATGCCTCTAATGTTCGAGCCATGGACACGTTTTTATAGGGGAACAGTCCAAAACTGGAAAGTCTCAAAGAAAACTAAAATTTTCCGGCTCAGGATTAGTTGACAGATCTCACCTAGCTTGGGAGGCAGAGACGATATCTTCCTCTGCGTTCATAGTCCCACCTACAGCCAGTTAGGATGATCACCAAAACATGTATCGAATTTTTCAAGGCGTCAGAACTGAATGGCAAAGCTTTCTTTCATAAAGAAATGACAATACTAGGATTCAGGTAACCATGGATTGTTGTTCAATTGTCATCTCACCTTGTCCGGCATCGTTGCAGCTGCCGAGTTCAGGGAGCGCAGAGACCACCACCAGCAGCAGCAGCAGCACAACGAGCACATGGTGGCGCCGCGTCTTGTCCATGGACGCCGCCGGCGAGGTTATTCTACAACGGAGCAACATGGGGACGCCGAGTGATCATGGAAGGCCACACGCCTCAGCTTGCAGGCGAGGGAAGAGATGGCTTGATTGGATAGTGTGGCCGGAAATCTTGGAGGTAGCACTTGCCGGGCCGGGGAGACTGAGAGCTAGATAGGCAGAAGACGTGGTCGCAGAGATATGAGGACGAGGAGGAAGATGGCCACGCGGAGGGTGGTGTTGGTGTTGCAGTGGTGATGATTTGGGGTTAGCGAAATCGCAATTAATCCACTCTTGGCCCGATGCCGCGATGGCGATTTATGTATGGCACCCCAAAAGCAACGGCTCCATCGAGATCGAGAGAGTTGGGAGGTCAAAGCACGGAGTTAAATTGTACTGTGGCCCCTGGTCCCAGGGTCGGGCCATAGTGGAGCAGGAATTGGCCCCCATGTCGCAGCCCGGGTCTCCACCCACCCATGGTCTCTGCCTAGGCAAGGTAGTTTTTGCGGTTGACGAGCTTTGAATTTGGATTACCAAAAAGATGGCAGTCTAGACAGTGGCGAAGCTCGTCGATTTTGACACCTAGGATCACTGTCAAAGCGTATATACCGTTCACACCGGGTCTACTACTAGATAACAAAACTAGCTCATAAATGTAGATAATAGAAATAACTTTTTCATTTAAGAATCCATTTCTTAAAAATTGTATAAGACCAGTCTCGGGGTGGGTTTCATTCGAGTTTCATTTGCATTAAATATGTTGCCACATATGCATTTTTGATGACATGATATTGTATTTAAGAAGAGAAATAAGAAATGAGTGTCATCTAGATGAAACTCTCTTGGCATAATTACCAACTATTTTTTAGTTATGGAATTAAATTCTTTTAAAACTCTAGAATGAAACTTTTCATTGAGAGAGCATGTTTCATCTAAGTTTCATTTCATTTAACATGACATGACAGTCTTGGAAATAACAAAGTAAAAAACTCTTCAATGAGACTGGTCTAATGCTCAAAGACATCGATCTTGATCAATAGTTGAGTAGGAGTTTTAGCAAAGCATCTCTACATACTAAAAAAAATTGGCATAATCAAATAACCATTCATGGGATATCTAGATTGGGAAGAGTTCAGCGTTCAAAGAGAATTTAAGTTTAGTTAAGAATAGAAAATTATGAAGCCATAGTCGGCCCTCTTCTATTGCAATTGGCAATGCAAGGGTGTTTGGTTTGGTAGCTAAACTTTAGTCCATTTTTGTCTATTTTGTTACCAAACACATGGACTTAATGGGAGTTAAAGCCGAGGCTGCCTTATCTTTTAGTCAATTTGATCAAATCACCCTAACTAAAACATTTTAGTCAACCAAACCAAACATGCACAACTAAACTTTTACGGTTCATATAGCTAGCTAAACTTTACCTCCTTTGAACCAAATAGGGCTTGCAGCCTGGTCTCAGCTTTGATTGCAGTGTTGCGGTTTCTTTGCCTTTGGGCTGTTGTAATGTTGCTTTGCCTCTACGGCTATGGCAACCCACACGACCACTCGGATAGTTTTGCCAACGAGCATGCTGTTGTTGCTGCAGATGGGCCTAGGACCCAAAGTCATGGGAGTCGGGGTCTCGAGGATATAGGCGTCGCGATATCTAGCTATGTTCCCTCTTTCTTTGGACCAACAGGTTAAAATATCTAGTCCAACACCTCTGTGGGCTACAAAACTATATACTGAAAGGGAGATTTGGGACACGCTTAGGACCATGGCCCCTGCGGCCCTAATCCCAAATCCGCCCCTACATGCAAGTGATTATGTTTATTACAAGATATTTATTTTGTGTTAACTGGACATTAGTGACCGACAATTCAGGAATGCGGTTTGTGCTAACCCGACATTAGTGGGTGTTTGGAATTGCTCCACTCCACGTTTTTAAGGGCGCCCGCCGGGCGTTCTCAAATCGGACGTGGGCGTAGGAAAGATTCTAAAAGTAGAATCCAATTCATGAGAGGAAGTTGTCGATGGACTGTTATTTTGTTGGGGAATGTGCGAGCTAGACGATTCACCCGTCGCTAGCCCTGTGAATATTGCGTCTCTCTGTCCTCCTGATTGGTTAGTTCCCCTCCTAGATAGCTGAGGTGGCCACTGCTGGGACGCCCTAAGCTCCGCTCCATAGCTTTTAGCCAGATGATTTTAACTCCACGCACTGAGTTCGAGGTAAAAGGATAACATTGTTAAGAGCACTGCTCCACAAACTTCAAGTTTTTGTGGAGCTGATCCAAGCAGAGTTTGTGGAGTCCCAAGCACCACCTCAGTGGGAGGGGGAAGCGGAGGGCGGGCAGATCCATATGGATGGATGGGTCGGGTGAATTGTCTCCTTCATTCGCTCGCGGCGGAGTGGATGGATGGATGGAAGGGACTGTAGAGTAGGGTGGCGCCTTGTCAGCCGCCGCTTTCTCTGGTTCCGCCGATTCGATGGCCATCGCTCGCCTACCCGCCCATCTGCCATATGCTATTACTAACGCTAGCTAATCCCGTCGTCGTCTTCTTCCTGATGCGTAGTAGCCATGCATGCATGGATCAACGCAAAGCCGCCGTAGCCAAGCTTAAGTGGACCGCAAGCAATTAACCAACCAAAATGGGAACGGAAGGTACCCAACCTAAGCACGCACTTGCCGGTACTGGCTAGCTAGCTCTTGAGTACTTGCATTTTGGAGCCTGCTGGACCCTGGAACTACGAACGCAATGACATTACACTCAATACACATGTTCATCTAATTTTCTCAGTGGCTTCGAATTTCTTAGTTTTGCAATCGCAATGGAGAGGCGGATCAGAGATCAAGATGATCGGTGTACGACATTTTCAGTCATGTTTCTCTGCTTTAGTTCAGTACCAACAACAAGCTTTTATTTAGATTAGAGAAGAGAGATGAGGAAAGATGGGGCTAGCTTGTTGACGGCCATTTGTTGCTAACGCGCCTCCTGATTATTAGCACACACATACGGATCGGCTTTATTATATACAGTAGCTTCTTTCATTTTGCTATAAACAGGGCTTTGCGGTCCATAATTCCATATGATTGACTTTGTAGATCGAGTGAGTGTGTGTTGTTGCTCACCTAACGGAAAACTGAAGCGGAACCAACTGGATCGTGTCCTCTCATCTTTTCTGACTGCTTGCTATCTTATCAGAATGTTTTCTCTGACTCTGAGCAACATACTACACACCTTTAACAAGGAATTCATAATGGTTGCTAGTACTTACGACCTTGCATGCTGCATCCTCAGCGTTTTCCAGAGAATTATTTGCATTGGCTGGTGAAAACCTCAATCTTAATGAGTGTCTATGAGATAGAGTAGGATGATACAGTCCACCTCTTGCACACTGAAAGTGACATTCAGACGTTCATATCTTCAGTGCACGGACACTACCATGCAATGGAAAAAAAAAAAAGACTTAAAGCAGGGCGCTCTCGGTCTCCCCTACCAGTGAACTTCAAGAGGGACATTCATTGGATGGACAAGACCACCGTACCTAACAAATTGTGGTCTTTTTCTCACCCTTTTTTTTTTTTTGGACAGATTTAGAGGATCCACACATCAATATATACACGTAGTAGAAAAAATTAACCGATTCAATATGGTTTTTTTGAGGCCTCCGGAATATTAACTGAGGCGGGCCTACGAAAATATGGTGTTTTTGGAGGCAGGGCACTTATAATTAAGACCCGCCTCGGTTCTTAGATTTTAGCCTCCGTAAACCGATTGCAAGGCGCTAACCGCGCGCCCCGGTCAATACGAAATGACCTCCATAGTTAATCTGAGGTATTAACCGAGGTGGTTGAAAATCCTGCCCACCTGAGGGGGTTTTCAAGAGGTTATGATTAATGTTTCTTTGTAGCAGTGAGTGTAGCAATGAGTTAAGGGTTTCGATCAACTTGTCTTGTGTAAAATGTTGCCATTTAATTCTTCCATATCTCGGGAATTGTTCCATTTAGCTATCACATGTTTTGGTATATTATAATTTCCCCAGGTTGCACATGTGGGAAATGTTTATGCATTTTGGGAATAAAGAACTGAATAAAGACATAAAGACATCTAGGGGTATAGAAGGGGTGAAACTCTAGGCCCAACTGGCTGGTGAAGCTCATGGATCAAAGAGAGGGTATCTACTCTCTCGGTCCTAAAATGTAACATTTTTTTATCTTATCCTAAGTCTGTAGTACACACATCATATTCTCCAAAAAAAAAAAACATCATGATGTATGGGTCATTAGATACATAATCAAATTTACTTTCATAATTTATCCCTTTGAACTTGGCCAAAACTTAGGACAATTTGACTTATGACAAACTAAAGAACTAGATTATAGGATAATCTCCTATAACTTTAAAAATAAGGAGGTGCTAAGGTTCAAACTTTGGGTCGGACGGGAGAGCCCAGAACTCACTGCCTAACCGGTCACACCTTGAGAAGCTTGGTGACTTATAACAAACTTACTTAGGTCCAATCTATTTGATGACAGAGGGAGTACTCCCTTCATTCCCCCACCCCCTTCCCTTTCCCCACCCTTTTTTTTTCTCTCTGAAGCTATTCTAAATAAAATATTTTTAGGCTTGTATTATTAAATACACCATGAAATATATATATTTTCATAAGATACTTGTTTGATGTCTAAATAAATTTTAGTGTTATTTTCTATAAAGTTGGTCAAAGTTAAAATAGTTTGACTTACGGCAATGTTGATAGGGAGAGTAGTAGCTTAGTAGCTAACGAGGAGTAGGGTGTTCTACTATACATAGAAACATTTACAAACTAAGAGTGATATAAAATGTCCACTTACACTAGTCCCAATGTCCAGCTAGATCTATAACTTACCATGAGTTTCAGTTTTTAGACATCTAAAGTGAAGTTAATATCTGTGCAGAGACAAAAGCTTCATTATCCCCTCCTTTTCCATACCATGAAGGGTATCCCTTGTTTTTTTTTGAAAGGACCACGAAGGGTATCTAACTGTAAGAATAGTACAGTACAGATGTGTTATGCGTGAAGTTTTCCCATGGACCATGAGGAGTAAGGTGCAAGGTTACGACACGGTCAGCAACCAACTTATGTCAATGAATCTTTATTAGTAGCCAGACCCATCACCCATATGCTTGTATATGTGGATGTATGCATGCATATTTTGTTTGGTTGGCGGCCAATTCATAGTGTGTACTACATAGGACATGGATTGAAGGCAAAACAAGAGAATAATGCATCGGCAATGGACCCATTGCCTAACAACCAGTGAGCAACATGTACTCCTTGACCTCTGTTTCTATTATAACCCACAAGCTAGTGTTTCCCTGGCAGAGTTGGAGGACGGTCTTCTCATCTTGCCAATTGTCTGAAATTGTGACAAGACCTTCAGACATTCATCTTCGATGGCGATGCTAGCACCGATCTGGCAGTCTAGCTGACCTTCAGTGTACTAGACAGGGGCTTACAAATAGACACCATTGCCTCACTAGCTACCGGCAACGTTCTTGAAGAAGCACATTGATGGATGGACAGGTCCAGCCTACCTAATAAGTTGCTCTGTTCTATTCTCATTTTGGTCAGCTTTGGATTGGATCGACACAATATGCAATTATGCAGGGAGGTGGATTACGGCCTTTGGTCTTAGGAAAATGTACGTGTGGAGTGGTTTGAGATGCACCGGCCAGCAACATGGTATGGTGTACAAAAGCGCGATGGTGTCAAACTTGACCGGTAAAGAATATACTGTGACTTCTGTTATGAACCGCAATGCATGTACACAGGAGGTGTAGATAGTTAACAGTTGTACCCTAGTTCCTTAATAAACAAACAAGGTCCCTATGCCTTTATGGGTTTTAATAAGTTGATCTGATTATTCCAAGGTACTTTCACTTAAACTTGATAAACTTGATACTCAAATAAGAATCTAGTTCCACATGCAAGGGACAACCTTTAGCAACCCCTCACCACCACCTTTGTAAAAGAAAGGCCTAATTTCATCAGCTTCTGAATGTCAGCATATGAAGATATGTGTATTTCGTTTATCGAAAATAAAAACGTTAAATCTAAAAGGACAGATGATGGAAGTAGGATGATAGGGTCGATGATCTGGAGTTAATATCCTCATAAGGAGTGCCCATGAGCACCATGACCTTTGGAGATAGTAACCACAAATTGATCTCCTACCAATGAAAATTGACTCCCGCAATGGTGACCTGATCATGGCCATTGCTAATGGGTCATTGCCGAAATCTAAATAAAATGTTTTAGTACAAATGAGGAAGTAGCATAATGACAGTAGGATGGATAATGGTCAACTTGCTTTAACTCTGTTTTTACCCACTTACATCCACAATATTTATCATCTTACTTACCCCCTTGAACAGAAAACACCAAAATTCATCACTGTCACAGCCGCCTTTTTTTTTTTGTGTGGGGTGTGTGTGTGTGTTTTAGCTGGGGGGGGGGGGGTGGGGGTGGAGGCGGCGTGGCTAGGGCAGGGGCGGGAGGCGTGGGTGAGGGTGGCGGCGGAGGCCAGGGCAAAGGCAGAGAACATATTTCTTTATTGGTTGTCCCTTGAGATTACATCTCCCTTATTTATATAGCCCTCCTATAAGACTTGTAATGTAAGTAATCTCTAAAGGTTTCCTTATAGATCAGAATACCTTTTTACAAGCAAAAAAACTCTTATTCTTTTCATAATAGGAGATTTCCTTATAGATTGGAATATCCCCTTCACACAAAAATCTATCTTTATCCTAATCAAATTCTTATTCTAATTATCGAAGAAATCGCGGAAGCGGCGGCGAGGCCGCGGGCGCGGCGCCAGGGGGCCCCCTGGCCGCTCGCGGGCCTCGTGGGGCAAGTCCTCCAGGCCCAATCTCTTGAGGTGTGACATCTACCCCCTTCTCCGACCGGGCGCATCCTCGTGCTGGATAAAAAGTCCACTCTGTGACACACGGAGCAGGATCCGGTGCGTCGACGGAGATGCGTTGAAGCTCTGTGCCTGTTCGGGACAATGGTCGGGTGCGGGGATTGGATGGGTCAGGGATACTTGTTGGTCCGTTGGGCTTCTATTGGTGTCGACCGGTGTGTGGACGCAGCCTGGTTCGGACGTCTAGGCACTATCGTCTCCGTTAAATTAGCGCTCACATTTTCAGCGTCGCGGGCTATAGACCTGGGTTGCGATATCGCACCGCAGTCCCCGGACATAGCTACACTTGAATTGGTGACGTCACAGGGAGGGATGAAAACCTAATTGATATTTTTCTATTATCTGTCCATCTGAAAAAAATCATATGTTAAATAGATAATCCGTATTTAAATCCAACATCCACTTTCATTCTTGGCGTAGGGTGGATCGGGAAACATGCGGGAAGCATTTCCATCTGAACATCAGGGGTCGGCCATATCCAGATCAGGGATGTCACAACTTGACCCAGTTGGTAAAAAGAAAGAAAATGTAAATTTGAATAAACAACAACCAACAAGTCAGCTATGTCAGTACTATTACTGTGATGATGGGCTTAGATACATATGTTGAGCTGGTATTATTGTTGATAGTTTTGGGTGGGGATTTCACGGTTGCTCATTTCCTTTGAGATAAGACATCAAGAAGGTTGAAACGAGACAAGAAAAAGTCTGGAGGGAGTCAAAAGTGGGCTTATTCCTTGATGTTTCTAACCTTGAACATATTGGCTAAGCTCAGAAACACACAATTACCCTGATCGAACAATGCCAAATTCCAACACGTTTTGGTTTGATGAACCGAGATCTTCAGGTGAATCCAACGCGGCACAAGTGATCTAGGAATTCTTCGTCAGCTAGCATTTTGTACGTCTTCCATGTCTTGGACGATCGACTCTGCGATAGGGATCTCATCTGTGCACGTCAGCTGCCGGAGGAGCAGGCCGCACACCGGACAAGCCCATTCTCGTTGCAGGACGCGCAGACGCGGAAACCGCCGGTCTTCTCGCTGAACCGGCGGTGGCTGCCGCAACATGCGCCGCACGGCACGAACCGCGAGCCTCCGCACGACGCGCACGGCGTGGGCGCCGCCTGCGCCGCGCCGGCCAGGACGCGCCGGAGCTCCCCGCTCTCGTGCAGGAGGCGCACCTCTTCGGCGTCCCCGACGAGCCTGCCGCCGACGAAGAGCTGTGGCAGGGGGCGGGCGGTCCCGCCGCATCAGCGCGCGGAGCTCGGCGAGGTAGGCGGCGTCCATAGACACGTCCCGCTCGTCGACGGAGACGCGGAGCCCGCGCAGGATCGTGCGCACGACGCGGCTGTCCTCGAACGTGGTGCGCACGGCGCGGAGGGAGGTGAAGTAGAGCACGACGCGGCGCTCCCCGGCCACGGAAGCCGCCGCGGCCTCGGCGGCCGCCGCGAAAGACTTGCACGACCGCAGCCTGGACGCCGACCGCGCGCGGTGAAGGACGATCTTGCTACCTGAGCCGGCTCCGGCGCCGGCACCGGCAGTGGGACTACTAGCATCATCGGCCGGCGCGTCGTCAAGGACCGCGCTAATGCCCGGGTAGTCCTTGCCGGTGGGCGACGAAACCGTGGGCGACGAGAAGGTCGGCGACTGCGTGAGCCGCCCGGAGGTCTTGCTCCGTCGGACCCACGACGACCACATCGCCGGCGGCTGCTTCTTGGCTTCGGTTCGCCTTCGCGAGGAGAGGTGGAGGCCAGGGGCGTCGTGAGGTCGTGCATGCGCGCGCGCGTGTTGGCGTTGGTGGCTAGTTGTCTGGTTGCCCCGCCGTTGGCATCCTAATTTTAACCATGCTTTAACTGTCTCAAATTCTTGTGGTGTCTTCCTTCATTTGGTGAGTATTAATCTTCTATGATCCGTTTATTACTCTCTCTTTTTTCAACATGTTGTCTCTCCCAACTTTCAGGGGAGCATGTTCCCGAGGAGGATGCTTTCATTACTTTTTTATAATTTGATGATTGAATTGTTACAAAATTCTAATGGAAATACAGCCTCCATCCAGAAAAAAGATGCAGTCATACAAAAGTCTAAGACTATCCGCACTCTTCATCCTTTTAAATGTATCCTCTATATGAAGTATTACGTCGCGGTCATCAATATATTCTCTATATCTCTTCTCTATCTGAAGTGGACCCATGCGTCGGTTTATATTTATTCTTTTTTTCCCCTCGGCCGACGCCCTCCCCTCACTCGCTCCATCTGTCGACACCATCCATGGGCGCTACCACCGCCGCCACCCCCACAACAAGAACGGTGGTGCCACCCGGTGAAGTTTGTGGTGCACTTGGCGCGTCCGACGGACTCCGCGTCGGGACGCTAGGGTTTTGAATCCCAGCGTCCGGCGCACTTGACTTGGGCACCGATGGCGCTTTGCGCCTATCGCTCGCTTCGGGCGCGTCCGGCGCTACGGACGACGCGATAGAGAGCACCGCACGGGGACCTCGCGAACTCCCGCACTTGAGCGTCGGCGCCAAAGATCCGACGCTTCTTTGTTTTTACACGGGCGCTACCCAGCGTCCGTGGCGTCTGGCGGGCGTGTCCGGTGCGCCACGACATAGAGGGGTTTTGAATCCCAATGACCATATTTTGGAGTGGGCTCTATATATGTGTGTTTGGCCGGCTTGGGGAGTTCTCTGTTGCACATTTGAACACTCTAGCACTGTTGTGAGCTGAAGATACTCCCCTCCACTCATCTCTCTTGCCTAACTTCGATCCTTGGTGAGATTGAGTGAGATTCAAGTGCATATAGCTAGTTGATTGCATCTAGAGACACTTGATCCTTGGAGGAGCTGCAGAATTTCGTTTCTCTTGGGAATTTGCTTGGTTCCCTAGGGGCTTGGAGTTCGTGGAGGTGTTGAGCTCGATTGGAGCTTGTTCGAGGCCACACCGGTGGACTTGTGAGGGGTTGAGCCTTCCCCCTCGGGAGATTCGCGAAAGACATCACTAGTGGATTGCTTGTGGCTTATGGATCCCCTCTTGTGAGTGATTCATTGAGCTCCCACCGTGGGATTTGGCACCGGCCATTAAGCTTGTGGATCATCAAGTGGGTGTATCGCCACAACGAGGAGTAGCGTGTCGGCAAACACGTGAACCTCGGTAAAAATCATCGTGTCAATTGTGCTTTGCTCGTTGGAAATTTCTTTGACAACGGTGATTGGCCACTACCTCTACTCTACACCGTTGGTATTGTATTCTAGCACTTCTTTGCGTTACCTTGATAGTTTTGCATTGTGTACTTTGCTTAGCTTGTGTAGCTCCTAGTGTTAGAATTAGCTAGTTTATCTTGATCACCTAGGAGCTATGTTACACGCAGTGCGGGTGCGGGTATCCAATATGATACGTATCGGATACGCGGATACACACTTTCTTAAAATAAAACCCACTAAAATGGTGTATCCAAGTATCCGTATCCGAGTATCCGACGAGTATCGGATACGGATACGTCACCCCCCTTGAAGTATCCGTGTAACATAGCCTAGGAGTATCTTAGCAACGTAGCTCTTGTGTGAGAGTAGAGACATCAATCCTAGAATTGCTAGGTGGCTTGCTTAGTTTGTAGCACCGCTTATTACGCATCGCCATCTTATTTACTAACCGTTTTGTTTAAGTGTTGTTGTAGAATTTTTAATAGGCTATTTATCCCCTCTAGCTATTAGGACCTTTCGGACGTGCACCGCTTGATGGACGTGAGTGCCGCCCCTTCTCCCTCTCCCCTTCCTCCGTCTCCTCCCTCTCCCTCTCCCTCTCCCCTTCCCTCGGCCTCGCCTCGCCGGCGCGGCGGAGGGCCATCGGCTTCAGCGGCGGTGGAGGGGTGCGGCGCACTTCTCTCTCCCCTTCCTGTGCCTCCATGCTCTCCCTCTCCCCTACGCGAAGCGGCGGGCGGGCCGGTGAGCTCCTGCGCTTCATTCTTTGTGGGGCTCGCCGAGGGCAACACTTGGACCTCCACCGGTCTCGCTGGAGCGATTGCGGCTATCTTGCGCGGGCGGCATGCATGGATGGCCGACGGAGGGCGGCGCGCGCGCATGAATCGCTCCGCAGCGGCGAGTGGCGCGATGGTCGCAAGACGTGGGGGCGTTCTCGGCGCACGTTCATGGAGGTGGGGGAGACGACACAGTACGCATCTCGGGGGGAGGGCCCACCCAAGGCCACGCTGGATCTTTGCAGGAGCTCCTAGATTCCCTCAAATTTCCGGACGTCGGGCATGATGCCGGATGATGAGGTGGCGCGATGCTAGAAGCCGTTGCAACTCTTATTTCTGGTAAAAGTCTTTCCAGTAAAATTTTACAGGAGCGCAGTGCAGATAGTCTAAGGTTGTGCTTGGTTTCGCCATTATATAAAAGAAGTATATAGAAGTACAATTGAATGTCTATATATGGATTGCCCCTCATCACATATTTAAAATTTTACTTCCTCCATTTTAAACTATAGGATGTTTGAGTTTTTAAAACACAGTTTAACCACTCATCTTATTCAAAAAAAAAATTGTATAAATATTATCAAATTTAGGCTATTTTTTGAAGAACTTTCATTAAAAAAAGCAAGCTATAATAAAAGATGTGACATTTACATAAATTTTGAATGAGACGAGCGATGTGGAGTAAAAATAGTCAAAACGTCTTATAATTGCAGTCCTTGGGAAAAAAAAAAATTAGCTGGATATGCTTTTACGGGACTAACTGAATCTTATTACAGTCGCTTGAGCAACTTATTACAACCGTCCATATGAATGGCAATCAGGCAAAGCAATACAAACGGGGCCTTCAGAGTTTGTTTCTCTATAACAGGGCCTTCTGAGTTGGTTTGATCCATGGGTAATGAATGGGCCTACTTGATCAAGAGCCACGCCAGAGAAAGGCCTCATGTTCATTTTTTTTTTTTGATAAGAAGTTCATGTGGATTGACTCCTATCAGAGCCCATGCATCTATGTCACTGCTTTCTATTCATGAGTATATATATTTTAGCTGGAAAATTATTTTCTTTCCCAAGGAGCACATCTTAAAATTGACAAAGTGACTACGCAACCTCGTATTAACTTCAGTGTTCTCTCCCAACAAGAATAACATCATTTCTTTCTAGAATAAATCTAGAAAAATTAGTAACACTTGTATCACGCACATTCCGTTTTCATCATCAGCAAATTATTATTATTTCTGTTAAGATCCTTTTTCTTAGCGGATATAAATAAATGTTTAGCATGTTGATCTTCACAAAGATTTGATGATAATTACTTTTCTTTTTCCCTATTATAAGAATTGGGGATTTATTTATATGCTTTAAATTAACTTGCATTATACTATTTATATGCACACGGCCTTGAAATAACTAGAATAATCGTCAATCAGAAACTGTCGTTTAGCTATAATGTTTTTTTTTTTTTCTGCATTATATATACAATATACTAATGGACTAGAGTGTCTTTTAATTTCTAAGTTCCTATAATGGATTAATTGTCGCAGGAGTCGGGACAAACCCATAGTCTAAAAGGGTGTTTGGTCCTAATTTTTTTTTGTGCAAGGACTAAAAAAAGAGTCCTAGAAAACCAAACAATACTTTTTTTTGGACTTTTGGCTAAAAGTCCCTAATAAAAGCACCTCCTTAAGAGTCTTTTTCTAAATGTCTTAGAACTAAAAAAAAATCTTAGGCATAATTAACCAAACATTGCCAACGTTTTCCACCAATCTAGCCGAATCGGATACCGGTATCCGGAGACCGGGACGATTTCCACCACCCATGGCTTCCGAGATGAGGGAGTTCACCACGCCGCTGAAGACGCTCCTCGACGACAAGCTGCGTCAAGATCGGCCGCCGCCGATGAGATGGAGACGCTGCGCCGCATGGAGTGCGTCTTCATCACCTCCAAGACTACCCCGAGCACGGCGACCAAGCCGGAGGACAGCCGGCCCGGCCGCCGCCGGGCCGGGGGCCGCCCGAGGGCGCCACCGGCGCCGCCCCCCCCTCCCCTCCGCGGCCTCCGTTGGCGGCTCCGCCCCCGCCATCCTCCACCCGGAGGAAGAAGATGGCGTTCTAGGTGGACGCACCGGCCGGTCATCGGCGTCATCCTTGGCGACACCGCAAGCACCGGCCGCCCCCTCCTCTCCACCGACACACGCAATCGAAGCAGGACTCTCGGCGAGACGGCGTCACCGCGGCGCCCGCGGCGCCACCGGGCGCCGAGGCGCCCGACGCCGCCACCGGCGCCAGGGCGTGGTGCCACACGCGGCATCACGCCCCCCCCCTACGTGACACGCTTGCAAGTCCGTGAGTACAGCGGCACCGACGACCCCGACCCGACCGCTGGCCGGAGCTCTTCTGGGCTCTTCTTCAACTTGGAGATCGACCCGGACTACTACGTGAGTTACGCCGCCTTCCACCTCACTTGGTATTCTTTGCCGATGCGGTTCATGGATGCGTCCAAGAGGAAGTCCCCGATCGAGTGGGGACGAGTTCACTCACCGCTGCGCCACCACTTGAGACCCCCTACCTACCCGACATCTGCGGGCGTGCGCGCCACCTTCCGGGGAGGCAAGTTGGGCGACTACATCGACGCCGAGAACTATGCACTACGCATGGAACTCGAGGGGGCGCCACCGCGTGTCGCCCCTCTTCGTGGGAGGCCTGCGGGAGACGCAGCACGGACTTCGAGTGGTTCGAGCCTCGTTCGATGGAGGGCCATTGACCTTGCCCGCCGCCGCAACGACGACGAGCGGACGACGACGAAAGCGGCCGGCACCGGCGCCAACACGGCCGCGACCGTCATGCCTACCCAGGCGATATCGACGGCGACATAGCGGCCAGACTGCTTGGTGGATCGCATGCCGGGACAACGGCGTCTTGTTGTTGCCATGGACGACATCGACGGCCGACGGGCGAATGACATGATTGCTGAGCTGCACTTGGGCACGACGACCAACAAGGAGCTCGGGATCATCGCTAACGCCATCGAGTTGCGGGCTACCGCACTGAGTGGAGCCTCCACTACGGCATCGTGAGGTACTTCCACCGCTACTACATCCCCGCCGCCTTGAGCTTCTCGGGACTTTTCTGGGGGGAGAACGTCCCACGCATGGCGTAGCGATGGGCTTCCACCTTCCCAACCGCCCTCGAGAGGATCGGCGTTCCCAAGAAGCGTCCTCCTACTACAGGGCGACCCGACGGCGTCGGTCGAGGGGCGCCACCGTCCTCCTCTTCGACAATACGGCGGCGTCTTCTTCCGCATCGACAACGCCACGGTTGGCGCACCGTGGACAAAGGATATAGCTGGGGCCCTCCGTCGGCACGCCCGGCGACCTCCTCCACGGCTGCCTCCTCGACTTTACCTCGTCGCCTCCCACGTCGCCGACACGTCCACTGCGAGGAAGCTCCATGCAAAGGTGCGGGTCGGCGACTTACACCCACACGTCTCCTCCTCCGACTCACCGGATGATCAGCATCGGGCACCCTCGGCGCCTCCGTCATGCGTCGTGCATGGGCGAGCGTCCCTTCGTGCAGCCCCGCTGAGCTTCAAGTTCAACATCTACGCCGGCGACCTCCACCTCGACTTCTCCTTCTCCGACAAGGGCGCCCGGCATCTCGCAGCGGCGACAACGACAAGTGCGGCCCTCTCATCTTCTACCGGGCTTGAGTTGTCACTTCCCGATCGGCGTGCCTTTCGCCACCACCACGGTGGGTTGGGCGATGCGTGGGACGCGCCGCCTCATCGAGCGGTGGGGAAATGTCATGACCAGTGGGCCAGCCAGGAGAGGGCTAATTGGGCCATACGCGACGGCCCGCCGGCCCGAGAGGGGGGCCTTGTGAGGGCGGGGCGGCGCCCCCTTTGCCGCCCGCCCGCCTCTCTCCCGTCTGAGTCCGAGTTTTTGCCGTCTTCAAGTTAGGATTATCTTAGGAATTTTTGGTGTGTAAAAGGGGATATTCCAATCTATAAGGAAGACCCTTATTAGGAAATAAATAAATATTGCTTGTAAAAGGTATTCGATCGTATAAGGAAACCTTATAGAGATTGCTTAGATTACAAGTCCCACTAGCCGGACTATATAAGCAAGAGGCATGTAATCTCTAGGGGATAAGCAAGCAATAAAAATATATCATCGCTTTGAGTTCCTCGCCTCCACCGCCGCCCACTGCGCCCGCGCCTTCGCCCCCTGCGCCCGCCGCCGCGTCGAAGGCCCGCGCCCGGCGCCCGCCCGCCGCCGGCCGCCCCTCCTCCTCACGGCTCCTCCTCTCCAAGCAGCTGCTCGTGCTGCCGCTCGTCGCCGCCCGAAGCCGCAGCCCCCCACGCCATCTCGGGAGCTCCAGCGGTCGACGAACACGTGTCAATTCGGCCCAATCTAGCGAGGAATCGACAAGTCGGCGATTATGAGAATTCTTTTGTGCATAATACTATAAGTTTCTTTTTTTCAATCATCTATTAACTCCCAGATCTACTTAACCAATTGATATATTATTTGTAGTATGCATAGTCTGATACAATTGTGTGAGCCTTAAATTACAGAAAAAATGTAGTCGTTTGGTTGTTTTCATGTGCAACCCTAAAAAGAAAGCCTTAGCGTTAGCACGGGTAATATACTAGTATATCAAAAAAAGGTTATTATAGTTTAGATAGAAGATGCATGAATTTTCATGGCAGGAACCTTCGACAATCAACTAGTACAATTAAAAGGACAATTTACTTTTTACTATAAGTTAACAATAACAAAACTACATATTGTCTAAACAATGAAAAAAATAGACGTCTAAAATATAGGAGAAGTGAGAAAAGAAAAAAAATATGTCCTCTAAGAACAATTGCCTTCCTTTTAAAAAAGTAAAAAAGCTAGGACAAAAAGAACGCTACAAAACTTAATCTCAAGGTAAGTTCATTGAGCCATAGACACAAATAGCTTATATCTAGGGATGAAAATGGTACGGATATGTCCGACCCTCCGTTTGACCAAATAAATATGAACACTTAAATAGATAATTATGTAGATATCCGAAATTTTTCCCGGATATCTATACTTAAATGAATAGTTTACACGGATATCAAATACACATGTAATATCATCAAGATCCGGCGAATACGGATAATCCGGGTAAAAAACGGATATATCCGCTGGATACTATCCGTTCATAGCGATCTAGGTGTTGTGCCGCCCTACATTTTATAGCTACATTCTTGCACGCTCCACTTTGGGTGGCGATTGCGTGTGTGCGTGTGGCGGCACCGGGCACGCAGAGGCCAAAACGTAAGTGGAGTGCGTAGTGAAGGAGGTGCGGTGCATAGGCGGATGGGAAGGCGGCCTAGTTGTTCTGTCTTTGAGTCCAAATTGATTTCACTAACACATTTATTTATTAAAAGTTCGGATGGATTATAGACTCGGAGTGTTTTAATGGTTTGGGCTTTTGTTTGATATATATGTTGCTTTTACTCAATATCGGGAAGATATTTGTATTCGACATTTTCTCGAATCCGATTCATATTGTATTTGATACTCAATATTCGTCTTCAGAATCGAGTAATCCGTCACTACTACCAAAAGCATTTTGGGTGGCGGGCACTTTGGATTTTTGAGGCGGGCAAGGACACTCGTCATCGATGAGTAGTCACGGTTAATCGCCCGGGAAAAAAAAAGAAAAAGCCCGAGACGGGCTTGTATCTAGGCCGCCGTCATGGATTTGGAACCCAGCCCCGCCATCAATCCGCTAACGCCGTGGTGGCTCGGATCCCGGTGCCTCCGTTGATTATTTGTCGCCGCCGTCTCCGTCAATCATTTGCCGCCGTCATGGATCAGCGCCATCATCGATTAATAGTGTAAGAGGATCCCACCGAGCCTTTGCTAGATCGAGTCGCCGCCACCAGATCCACCACAGACTAGGGTACTTGCCTCACTTTAAAGTTCCTAGATGGCTAGAGAGGGGGGGGTGAATAGCCTATAAAAATTTCTACAAAAACACTTAACAAACCGATTAGTATAACAAAAGGCGTAAATGCGGTTTGCACTAGGCTGTAATGTCTTGCAAGCCTTCTAGTGACAATTCTAGATATAAGATATGATCTCTAAGTCACACAAGAGCTAAGTCTCTACTCTATCTAATGAGCAATCCTAGATAAACCTTAACTAGCAAGAACAACTACACAAGAACAAGCTAGCTCTCTACACAAGATAAACTAGGAATGTAAATGCAAAAGCGAGAAGCTTGTTATACCGACGTGTAGAGGCAATGAACCAATCACCGTGGAGAGAGATATACAATCACAATCAAGAGATGAAGCCAATCACCAATGAAGACAATGAACACGATGATTTGTTCACCCGGAGTTCACTTGTGCATCGACAAGCTAGTCTCTAGTTGTGCCGACCAACACAAGGATGGTGCTTAAGCTGGGCAAGTGCACCCGCTAGCTCCAAAGCCACCACTCACAAGTGAGGTACCCAAGACACGAGCAATCCACTAGAGTTGTAATTCGTCGTTCCGACGGGATGCACAAGAACCCCTCACAAATCAATCGGAGGTGGCCAAGAACAATCACCAACTCTTGCTAACACCACCACCAAATCACCGAGCCGGCTAGGAGTGCTACTCTCCAAGAGTAACGAGAAATCCACCAGCAACGACGACCCTCAAGTGCCTCTAAATGCAAAGCTCAATGCAAAGTGCATTTGAATCTCCTCAACTCTCTAGAAATGTGCTCACAAGCAAAGGGAGAGAGTGGGAGAGTATTTGCTCAGCTCAAAGGGTGTTACAATTGATTCAAATGACCAAGAGTGAGAGCAGCGGCCGGCCACACATGTATTTATAGAGGTGGGGAAACCCCACTTCAAACCAACAAAACACGTGTGCGCCGGACACTCGTCCACGGGGCGCCGGACGAGAACCCGGCGTCCGCCGCACCATAAGTCGCCACGTGTACGGCCGTTGGAATTCAAATGTGAAAACCAACCACGCCGCCGGACGCCACGCCGGCCACATCCGGCGCCCCGCCAGAGAGGCTTTACAAAAGCATGTCAAATTGCCTAACAACCGGACGCTGGCCACGGGGTGCGCCGGACACTTCCACGAGCGTCCGACGCATGTTCGTCAAAAGCGCCACACGCCCGTCAACAAACCTGCGCTTTCCGGATGCTTTGCGCCGGACACGTCTGTCGCTCAATAGCCGAGACGCTCCGGTGCAGCCCACCGCGCTGCCGAGCCCCCCACTTTTGCGTCCGGACGCTGCCGGCGTCCGCCGCTGTCTGCGGCGTCGACGCTTGCAAAACCTCGTTTTGCAGCCCGTCGGCGCCACAAAGTTCTCCACCATGCTACCCAACAAGTATACCAACTTGAGCACGAGAGTTAGCATGATTTCACCACCAAATTGCATCCGACGCAATAGAAAATAGATGTTTCATTTTCTCAAAAGCGCTGAATGTGCCAAACCCATCTCAACCCCGCAAACACCACCGCCTTCACAAATGTGCCAACACCACCACGTGTACATCACCATGTGCTCGTGTGTTAGCAATTTCACAAACAATTTCTAAGGACGAGTTAGCTCTCTAGGTTAGAATGCATGCATATGATTTTTGAACCTAGAGGCACATGAGGATCGATGTTCTCGAGGTTTTCTCCTCTTTATAGTCCGGCTATCGATCCTAATCCACTCACACCGTCTATGGTGTCTTGAGTGTAAAACGAAATGGCCCTATCAAATATACCTTTGCCTTGAGCCCATTTCATTTCTCCATCTAGTTTTCCTAAGTCCACGCACTTGATCATCTTTTGGATCAACACCATGTCATCCACCATGATCAACATTTGCACCATGACTTGAGTAGGATTCATCTCATACTAGATCACACTTAAGCACAGAGATTAGTCCTAGGGTGTCATTAATTATCCAAAAACCAATCTAGAGATCTTCACTCACCCCTCCACTGGATCGAGGCTAGGCGCCACTACATATACCACTACCAAAGTCGAAGAGGCCGGAGAAAGGAAGGCGGCGCCGAGTAGCCCCCATCCGTGTGCGCCGCCGTCATAGCTCTGACATCCGTGAAATCCACTGGATCTGGCTGGGATTCATAGGATGGCCTCCCTCCATCCGGATCTGCACCGCCGCCCGTGTCCCCATCGCCGCCGCACGCTGCACTAACGGCGTCGCTGCCACCACTCCATTCACCGGGCGCCACTACGGGGGAGGGAGGTGTGGGAGGGAGAGAGGAGGGCGAGTGATGATGTGGCACGACCCGATCTTCCGTGAGGTAAGTGGTAATTTCGATTGGAGGAGAACTCGATGTTGATGATCCGGCTTCAAATCAACACGATTCGAACCCTACAACCGCTGAAAGGTCCTAATGGCTAGAGGGGGGGTGAATAGCCTATTAAAAATTCTTGCAACAACACTAAGCACTCGGATTAGTAAATAAGATGGCGAAGCTAAGTAAGCGGTGCTACGAGCTAACTATGCAAGCCACAAGCAAGAGATGATGTTTCTAATATCTCTAAGATCACTCAAGAGCTAAGTCACTAGTTTACCCCTAGGTGAACAAACAATTCTAACTAGATTACCAACTAGGAGCTAACAAGGCTAAGCAAACTAAACTCACTACTCAAGCTAACAAGCTAAGCAAGGCTACACAAGATATATCAAAGTAAATGCACGTGGAGTAGTGAACGATATACCGACGTCGAAGTGTAGAGGTGGAAGCCAATCACCGTGATCAACAAGAAATCTCCAACGAGCACAACAAGGTTGACACGATGATTTTTCACCGAGGTTCACGTGCTTGCCCAAGACGTTAGTCCCCCGTTGTGGCGACACACTCACTTGACGTATGCTAAGCTTAATGGCCATTGCCAAATCCCCTATGGGAGCTCAAGCAAACGATCACAAGAGAGGGTCCAACAAGCCACGAGCAATCCACTAGTGCTCCTTTCACGAATCTCCCGCGGGGTAAGGAACGACCCCTCACAATCACCACCGGTGTGGCCTCAAACAAGCTCCACTTGAGCTCGACACCGCCTCTTGCTCCAAGCCGCTAGGGGCAGGGCAAATTCCCAAGAGAAACAAGAATCCCGCGGCTTCTCCAAGGATGAAGTGCTCTAGATGCAACCAAGCAATGCAATGCACTCCTATCACTCTCAGTCTCACCAAGAATTCGAGTTAGAGTTGGGGAGATGAGTGGAGAGTAGTATCAAATGCTCACTAGCAAGTTGGAAGCTTCAAATGTGCAAGAGAGAGCCTAAGGAACCAGCCAACCAAGTATATATATGGCTCCTCTCGAAATGGAACCGTTGCTCCAAAAATTTGCTCTCGTGGGGTGGCCGGACGCACCGGCCCGGAACCACCCGGTGGGTCCGGCCGCGAGTCCGGTCATCGCTTCCGGTCACTACCGACAAGGGTCGGGCCCACGGTGGCACCCTTCCTTCGTGCATCCGATCGGCCGGATCCGGTCGACCACCGGAAGCATCCGGCCGAGGGTCCGGCCGCGTTCGGCAAAAATGCCGCTGCCGGGGGCTCGCGCGACGCACCCACCGGAGCCACGGCGCGGCGTCCGGCCGAGCCGGCCAGCGTCCGGTCACTTCAAACAGCCAGCTTCTTCTTCCTTTTCTTTACTCTTTGCTTCAAACTTGCTTCGCCTCTTGCCATGGGTTGCCAACACGTCCAAGATGACCACGTTATCACCAACGTTAGCACGTCGAGATGTTAGGCAAGATCGAAGTTAGTGCTCTCATGTCCTAAATGCAATATGCAAGTCAATTGGACCTAGAAGCACTTCATGCAAGGATTGTCGTGGCATCCCCTCTTGATATTCGGCTATCTATCCTATAATGTGATCACACGCTCTATCGTGTCTTGATCACCGAAAGGAAAACCCTATCAAGTATACCTTTGCCTTGATCTCCCGGGTTCCTCTCAAGCCGATCACCGAGCTTGACGATCCATCAAGTCCACCGACATTGTCCATGTTCATGATCATCATGCTCCTTGTCATCCACCTAATCCTTTCTTAAGTCACACACTTAGAGCAAAGGATTAGTCCACAAGTGTGTCATCAATTTCTAAAACCAAACATGAGATTTCAACCGCTACACCACAACTCCGATGGTTATCATCCAAGCATGACTTCATTGACCTCAAGAAGACTTTTCCTGCAAGGGAATCGAAGAACACAAGCAATAATAGGTAAACACGCAATCTGATAATCGCAAGTATGAATGACTAACTGAAATTATGGGGTTCAAGAACTCTTTTCCAAAAGACTAATTGACACGGTGGAGGAGATCAAGAACAGGGGTCTGGATCACCGTAAACGGAATCATCTTCACAGTTACAATGAATCAATCAAAGTTTCTCGCTAGAAAACTTGAACTAAACAAAACCCGAGTCTAAATGGCAGCAGCTACTGTGTTTTACGTAAAGGAGGATGCTAGGATTGGGGCAACCAGCATGGCGGTGCCCACAACTTGGGCTTAAGGCCCGACTCGATACATGGCCAAGTTGGCCCAAAATAGGTGAAACAACATCTTGCCATGGTCACGCTGAATGATCCACTGGCCTTCTAGAGCTGGGATGAGAACCAAAATGACGGCGTCCTCATCCCCTTTCCAACGCATCCAAGAACACCCCGTTTCGATGACGTATGAGGAAGTTATGGTCGAAACAGTGATGACGAGTTGGGGACGAGTTGCAACTTGGGAAAAACCATGGCGTCGGCGTGTCCAGCGTGGCGATGTCCTCCTCATCCTCCCCTTCTTGAATTGAGTCGTCCTCGACTCCATCTTGGCGATGTGGACATCAAGTGAGGTGGCACCCGCTGCTGAGAAAGAGGAGGATCGTGTGCGGTGCGAGGGCGAGAGACGTGGGTCGCGTGTGGTTATGGGGAATAGAGGAGAGAGTGGGAGAAGAATTTCAGAGTGGAAGTTGAAACCCTAACTTCTCTATTTATATCAGAGACAGTTATCGGTCCTCGGCTGGGCCGGTTGGGCGTATGTATTTTCCGTGATGAGCTTTAAAAGTTGCCCGCCACGGAAAATAGATTTACCGTAGCAGGTAAAAGTGCCCGCCACGGTTAATCGGGGCATTAACCGTGGCGGGCAAAGTGTGTGCTCGCCACTGGTTCATTTGGGGTGTCACGTAAAAGATCTGTATATGTATATGGTAACTATTCGTGTTTGAATCCGAATCCAAACAGAAATATGAAAACAAATATGGTATCAGTGATATCCGTTTATATCCGATCGGTTTTCATCCCTACTTATATGGCATATAATATAATGCCTTGTTCCCATAGATGTAAATGGGGTATATATATTTGTGCGGCTCTAACTACGTTTCACCGTCTTTTACAGTATACATTATTACTTTCAATTAGACGGAAAGTAGGATTTGGAGAGTCGAAGGATGAACTAGAGCTCGTTGTTTGATTATTGCTGAATCTGGAGTCTCCATCCTGCCGGGCTATCCCTCTCGAATCTGAAGAATTTGGATTGGTTGTAATATGTACCGTAGCTATCAAATGATGAAGTCGAGGGTTGCTATATTGACTCACTGAAGCGGTCATCAACAGGGATCGATCATTTTCCACTTGGCAACGATCAGCAGTTGAGACCGGCGAAGTTGCTTTTTCATGTTCGGCTAAAACACTATAGGGAACACCGGAACAGGACGTATCCTCAAGATTGTATATCAGCGATTCCTAAAAAAAGATTATATATATACTTCTGAATTACACTTGGGATAATTTGCAGAGATGAAAAGTGATAATAAAGATAAAGGATCAGGAACTGCAGCGGCCACCCGGTGGCCATGAATCTTGATTTCATCGGGTTTGACACCGAGGTTAGTCGCCAAATCTTACTGTGTAACCACAACCACGTGTGCTTCGGGTTGCTGGTCTTGGTTGGCTGGCTTAGGATGTAACGAACTCTACTTCTGCTTAATGAAAAATGCGCATGGACATGATCATGGAAAAAAAACTGCAGCGGCCCACTGGGATCCTAGCTATACTATATATTCCTGACCTGTCTTAGAACAAGATCTGTATGTAACACATACTAGAAAGAATGCATGCATCATAGCTGCAAATAAATCCGCAATGCCTCCGATCCATTCATGAGGCAAAGTTCTGTGCTATGGCAGAAGGCATCCTCATCAAGAATGCAAGTGCGGTGGTACTGTGGGTGCGTAGCTTGCAAGGGTAGGTAACAAGACGAATTGTGCCTTTTCTTGCACAGATTGCCATGCTTTGCATCGTGGATTTCCCTGATAGTAGCTGCTAGCTAGCTAGCTGCAGCCTGCAGGTGGTGGATTGCTAGCTTTTTACTATGATTCCAGAAAAAAAAATCGACACCACCACAACAACATATGGAAATACAGAAGTAGTAGCTTTAAATTTCACACATGAACCAAAATTTTCATTAATTCCGACACATCGAAATATAGCTTTTAATAAGCTTTTCGAAATATGGCAATCTTACTATACCACAGAAAGTCATACTCCTACAATATACTCATCTGTCCTTAAATAAGTGTCGATTTGCGCTTCCTGAAAAATAACTTTGATTAATTTTATATTTAAAAATATTAATACCTACGATACAGAATTAGTATATTGGAATGATATTTGAATCTAGTTTTTTAACAAAATTATTTGGAGACACAAATGTTGTACGATTTTTACAAATCGAATCAAAGTTGTGGCACGCACACCAACAGCGACACTTATTAAGGGACAGAGGGAGTAGATGGATCTAAATTAATGATGCAAGTTTTATATATGCCCTAAACTTATATCATATTAAAGGCAAGTTCAGACAAATATAATGATGCAAGTTTTATATATGCCCTAAACTTTCATAAAATTTGATTAGTTGATGATGGTCTAAATTATAAAATTTGATTCTCTCTGTGGTCAAATACGATTACCATTTCTGAAGGAAGGGAGTACAAAAGTAGTGCGAAACACAGGCTTTTTGATGGTAGTATTGATCAAAATTAAAGGAAATAAATGCACGAGAGCGAGTAGAGAAGCGCGATGGAATGGAATCATGATGGAGCCTGCCTCATCGTCCTGGCAGCTGCTCGATGATCCTGCTAATCGGCAGACATGATGACGAATTAGCACGATGGCCGTGGCGGGGCCGAAAAGCAAAGCAGCATCATATTATTCGGTGCGTGGGTCGTCGCGTCATTACGTCCTGTCCTTAGAGCGCCCTAGCAGCAGCCAGTAGCCTAGCTTAGCTGATTAACCCACCTTTAATTAGTGGTGGTGGGGTTCCAATCACAGCGCCTGCCTGATTCGGTTTAGATTAGCAGCAGCGGCAGCGCCCACCAATTATACTGATTGATGCGCTTTTTATTTGTGCGCTGCTGTGCTGTTGCGTGCAAGCATCCCTCTCCTCTCCTCTCCTGCTGCTGGTGCTGGCAGCTCGATCCGGCATCACTGCATGGATGCCCTTGGCCGTCTGGGCCGGGGTAATTATGTGAACACACAAGAGAACAAAAAGGGACAAGAGGATCCAAACAAATTAAGAGAAGATCGGCCAAAAGGAAATCGTCATCTTGTCGATCGCACTTGCCACCAATTTCCGGCGTCTACACTGGTGGCACAGGCCAGGATAGCATCGATGGATCGATTATATTGGTGGTAATACTTGGGCGACGAAAAAGTGTAATTAGCTAGGAGTAGCTAACTATAGAAACTATTATGTGCTCAGTCGAGAAACCAAAAAAGAGGCTAGCTGGGATGGATCATGCATGCTTTCTTGTGTTCCCACGCACGGCCTGGTGGCGGATCGGATCTGATCAGATGCAGCAGATGCAGGCCGCCGAGGTTGCGTCAGCTTAGCGTGTGGTGTCAGCGTCAGTGTCACCCGGGGAGAATGATTTCTGGCCGGGCCGGGCGACACAACACTACATCCACGTCACAAAACCTTCGCAATGTCAAGACGGCTACGCAAGTGTGCACTATTGTTTTAGGTTTAATTCGTAGCAGTATCTATCGTTCCGGCTTCGCATTGCGTCCGGGCTACTACTCACACATCCGCGTCCGCAACGTCAACAGCGGCTACGCAAACTACTGTGCACTATTGTTTTAGGCCTAATTCGTAGCATTATCATTCACCTTTGCATGCATTGCTTCCGGGTCTGGGCCATCGACCTAGCTTCTTCTATATCTACTCCGTGAGCCATGAGGTGATGGCTGCCTACTGTGCCTAGGTCCTACCGGAGAGAGATAGCGTTGCTGCGAGCGTCCAGGTACAATCAACTGCACATATTCTTTTTTTCTTCTTTATTTATTTTTCTTTATTAGATTTACTTGACTTTTCTAATTGGAGAATTCGTTGCATCTATTTCAACAACTGTGTCTGCTGTGTGGACTATTGATTACGTGTGCCGTAGACCCTAGCTAGATAGTTCGTTGGTTTGATTATTATCCTTATTATGGTGAGAAGCTATCCAGCCTGAGTTTAATGTCTACACTCATATTTTGTCTTGATATTATTTTCTTCTATTAATAAACAAAAAACAGTGACGACAATGAATATTATATTCAGAATTGCTCCCTAATAAATTCCAAATTATAGATGTTTAGGTTTGTCTTTTCTACGTAATAGATATATTGTTTTAATTACGTGTATGGTATAAATCTAAATGCACATATAGCAAATACAATGAATCTGAAAAGCCAAAACATGTTTTGGAGTAGAGGGAGTAGTTAACAGAAGTTGAGCAAGAAAAATCCAGATCGACATACATCTTGTTAGAAAAACAGTTTAATTTCGAAAGCTACATTTCTCTGATCAAGATATTGCAGCAGTTCTACTTACATGAATGCATAAAAAAAATATAAAGTAATTGCACTGTGGGTACTCAAACTAAAAAAAAAAAACCTATCAACTAGGTACTTAAATTATTGTGTGGTTTCTAGATGAGTACTCCAACCGAAAAACCTACAGCTAGGTGCTTAAACTATCATATGGTTCCCAAATGGGTACTCAGAATGAAAAACTTAGCTGAAGTACTCTAACTGAAAAACCTAGGTGGAGTACATATCTTGAAATCACACAATAGTTTAAGTACCTAGCTGTACTGCAATTTACTCAAAGTTATAGTTCCTGCATATGTTCGTATAGTATTTTTATAATTGGATGTACAACGCGGTAAACAAACTGCGGTCTTAAACTTCAATGCATCCTTCCGATTTTGTCAGTTTTCGTCTACACGGTGACGTGAACGTGTGTGTGTGTGTGTGTGTGTGTTTCTCGTAACATTTGTAGCAACTAGCAAGCCAATATATGTCGTTCATTAGGGTATACTGTAGGCATTTATAAGCAGTTCTGCGCTGTAGGCTGTTGCATCAGGCTTTTTAGCAAGCTAGCCAATACATGTACGTTCATTAGGTGTAGGCAGATAGGTGGATGACACCAGAATGTGGTTCCAACTACTGCCAATATTACTACATATATATATATATATATATATACAGACAAAGTCTGCTCCAATCTCGTACATTTAAATGAATATGATATTATTGATTGAAAGCGAAGTATTATTTATCTGACTGGATTTGTAAGTACACATCATAGTCGCTCGGAAATAAACAAGTCCTTGATGCTCTAATAAAGAGATTCTTTTGCTTTTTCCGGTGTAGATGTTGGAGGAGAACAAATAAAGAATTCCATTATTGGTTCAAAAAATGCCCAATTTCTCATCGCGTCATTGTTGTTCGGTATCAGTAACTAATCAATTGAGTAACTAACAGTAAACGTAGTGCACCAATAAATGGACTCCAGGATGAATGGGAAACCAGCACAATGGATTGATTCTCTCCCATGGTGCTTGCTACATGATTGATTTTATTACTGTTGACACAAATCCGGTCCCAAACCCGAAGGCCATGCCCAGGTTGCACGAGGATGCTTTCAACTACTCGAGGATGATCGATTCACGATGAAGCAGGGAAAACCCATTTGGCTGGTTTTGAATACTGACTGAACCAGTTTTGGCAGATCAGCTGCAAAGAATATAGAAACAACACTGACAGGGAAGAAGTAGGGAGCCACATCTAGTGTTGTTCTAGGGTCGGCATGGTCACTTTGAGTATCCACAAATACCGTCGAGGATCTTGTAGAATAACATTAGGGGTTAAAACAGATTAGACAAAGAGGAAAAAGGTAAAAAGGCAAAATATCAAAGATTAAAATAGATTGGTTTAATTAATTGGATGTCCTCTATGGGCCGCAATCACGTGGGATGGACACGTATCCTATGAGGGTCAAAGATCCCTAACAAATCGTGCCAAAATACAATTGGAATGGGTGCTCATTGTCGTGGCCATTTTGCCCAAGTTTCATCGGACAGTCTTCCAGTGCCTATAGAGTCTTCGTGTCGGTGCTTCCGTGGGATATGCAATTAATCTTAACAATTAGGTCCTTCTCTTCACAGTTTTTTGGATAAACCCTACAGTAAAACACAAATTCACCAAAACTCATGCAATTTATTAGTTTAAATCTCTACAACTATGTCTGGTGATGGACTTAAATGTAAATGTAGGTTATGTTGATGGTATATAATGAATGTTAGTGATCGTAAACATATGCTAATTGGTTGTTTGAGCTATGTTAAGACACACCAAAACGGAGATCATGGCTTAAATGGCTGAAGGGTGATCATTCACGATGGAGCAAGGTCTCAATTGAAAAAGAAGAAAGAGAAAGAACAAAATCCATGTTGCGAAGGAAAAGGTATAAGTTGGGATTTTTATTTCGCTGATCAAGGCACAATATAGAGTACATGATCGGGTTTTTGGATACATAGCCGCCCTGAAAGGTCCTAATGCTATAAGGGTGAATCCTATTAAAAATTCTACAACAACAATTAAGACAAGTGATTAGTCAACAAGATGGCAAAGCAAATTTTGCGCTTAGCTCTAAATGGGTTCCAAGCTTCCTAACCACAATTCTAGTAAAGCTATGATCTCTAGAAGAAACATAAGGCTAAGTCACTACAACAGAGCTAGTGAGCTCTCAAAGTCTAACTAAATAGCCTCACTAACGAAACTACACAAGCAAGGGATAGCTCTCAAAACTAACTACACTAAAGAGATTATCACAACTAGAAAAGTAAATGCAAGGGAAGGGATTGATATTTATCTTTGCCATGGCAAGAGTGATGAACCAATCAATGAAAACCAAATGATAGCCTTTGACAAAATAACATAATGATTTATTTACTCAGCTTCACTTGCTTGCCATCAAGCTAGTCCTCATTGTAGCGGTTCACCTACTTGAGGTTCATGAGGTAGTTGGCATCACACACCAAATCCGCAATTAGGTGCCACAAAACCAACACAAGATGGGGATCCACAAGGTACGAGAAATGCACTAAAGATGCCTTTCGTGATCTCCCAAGGGGAAGGCTCAAGAACCCCTCACAAATTACCCAGCCCGAGCCGGAGACAAGCACCACCCTTCGCCCAATGATTCTTGCTTCTCCAAGTTGTATAGGATCAGAGTTGACAAACTACAAGAGTATGTATGTAGGATGTCTGGAAGCCTAGATGGGGTGAATAGGCATGCAAACATTCAACTCAAACAGAAGTCAAATTTCCAAGTGGCACTGCCGCTCTTAGGTAGTGGCACTGTCGGGCCTTGATACCGATACTACTGCAACTGCACATAAGGTTAGCTCCAAGTTCAAATTCTTTCTAATGAAATTTAGATCTATTAAACTTCTAACCTTCCTACACAGGTATAGAACAAAGATATACAACTTGAAGTAGTAGATCAAGAATATACAAGTAGATCGAGCTCAAACCCTAGAATCAACCTCAACACAAGTATATGAGCACTGAAAGTAAATCAAGCACAATATGACGCAATGATATATCCCGTAGTTCGGCTCGCCACCAAAAGTTGCCTAAGTCCATGTTGTTGAGGAAACCACCAAAGGCTTGGGCTCACCACAAAGGTTTTCCTTTTCCTGGTTTTCAAGTCAAGAGAGTTAACTCTTGAGATGAAGGGTGATTACATTAGCTGTAAGAGGGTGTTATAAATCTCCCTAGTATGCCACAAACATTGGTAAGCTCAAGGGCGGTGCGCTAGCCGGCTACAAGCAAAGATCTAAGAGTAACAAGCACAAACCGCTGACCAAAACATGAAGCAAGTGCTAATAGACACAGGGGATCAGTAGATCTACTCTCTAATCGAGTTTGGAGCAGTTTCTCTCAACAATTGATGGGGAAAACAATAGAGCAACTTGAGAGATGGAGGGATCCAATGGAGATAGAGGGATGAGCACTGGAAGGAATTTTATCGAAGTGAGTAGAGATAGATGAAGGGGATACCGTTTTGGGACAGAGAAAAACCCCTTGGCCCTAATGGTGAACCCCCGACAACGCCGCTATGCCATGAGTGTCGTGCCCTAAGTTCATCACTACCACACTAAGTAAGACAACAAAGACAGATCAGAAAAGCCCGGCTGTCTTAGTAGGTGTTGGTGGTCCTTAGAACACATTTATACTACCAACATTTCAATAAAATATAACAAATATGACTACCAAACTTAGGAATTCACAAGTAGAAATATGATCTTCTATGACGATTTCCTTATGACGATTTGAAATTTCGTCATGCAACTGTAGTTTTCAAAGGATCTAATTTTGTAACTTTGTCACGCATCATGAGTGACGGAGCTAAGCCGCTAAAAATAATGATGAAAAGCAATAGAGCGTCACAAAACAACAAATCTATTCGTCATAGATATTCATTCCGCCTCTATCAGGTGGGGAACCAATGATGAATGTAAACTTTCGTCACAAAACAACATACTCATCGTCACAAAACAATAATATCCATGCTTCAACACCAATATGGGTCCCACATGTGTGGGTCCGACCCTAGGTCCCACATGGTGGTAGCATGGTCCCACATGGTGGTAGCGGTCCAACGTTGTAAGCCACGCGGCATTCCGGGCCAACGCGGGCCCCACCTCAACGGTGCCACCAAAGATCGACGAGGACCCCACTATAGTGGTCCCACAATCGCATCGGGTCCTCGCTCCCACATGGCGTTCCACGCCAACCGGGGCCCCACCACCACCGCCCCACTAGATAGAACCACATAACAATGTGGCACCGCAAGTCCACGTCGTGACATGGACCCCACCACTATGGTCCGATGATGTAGTGGTCCCACTGCCACATGGCACTCACGCCATTGTGGGCCCCACCAGCTTGGTTCTCCGGATAGAATCGGTGGGCCACCATACTTGGGCGCAAATCCCTACGACCACATGCCTTCCACGTCAATCTGGGCCCTACCACCATGATCTCACTAACTGCATAAGTGGAGACCACATGTGGGCCCCACTACCTTGGACCCACGCCGTAGTGGACCTACGACTGCCTGACATTTCACGTCGACCTTGGTCCCATAGAACAAAATTGGTGGGCCACCACAGGTGGGCCCCCCACCGTGGTCCCACCGAGGTCTCCTAAGGGGAAGAGCATGTGATATCCTGGCTTAGGGCTTAATAAGATTGATATAATACTCATTACAACAAGTTTCAACTTCTTTACAGGAAGCCCCATTCTAAAGAACTCTAAAGTTAAGCGTGCTTGGCCTACAGAAATTTGGGGATGGGTGACCGACCGGGAAGTTCTTCCTGGATGTGCATGAGTGAGAACAAAGTGTGTAAAAAAACTTGTGTTGGTGTTGGAGGACAATCTTGTTTATTAGAGAGTTGCTAGATGTAAGTGGGCCGGGTGGGACTTTATAGGTGGCGCCATGTTGAAGTCACTTCCATGATAAAATTAGTGACATTTTGTTTTAGTCATAGAAGATGAGTTGTTCCATGATGAAAGTTTGTTCGTCATAAGAAAAAACACTTATATGACGAAAATTTCATGATTCGTCATGGTGCATCAAATGTGACGCTCGTTCTATGACGATTTCAAATTGTCACTAATTCATCACCGATGGTTTTCAATGACGATTTTGGCATCTTCTGTGACGAATGCATTTTGTCATCGATGTGAGCTTCTCTACTAGTGGAATAATATTTGTAACTAATTGGTTCCACAAGTTTTGGTAGTTTATCCTTTTCATATGAGCATTCATGAAAAGCATGGAAATATGACAAAAATGCACAAGTACAGAGTGTATTTCGATCATACACAAGGCCTAGTGGAGTGAGGCTCATCATCAAGCCAATCGGTGCCCAAGAAGAAAAGGCCCAAATCGAGTTGGTCCATGTTTGACTTTGACGAGCGCTTGGAGTATTTTGGGGTATAACTTCTTCATCCAAAGTCCATTTTACGTCGCCCAGGACTTTTAAAAAAAGCTAACGATGAGGCCTACAAGCCCACAAAATCTGAGGCACAAAGGAGCTAACTAGGATCCGGTCAGACCACTACCCTAGCCAGACTGACTGCGCGCCCGATCGAGCCACGGTTCCTTTGGCGGTTCGTCCCCTGAAGTTTAGTGGCAAGTGGCATGTGGGGAACTATTTTTGGCATGCAAAACCGAACTCTCCCTTGTATAAATTAAGGGGTAGAGCTCGTCTTTAACACCCACTATATAAAACACACTTCACTTCAATTCATTCCATTCCACTCACACAAGAAGACACAAATTAGCAAACAAAGAGGAGATCTCCACTTTCATATCTTACCTCTTTGGTGTAAGGAGTGAGTGAGGAAGAGAGAGAGAGAGAGAGAGATGTAGAAGTACCCGAGTTGTCGGCTACCTCCATCAGTGTTCCCGAAGGCCTCGTGAACACTTAGCGTAAGGAGTGTCCGGGTTGTTGGCTCCCTCCCTCTTGTACCTCGGCGGATCTAGTACTACTTCGAGTACTAAGGTTCATGTTCTTCTTTGGTGATGAGTTCTAACTTCAAGCTAGCCTTGTTTTTATTTACTTGCAGGTTTGTCATTCGTCTTTGTGATGAATGCTCTGGTAGAGGGTCTCGCACAGTCACCATGTTCAACGCTAGAGTAGTAGTCCTAGCATAGATGTGGTGTCTATGCTAGAACCTACCTTCTTTTGTCTTGTACATGGGCGGATGAGGTGGTAGGCGGTGACAACCTAGTCTATCCCTTGTAATCCCCCATGTCTTTGTACGGCGTAGACCCATAGGCCGACAGTGCTTGGCAGACCAAGTGTTATCCAGTGCCCGAAGTAAGTAGGTAGTGGCAGAGCTATTATCTAGGACCTCTACCCTTAGAAGACCTTGCTACTACTGCCTTCTCTCTTTTGTTATCCTAGGTGAACTAGTTAAGAGACATTTACCCAACTGTTCCCTATGGATATATGATACCCGAAATACTTTCGGGTGAAAGCTACAACAACATTTCCATGTACTTGCGGACTCATTCTGTTTGTGTTAAGAACACCAACAATAGGGTAAATGAGGTTATATGAGTGAAAGATGAGCACTTTGTTGCACATTTTGAATAGATGTTTAAGCCCCTCTTAATAGTACAGTGATCAATATACTCTATTTCTAAATATAAAAGAATTTAAACCGCCAAAGAGTGGAATGCCATCATGTAATGAAATTGGGACCTCCTCCATTTCTTGCAACATCCTCCATTTGCTATTACGTGCTTGTCATCTTTGAAGGGAATCATGATGCATAAGAGCAGGGGTGAATTAGATAATTTAAAAAACTACTCCTAAATATGGCCTCTAACTTCACCTAGTCAAAACCTATTACAAGAAAGTAAACTATCTATATGTGTAACTATGGTTTTGCTAGGTGTTTTGCTATCTCTATCAAGCAAAATAGTTTTGCACCCTAGGTTACAATCCTATCAACTAGCCTATAACTAAGCTAGGAAAGTAAAGCACATAACCAAGGTAATGCAAATATAAATGCGAAAGGTAAAGGGCGATAGAGATGCTTACTCCCCGTTGATGCATCCGGCACTTTTACCGAGGTACAACAAGCGCGCAAGGTTCCCCTAATCCTTGTTGGAGCCCCACACAAGGGCCAAGCTCCAGGTCGGGTAAGTTCGGGGATAGCCTCGGGCCCTCCCCACATGCAAGTGGGTCTCCTATGTGCCTTCTGGCAAGCCTCTCCTGGATTCTCCCCTCCGTCTGCACTATCATGCTTTCGGCCAAATCGCCGCAGGCCTGTTCCCTTAGTACACAGTGGCAGCCACACCACAGTCATGGTTTGTGTGGTCTCGCAAGACTACATGCCTTGTCGAGTAAAAACTTTTTGGATATTCACAAATATCATTAAATGCTAAGCCTAGGTCTAGAGCAGGTGCATAAGCAAAGTGTTCTAACTAACCTAACAACTTTGAAAAGCACCTATGCTAATGCAAGTGGGGAGCTCTAAATTGGTGTACCAGTGCCCTTGATATGTTCTCACACTCCCACACACTGCAAATGGTCGGATGATAGGGTATATATATAGGCACCAATGGAGAATATAGTCATTGGGGTCAAATAGTTGTTGCAGACTACTGACTGGACGCTACTGTCCCTTACATCGGACGCGTCTAGTCCATATGAATGTTGGAGGTCAAGTCGAACGTTGGAGACCTTCTTAGCCGGCTTCTACTCGACCGAACACTAGGAGCATCATCGGGTCCTTCATGACTAGACACGTCTAGTCCGGTCCATCTTCTTCTTCTCTGGAACCTCTCTGATCTTCATCTGACGCGGCTTTGTTGAGCGTCTAGTCCTCCTAGCTGGAGCGTTCGGTCTTTACACTGCCCACCCAAGCATAGCCATAGGGCAGCACTTGATGCCGGGTGCATAGGATTGTGGAGCATCCGATCATTAACCTGACATGCGCTATTCCCTATGGATATGTCCTTCATTAGCTCTATTTTCTGTTTTTTCTTATGGCTGTCTAAATTACTACCCCATCCTTTTATACCTGTCCTTAATTTGCTTGACACAATGTGCCAATGATCTATTGGATTGGGTTTGTGTCCTGTGCCATTTAGATCTAACCCATTTCTTGAACCCATCTTGTTTACTCCAATGATTGTTGTATCCGAAATAATGTGTCTTCATATCTTTGGTTTTTCGTTGTATCAACAATTAATGGGTTATGATCGAGATCCCAATCTAGAGTCTGTCAAAAGCGAGGCCAAATTAAATTTGTCTTCCCATGAATTGGATACCAAAACTCTATCCGTAACACACATGATTGGTGGGTTTTGTTTATTTGTCCATGTGTATCGTTGCCTGTTTCGTGCAGTTCCCTCAATCTTCGTAATATTGATCATATCATTGAAGGCCTCCATAAAAGTTAAGTCTACATTCCTAGATGATTTCTCATTCACAGCTCGACCATATTAAAATCACCACCCACTATAATAGCAGAATCAGAACTCGGGATCTTATTTTTTATTTCTTCTAAAAACTCTAGCCTTCCTTCATCATGTGTGAGGGCCATAAACATTTATTAGAAACCACTCAAAGTCATCTAACAACATCTTTAACTTCATACTTTGGAAATATGTTCCTTAGTCTACCTCTATCACTTGGACTAAATTTTCATCTACCCCATTAGATACCTCGATCCAGAATGCCCAATAGAGGGTACCCAACTCCATCTCATCTCTTTTTTGTCCTCGCAAATCTGTCCAAGTTCCTCTCGACCGTAATTTTCCTTGATTGTCTCTTGCAAACAAATACAAATCGAATTTATGGGTGTCAATTAACTCTATGAGTTGTTTTTCTTCTAGCCAGCGTGCCCAAACCTCGATATTCCAATACAAGATCTTCATTTATTCTGACCGGTTTGGTATGGCCTCCTCTATTCCTTCTAGCATCTATTTTTCTAATACCTCTATCTTGTCTGTTTCATTCATACCTCTATCAACACATAACACCTCATCTTCATCATAACTCTTCTCCCCCCCCTGAATTGTTTGCCTTTTTCCTCTTTGTTTAATTCATTAGTAGCAATATTTTCTTTAGCTACTTGCTAAAGCTTGGTTAGCTCCTCAATTGCTTTAGTTAAATCTATGTTAGCAATTTTAGCTAAAGTTTCTCGACTCATCACAATTCCACATGCCTTTGCAACAAAATCTATACAATTAGAATTGTTAGAAGGGTGGGGGTTTGGTTATTACCTTGCATCATGTTGGACATTTTCTTGATCTGGCCTTCTCTTCTACCATCACTCCAAAGATCTCTAATTCTTGTGCTATGCCCGGTATTCGGATGGGAAGTTTAACTTGTTCAATAGCTTATTCTTTTGTAAGTTTCTTTGGTGATGAATAATTTTCATTGTTGCTCCTTAACTCTAATACCTCTCCTTGAATTGTGCTTGTCTCTCCAATTTCAAAGAATCCCAGGTCATCCAGAGCTTCTATCTGCCCAGTGGTAATAGCATCTTGTATATTCATGTCTTCTGGTACAGTTGTTGTTACCTCCTGGCTCTTCTCTGCCTGCCTTGTGGCTTGAGTACATGTGTGATAACAACAGTTCCTGCTCTAATACCTCTAGCATTGTATCCCCCACTTTCTTGCCTTGATTATTATCAGTCTTGCTTGCATCAGGCTTTTGGTCTTTCTTTGGAGGAGATTTGTTGGATGCACTATTTGGAGGAGATTTCTTTGGAGGAGATTATTATCACACTATTAATTTACCCCTACATTCCTAATTTATAAGACATTTTGGATTTTTCTAGACACGTAACTTTTTGCTATATATTTCAATATACACTATGTATAAATATATAATATAATAAAAGTAGTGCATCTAGAAAAGTTCATTATAATTCGAAATTGAAGGAGTACTATTTATTGATTAATCAACGACTTAAGTAGATGTCTTCGATATCGTTTATTTCAATCGGCTCAGTCCTTTAAATATTCTTAGAGTAGTGTTTTTGTGGATGAGTGTACACACGTGAGCAGCATGTCTCTACTTTAGTTTATTAGGGAAAAAAGTAATTAACCTGTGAATCTTTTATTGTTGTTTCAATGAATTCATATCCTACTACAGAACATCTGAAGCACTACAGCAGCTAGCGAGGAATACACATCGTCCTCTATCACTTTTCATATATCCACGTGTCGCAACATGGTCATCTGGTGTAAAACCGGAAAACAAACAAGCTAGAGAGGCACAAAATTGTTCCGATAGGAACCGGGACTAAGATCTCAAACTCACACGCTCACACGCTAGAAACCAGCGAGTTAATTAGGTTAGTGAATCACTCACCTAGATTCGCTACGTCAGCGTAATGGCTTGATTATGCATTACTTTGCAGTAAATTAGCTGCCACGTCGTCGTCTCCACTGTGCATAAACAACTCCTATATCCTTTTAGCAGTTCTTTTCCCCTCAGCGTTGGGCCCATTGACACTTCAAATAGTACCAAGTTGACAATAGTATAAAATTTAGGAGGGTGCACCCTAGAAACGACCTAACTTAATGGCCAAATTCCTATTTTTTCCCTACCAGCATCAGTACTTTTGCTGTCCCTGAATGATTGACAGGAATCGAGCGATTGGTGCTTGGTAGGGACAGTCATATACTTGAAAGATCAAGCCAGAAAGAAATTCAAAAGTCTTAGTAAAAAGGAGTCAAAAAAGTTTTTTGATGGTGGCAGTGTCACTGGTAGACTTTACAGTCTGCTATACATTTACCATTGTAAGAGCATATATATATTAATTAACCTAGGGTGGATTGTGATGTACCACTGACCATATCTCCAAAGTTTTATTCCAGAAATATAGCCACGAATATTGTCTCCAGTGAGAACTATTGTGTTACTAGTTTTTAGCAAAGTAGAATGCATGGCCAGGCCTTTCTTTCTAGGATGACATTGACCCCTTTGCATAGAAATATGCTTTTCCCTAGAATAAATATTGAGTGGCATACATGATACATTCCATCTCGGCGCCTTTGAAAATTCAGAGTGAAATAAAGAATAATATAACTAACCATGTCATCTCACGAAAGAAAGAAAACGGATCAAACTCAATTTTGGAAAGTCGGTTGAAATCACAATGAAATTATTATGCCATGGTATAAAGAATCTGAAACCCATTTCAATAAGTTGTTACTCTTTTTCGAAAAAAGATTGCATGACATATAATTAGAACCACAGAATTATATATGTCAAATAATCTGATAGGAGGCTTAAAATAGCGATCAAAACTTTCGCATGGATGCCTTTTGTATATGCGGCCTTTTTAGAAAAAAAAAAACGTATACTCTCTAGCCAAAAATATCGTGCCCCTGCATTGTTACGGATATATAACTAAACTATATATAAAAACACATGGATCGCATGATAAAATAACAAAGTACTATGAAATTAAACAATAATATTAAAATAACATTTAATCAAACACACAGATCATAGGTGCACATGTACGCATGATGATAATCTTTGAAAGGGATCAAAATTAGCTGGATAATATATGTACAAGCATGTAATTGGATCAAATATGAATAGAAATAGCCACAACACGTAGGAAATAGAAGAGGTTAGCAGTCCACCGTGAGAAACAATATGCATCTGCACAAGGTTGACATGAACCTATTTTTTTCTTAAGAATGATCTCCATATAAATTAAAAATAAACAATACATTAACTAATATTTATCAAGTAGTTGCTACCGCATAAACAATTGAAGCGAGAAAAAAAACAGTCATCAAAAAAAAAAATACCAGGTCACCTTTTTTGTGTTTCATTTTCATATGAAAACAATTATGTTGCATCAATTCAGTTATATTGCATCAAATCGGTTATGTTTCACCATAACAACACTGGGGTTAGCTTTCAAAATTTGGAACACTGAATTGAGACTATTGTTATACATAATTGACTATTTGAGTCTATCATTAAACATTATGGACTATAGAAAATTCACTATTGTGGTAGTGCAATAGAGAATTTAAAATGCTATAAAAGGTGTGGAACACCAATGTTCAAGATATCCTGAAACGAGCCCAAATTGAAACAAAAGCCCGGTGATAGCCGGCCCAACCCACAAGGCGAGCTCAAAGACACACGACGGGACGAGCTCTCCCCGCCTCGCACGTTTTTTCGAGCTTGCCCGACGGACACCCCTCCGTCTCGGATGAGCTCCTCCGAAGCGAACCCGAGCCCGGTTCATCGACAACCTCCCCGCCCTCGGACGAGCTCGGGCGTAACGAGCTCTCCTATCCCACGCAAGCTCGAGCTCGGCTTACGAGCACTTCTCCGCCTCGGACGAGCTCTCATATCCATGCGGTGCCAGAACAAACACCCGACAGGGAGCCCATATGGCGGGCGCCGCCCGCGGGCGCCACGGCTATCCGCTCGGGGAGCTACGACCTACGACAAGATATCACCGGGGAGAACGAGATCTCCGTGAGGCACGCACGGCGCGGCCCATCGGCCAGATCCAAGTTGCGCCAGCATAACGGACAACGACTACAAGACAAACGTAGCACCGACGATATTCATCGAGCTCTCCGGCGAGCTCTCTTGTCCACATATTTTCCTGCGACACGCCGTACCCGCCTTTTTCGCCCGGTGGCCGCCGTAGGCTTGGAAGCGGACGGCGTCGCGTGCTGGCGGGTGATGGGATGTTTTGCTTCGGCCGTTACGGGCTCCGCGAGCTCGCTGCCCCTCCTCACCCGACCGCTTTCGAGCTCGGCGGCATGGCGTGCGGGACATCGGGGTTTTGGAGCGCCCCTACACGCTCACGAGACTAGGCGGCGGGCTACGCCATGCGGGGTGGCGACGGGCGCACACATGATGCGGCGGTCCGGCGTGCCCTGCGATTAGCTCCTAATTGCTTTTTACCCCTTCTACCTTATGTTTCTTCTCCTTCTAGGTCCTCCTGACGACCTCTAGGTACCCCCCTTGTGAATATAAAAGGGGCCCTTGGTAATCGAGAGGAGGCAAGCTCTCAAGCTTACTAGCCTTCAGCACACTCACAGAGACCAAGGAGCTCCTCTCCCTCTTTTCGCCTGCTTGTACTCGCCCCGGTATGAGCATTTGAGCTCGGATAGTGATCACCACTTTGGACTAGGGAGCACGATTTGCCCCGAACCAAAGTATCCTTCGTGTGTCATTGTCTCTAGAGCTAGGCCATCGTTGTACACATTAGCCGGTCGACATCGTGGACCGTGGTTTTAGACCACGACAAAAGGGTTCTATCACTTCATGACCTTAGAATGTAGCATCCAAAAAAATCACAATGCTCCATCGCTTGACAAAACTGAAGCCAAATAAAGATAAAAAAGGTGACCTCCTTCATGAGCCAAACTAAACAAAAAAAACATGTTCCTTCATGAGCCAAAACTGGAAAAAAAACATCTCTAAAATCAAACTCCAAAAATGCATGTTCCTTCATGAACTCAAACTCCATATCACCGAAAGTTACAATAACAATTTAGAGGAACAATAAATTTATTCACAAATAAAGTGCTTCCCAAAAAATAAAGAGGAAAAAAATTGAATCTCTTAAATCAACTCAAACTCCAAAACTCGGGTAGCCACAAAAGTTCAGTCCATAAAATTCTTTGGATTGCTTTATGTAGGAGTGAGTTATTGAATATCTTGTATATGGCAGTCACTATTATAGGCATATTGGCCTCTTTATTTATTTAACATTTTCATAGTCAAAAGAACCACAAATTAAGTGTTAGCCCTCCTACGGAAAAGTTCGACACAAGATGTTCGACGGAGGCTCAGAGCTAATTGTAAAAACAAGCCAACTAACTTGATTGTAATTAAGCAAATTGACTTGACGAACAAATTCACCAAGAATTGTCTCTAATCCTACCCGAATCGAGTATAGAGATGGGTAGGTGATTTTTCCCGACGCCTCGGGACTCACATGGTCTCTAGATCAGTATCAGAAGAAGAAAAAATCCCACGGGGGCAAACATGGACCTTTTGTAATGAAACAAAGCCGATACAACAAGCAAAGGCATGCATTCTCTCGAAAGGTGTTACGAGCACACAAGCGACCATCGTTGAAGGTTTGGGTGCTCTGTTTTGTATAGCAGGAAGAGAAGAGCAGGGGCTGTAGGAAGAAAAGAGAAGGGGTTGGCACACTTGGTGGTTCTCCTCGCAACGGGATGTGGAGAACGGATCTCGGGGTCAGTGTCATGGCCATAGCAATCATCGTCGAAGCGGCCTTGGGGGCATCGTGACAATAAGCGTCTAGCGTCGTCATTTGGAGTCGGCAGTGTGTAGGTTCTCGGCGGGGGTAATCGCAAAGAGGATGACGGCTTAGGTTGCACGGACGGGGTGGCGGCACGATCGGCGGAGTTGAGGCGTAGAGGGATGAGAAAACGCAAAGGGAGGGTCAAATGAATGTGTGGTTTTTGGTCAAGTCTCTGTGATTTTTTTAATCGGTCTCCTTGATTATGTTCTTTATTTGGCAATTGATTAGTAGACTTCCTTTGTTGTCAATGATTTCTTTGCATGCGTGCATGCCAGGATGGTAGGGGAAAGTCCATCTCCTTGATTGTGTGCTTTATTTTGCTTGATTAGTAGACTTCCATTGTTGTCCGTGATTCCTTGCATGCGTGCATGCCGGGATGGTAGGGGGAGAGCATGGAGGAGGTGTGGATCCCAGGAGGGGAGGCAAAGTGACTCCAAACCAATGTCGCACCAAAAAGAGTCCATGTTTTGTTTTTTTTATGTTGTAGAGAAAATGAACTATTGAGGAAGCAGAGGGTCTACATGTAGTCATCCTTGTCAAGGGCAAGTTGTCTCTCATGGATGGCTTCATGCAATGCACTGAGAAATGAACAACTCAATATAATGGTTGTCTTTTAAGTTGTCTGATTGTAGTACTTAATTATCTTTGAAAAAATGTGAGTTACATTGCAATATTAAATCATATAATGGTGAAATAGTTATCTCATAGTCCTAAATTTTTGATAACGAGGTGAAACGAACACTTCTTTTACTCACCTTACTCTCTTTTGTACACATCATAAAAATCCCATGTGGCATTGCATGATACTGCTAACATGTAGCATTGTACTCACCCTTTGTGAAATCCTCATATCTAAAAGGCTTGTTTCTAAAATGATTAAAACTACTCTTCTTTGTGTCGCTGGAGAGGACAAGAGTTGATCTTTTGGGTGACAACGATCTTCCCGATGGAGGATGTAGCCACTAGATACATCGAGCTCTCCACTAAACACAAGGAGTGTGTGCCTTGCCTAGATAGCCCGTTGGAAGTCCAATTTATGTGCAACGACCACCTTCTTGATGTAGATAATGGCCTCCGTGATATGACAAGATTGTCGACACCAACAACCTTATTGGTATTTATTAACACATACAAAATATTCAAATAGAAGAATTTGCAAGCACACGGATACTGATGTAGCACTTCATCCAGGAGTATTATTACAGTATTGTGTTTATCCATAGGGAACAAACATGTGAGAACAAGTAAATCTAAGCTTAACTCCCCGATAAGCAACAAGGATGTAGAGGATAAGGATATAGCGATCACTAAGTCTGTCTAGTTCGATGGTGGCAAGATATGTTTAAGATTGTTCAATACGAGACATTACTTAAGAAAAGATGTGCAAATGATAATTTCATTAGCAACCGATTCCGACTTAGCCACGCAAGCGGGAGGTGGACTCTGAGGTTGGATTCAATGAGGCTATAAAGAGAGGCACCCTCACGAGCTACCACGGCCCGGAAGGTAGGGTGCATCTACGAGTAACCGAGTCTAAGAACCATGCTTACACTATGAATACTAATTCAATTCAACAGCGATGAAACTTAAAGTACTCCAAAGAGTGTTGCAAACCTGCAGAACAATAACAACAATATTACTTACTTGCATCAGAAGTTGATACCATAGAAATCTCATAAGCAAGCTCTAGATGAACTTGATCCCGCAGTACAAGCCACAAAGGGAGCACCAACATGCCATCACTTCTACCGAACTTCCTCCCACTCTTTCTTACTATTTCTAAATAGGACTTACTTGCTCTGTCTCACTACATGACTAATCTTCTCTTGAGTGCTTGGCTCTTGATCTTATATCGGGTTTCTGGATTATAGTGGAGACTTAGGGTTTCTACTCAATATGAGGATGCTCTAATCAATGAGGTACAAGGCTATATTTATAGGGGCTCATCAATTCTGAGCCCTCGGATCAAAACGACTTTGAACAACGGGTGTAGATGCAATCTTTAAGGTGGCTGATGAACCGACATAGAAGCGTGAGGGTAAAAGTGGGGCCTATAGGACGACCGTCCTGTACCTATGGTCGGTCGGCCCCACCTGTCGGTGGGTCAGGGTTTGCTTTGGCGTAAAGTTCTCTTATGTCCTCTAGAACCTTCTAGTGTTGATGCCCGTTCAGAATATGCTTTTTAATCTGATGTATGGGTCCATTTTTGCTTTTTTATGTTTAGTCCCTACAAAAACATTAATTCACCAAAATTCATTGAATTTGTTAGTTTAAACCCAAGTTCTATGATGTTGGTGATCATTTTATGTATTTTTGTAGTTATGTTGAAGGTTCATGATGGATGCTAACTACCGTCAAAACTCTTGTGCCTTGGAGACCACAAAGAGGTTTGTCATCTTGTGTCATTGTGTGTGTGACCCTGTCGAGGGAGTGGATGGCTAAGCTACACCCAAGGGGTAGTGCTTGGTAACTCTTGAGCCTTGGTGGCTCGGGGCGTTGTCTTCTTGTGTTGAAGGCAAGGCTGAAGTCAATGATCAAGCTCAAGCTCTCATTGGTCCAGAGCCTAGGGATATGTTGAGCCCCTAAGCCCAGAACTAAGACGACGTGCTTGCTCGGGCTTGGTCCAAATCCTTAGCCACCGATAGGTGTATCCCTCGAGCCCCCCTCCCTCGAAATCTAGGAGGGATATGTTGGGGTCTCTCACTCAAAAACCCTTGATCTCGAGGCTTAGCATACTCATTCATTAGGATCTCATCACCAAGCCCTTAGGTGTCTCATATAGACAATCGTTGGGTGGTGTTGTATTATAGGATGAATTAAATGCCAGATACTCCTAAATTTATTACAATTTTGTTTATTTCCCTTGGTAATTGTTGTGGCCTCCACTTTATTTTCCTATGGACACCCTTGGCCTCCTTCAAACTAACCTCTAGCAAGGGTAGAGGGCCAAGCGAGGCCGCTACATCCTGGTCATAGCTCTACTCGATGGTGAGAGGATGAAGATCTCTAGATTAGTTTTGAGTAATTAATGACAACCTAGGACTAATCTCTATGCCTAAGTGTTATTTAGTATGAGATGAATCCTACCCAAATCATGGTGCAAATGTTGACCATGGTGGATGCACGGTGTTGATCCAAAAGATGATCAAGTTCATGGACTTAGGAAAACAGGATGGAGAAATAAAAAGGGCTCAAGGCAAAGGTATATTTGATAGAGCTATTTTGTTTTGCACTCAAGACACCATAGAGGGTGAGTAATTTAGGATTGATAGCCAAACTATTAGGAGAGGAATTATTTTAGAAAATTCGATCTCCATGTGCCTCTAGGTTGAATGTCATGTGCATGCATCTTTGATCTAGAGAGCTAACTTCTAACCTTGCAAAATGTTGTGAAAATCGAACTTGGAGAAATTGGATACTTGGTGAAGCAAGGTGGAGAAGTTGTGGTTTTGGGTTTGCGGCAAAAGGGGGGGAGGCCGCGGGGGGGGCGGACGCTCCCCTACACGTGTCCGCCGGTCTTTGGCGGCCGAGCGCAAGGACAGAGGGAATTACTAGAAATAATTGCTCCTTGTTAACGGAATTTTGTAGCAATGGGACGCAGTGCACTAGCGCCCGCCGGTACCGCGTAAACAAGGATAGAGTCGTTGGCTCGGCGTGCGCCAGACATCGGTGGCGGTGCCCGATGGTGCGCCCAATGATCCGTTGACTGTTCTTATTTGTTATGAAGATCGGGACGGCGTCGTTTGAAAGCAGGACGTGTGGCAGCCATCCGAGCAACGGACGCAACGGTTGGCTTGGCGCCAGCGTCTGCTGGTCATCCTGAGGAGATGTCAAGGGTGGGTTTCACGCCCACCCTATTTAAGTGGGATGGCCAGCTAAGGGTAGGTCTCTCTCACACTTTTGAATCATTTGACATACTCTTGAGCTAGAGCTTCCCCCTCCCTCTCTCTACTTGCTTGAGTGCTCATTCTTTGAGATATTTGGGAGAGATTTCAAGTGCATTTGCTTCTTCTTGGATCTAGAGGCACTTGAAGGTCTTTGTAACCAGATTTATTCCTTTTTTCTCTTGGAGGGAACCGCTCCTAGCCGACTTGGTGATTTGGTGGAGGCATTGGCAAGAGTTGAAGATTGTCCTTGGCCACCTCCGGTTGATTTGTGAGGGGTTCTTGTGCATCCCTATCGGAGTGACGAATTGCAACTCTAGTAGATTGCTCGTGTCTTGGGTACCTCACTTATGTGTGGTGGTCTTGGAGCTAGCAAGTGCACCGTCTAACTTGGGCGCCACCCTTGTGAAGGTTGACACAACCGGAGACTAGCTTGTGGGTGTACAAGTGAACTCTGGGTGAACAAATTGACTAGTTCATTGTCTCCTTTGGTGATTGGCTTCATATTGTCTATTGTGAATGTATATCGCCATTGGTGATTGGTTTTTTGCTTCTACAAGACGGTATAACAAGCTCACCTCTCTTAGATGTACTTATCCCGCTTGATATATCTTGTGTAGCTTAGTTGATACTAGTTTCTTTACTTGTGCTAGTTGCTCTTGTCGGTTGTGTAGTGATCTCACATAGGAGTAAACTAGCAACATAGTTGTCCTGTGTTTTTGAACCGGGGTACGGCTAACCGATGAGTAATTGTGTTGCGCATCCTAGGATCCAGATGGTTGGTGCGAGATGACACAAGATGTATACTGGTTTAGGTCAACGCCGACCCTAGTCCAGTTGGGGGTGTGGATCGTATATCCGCAGGGGTGCTCGTTGTAGGGGGGAATATAAGCGGGGGTGAGAGAGAGGCCGGGACCTCAAGTCTCGGTGCATGGAGTGATTGAGCTAGGTTGCCAATGTCGTGTGAAGTCAAGGCGTGTGTGCTTCGACTTGCCCTATTCCATGCCCGGGCTCCTTTTATAGTCACAAAGGGGGCCGACGCAGTACATGTCCTCAAGGTGTAGGAAATTGCTTGGCCGGTGCCTTGTACTCGAGCTGCAAAGAATGGGTGTCCGTAGTTGTCATCGTGGAAAGGAGGTCGTCCTTCTCCCAATCTTCAGGTGTCCTTTGAGAGGTGCGGGCCCCGGTATGATCTGCGCCGAGGGACCATTGACTTCGGGGTTCTGCTTTTCCGAGGGTCATGCCCCGAGGGGTACCCCGATGGTGACCAGGCTGTTGTTGTACCCGCCCGAGGGTTGGACGTCGTGGGCTGCGGTGTTATCCGAGACCCCCGGGATGGGCATGTGAGATGATATTACGGTGGGGGGTGGTTGTCGCGGTGCTTGGTAAAGGCGTGAACAACACTTTAGCGGTGTGTTCGGACGGCGGACGGCGTCATAGAAGGATTTGACCGTCCGGGGTGTCAAGGTGCTTAGCTTTGTCCGGGCGCGGACATCCCTTTGTTCTTGTTGTCGCGACCATCGCCGGGCAATGGGGCCGAGAGGTACGCTGGTTGGGGGGCCGGGGCGAGCCGGCCCAATCCTCCCCTTCCGAGGGGGGGGTGTTCGGGTGAGTCGTTGCTTCCCGTTCCGCGAGGGCTCTCATTGGGACCTGCCTCGGGCGGCTTGCTTGTCTTGATGGTGCGTCGAGGTGGGTTATCTCCTTGATCGAGGTGTCAAGGGTGTCATTTATTTTGGCACCCGACAATAGCCTGGTGTTTGTGTTAGAGACATTAGCTCAACTAGAATTGTGCAAATAGGAGGCTTGCCTAACCATACATACTGAGCAACCGCTTTTATGCGGTTTTTGTTTATCTAACAAGTTTTCTCTAGTGATTTTGTAAAATTTTTTATTAGGCTATTCCCCTAGCCATTCAGGACCTTACAGAAGATCATTTACTATGTGGTGAATAGGATCCTAGATCACTGTCGAGATCCTAGATTTACGCCATAATAAGCCTCATCACTGCAGGCTCAACACCATATAGTCATGGACCAAAAAGAATTATGTGTTGAGTATAGTGCCTGCAATTATTTTCTTCTCATAAATTTCTTCATTGACCGATTATAGTTCACCTAAAGATAAAAAAAGGTGTCTCTTTCTTGACGATTTGCAATCTTAAGTAAATTATAAAAATAGTTAAACCGAACCTGATCAGCACGAAGAGCACCAATGAGAAAGAAACCAAAATCATTACCCTATACATGTTGGTGCTAGTAGCCCTCAATATCTATGCTTTAGATAAAATCTCGCTATTTTTCATGCGAGGGCATTTATTTTGTTTAACTACACCCAACACATACTCCTTCTGGACCGATAAGTCAAACACTTTCAATTTGACCAAATATATATATAAGAAAATATTAATATTTATATAGTAGATAATTAATACCATTAGATAGATTGTTCAATCTATTTTCAAAATAAACTTATTTAGATATACAAATGTTGTATACTCCTTCCGGTTTGGTATTAGAAGTCGTTTAGAACAACCACACGGTCTCCAAAACATAACTTTAACCTCTTCTTATTATAAAAATATTTGTGGAAATGTGATATATGTATACTTTTATCAAAGTATTTTTTAAGACAAATCTACTCATATAATTTTCACATTTACAAACTCAACAACTTAAAGGTTATTGATGATTTATATTCCCAATGTTTAACCCAAACCTTGTCCGAAAACGACTTACGATACCAACCCGGAGGAGGGAGTACTGTACTAAGTCTAGACAAACATAAAAAAGTTTTACTAGCACGAATTTGGAATAGAGGGAGGGAACCCCAGCTGATGCCTCAATCCGTACGACGTTGCTATCGGTAGAACACCTTTAAGAAAGGAGATCTTAAACTAGTGGTCGATTCGTAATCATTTATTCTGGCCCCCTCTAATAAGAGAGTAATACTAATAAATTAACCGTTCATTATCTTTTTGAACGTAAATTGGTCGTGATGACAGTAATTAAGACCGATAGGTGTGCAATCGATCCGGCCAGATCGAGTATTGTGCCCTACTTGCCAAAAAGCAAAAGAAAAGAGAGTATATGAGTAGTGCCCTGATTGTGAAGCACTAATTTTTCAATATAAATCAAACACTATATTTTCGATAAATCTCTTTGGCCTTTTGAATTCTAAATTATGATTAGCGTGTGATCATGATTAGGTTTGTCCCATCTGTGGCTCCATCAGTGTGCGTACAGTGCATGCACCAAAACTATAACTGACTTCATTTTTAGTGCTTTGGCCCTCAACCACTCGTGATTTTTAAATATGCTGTTTCGTGTGCCGGAAGCTATACAAGTAGAGTACCTTACAATAGCTTGGGTACAATACATGTGTATAGAGTGGCTATATAATCTAAGTAGAGTTATTTTTTCCAACTTTTTGTGACCAATAATCTTACCAAGATCAAACAGGAGAGCAAAACGAAATAACAAGTAGGAGTATATATAAAAATTACATTGCATTAGTTTAAGGTTTTATGGCCAAAAGTTTAGTAGTACAACTAATCAAACTTGATTATTCTTTCTCTATTCATTTGTAAAACAAGCTTGTCCGCCTGACGACTAGGTAAGATATAATGAGGGTTGTCAGAACCGACGAGCGACGCAGAGCGGATCACGAGAAGCTGCAAAAGAACCTCGGCGAATCGACTAAAGGACTCGATAGGTGGCCGGAGCCGGGTTGTTTGTTGTATTGATTGGATGTTATCCTTTACAAGGGTCGGGGCTTACATATTTATAGGCAAAGGCTTCACACGAGTCCAAACAAAATACGACTCTAAACAACAAGGAAAACAAACCATAATTTGAAGATAACTTGACCGCCAATCTTTCCTTTCTTCTTGGAGTCCGCAACATTGTTCCGTTGATCTGACATGGCCGATTGATCCATGCAATACCCTCATTCTCGACTTTGTTGACACGTCAAGCTACCTTAGTCGGTTCTGCTCTTCCTCAGGTTTAGTCGATCCCTAATGATGTCATCTTAGTCGACAACTTCCTTCTCTCTTTCGCAAATTCACCCATTTCGCACACGCCAGCAACTTTGGTTCGCCACGATTTCTAGGCTGGACCTGTGTATCCCAACGGCCTAAAAATCTGGTGTCAACACATATATAATGTAACCAAAAACTAGAAAAAAAAAGTATAGCTCATTCAACTATACATAACTTGATTTGTGGATTTACGAGAGAACGTACATTTGCATACACGTTATGCATGCCATTACAAATATTCACGACGTCATATATAACAAAATCAGCCAGCTGTTGTTGAGTAGCCAAATTCCAAGTATCCTAGCTATTTTCAGAAGGTGACATGATATTCCACGATGTCCCACCTGACCTGACCCAAGCCTGCCACATCACACTCTTCCACAGGTAGCTAGCCCCGGCCCGGCCGGTGATGTATCTAAAACCCTGTTGGAACTAAAGGCTAGCTAAGCAAAGTGCATACATATGGAGGAGTATGAAACCAGTACTCTTCCACGGCACGACCGATGCATCCAAAAACCTATATACATATGCATGACAAAAAGACGTCAAAGAAATTTTCTTTAAATAAAAGAGCCTGTGTATATAATATATATGCTATATATACAAATATAGGAGTACATACATACATAATGTAATACAAAAGACATGACAAACAAAAATACAGCATCCATGCACCCAGGAGTTGAGCATGCTTACTGATTGGTACGTACTACAATACAACAACGGTAAATAAAAGAAAAAAAAATCAGTACTAATAAAGAAATGATTACGACGATTAAGCAGTCGACAGCGTGTAGTGGAGACGCTATTAACCCAACCAGCGACAAAAGCCGCAAAGGAGGGACGCCACACTCCCAACCAGCCGCTTCTTCTTTCTTTCCTTTCCTTTCTTTCTTCCTTTCTTCTCCCTCCTCCCATCGTCCTTAGTAGCGTGATTCTCTCTGCCTGCCTGGTAGGCCTCGCTACACTACCTTAAACACCAGGCACCTACTGCAGGCAGGGAGATCGAGCTGCTGCCTGCTGCTAACGGATCGATCGGATCAGAGAGCTGCTGGCCATGGAGCCTGGTCCCGACGCGCCTGCTGGTGGTGGAGGAACCAGTAGTGCGCCAGCGGAGACCGGGCCGTCACCGTCGTCGTCCTCGGCCGCCGCGGCCGCAGCCTCGTCGTCGTCCAGCCAGCAGCAGGCAGAGCAGGAAGCAGCGCCACCGCAGCAACAGGCCGCCGGAACACAGCAGCTGAGGCAACAACAACAGCCGGCAGCCACCCCAGCGCCGACGCAGGCCCAGCAGGCTGCTGCTCAGCCGCAGCCACTGGCGCAGCAGCCTCCGGCGGGGCTCAGCCGGTACGAGTCGCAGAAGCGACGCGACTGGAACACGTTCCTGCAGTACCTGCGGAACCACAAGCCGCCGCTGACGCTAGCACGCTGCAGCGGCGCGCACGTCATCGAGTTCCTCCGCTACCTGGACCAGTTCGGCAAGACCAAGGTGCACGCCGAGGGCTGCGCCTACTTCGGCCAGCCCAACCCGCCAGCGCCCTGCGCGTGCCCGCTGCGCCAGGCCTGGGGCAGCCTCGACGCGCTCATCGGCCGCCTCCGCGCCGCCTACGAGGAGTCAGGCGGACGACCGGAGTCCAACCCGTTCGCGGCCAAAGCCGTGCGTATCTACCTCCGCGACGTGAGGGAGGCGCAGGCCAAGGCGCGCGGCATCCCCTACGAGAAGAAGAAGCGCAAGCGAGGCACCGCCGCCGCGCCTCCGGTCGCGCCGCCTCCTGTTGTAACTGCAGAGACCGCGGGGACGACGTCAGGGGCCGGAGGCGGTGAGGAGGAGGACGACGACGACGACGAACCATCGCCTTCTGCAGGTGCACCAACACAACGACAGCAGACCACCGCGCCAGCATCCGCCTCGGCTAGCGCTCCTCCTCCTGCAAGTACATCCAGCGCTAGTGCAAGTAGCAGCAGTGCGGCCGCGGCCACGACGACGACAAGGAAGGAGGAAGAAGGATCCGCGCCAAGCTCGTGATAAGTGTAGATCATCTCCTACTAGCCTTTTGATTCAATCATATCATCACCAGCCTCCCAATTCTAATCCCACACCACCTCCATCTTAAATTTTTAGTTGCTTATTATTACTATATATATTGTTATTGTTTGATGGTATAAGAGAGGTCTAAGGGACTTGTAGGATCATGTTAGGAGGGGTACATACATAAACATATATCAGTTCACTTGAAGAAAAAATTAATTTGCATTGCAGGAAGAGTATAGTAGAGAAAGATAAGTTCTTCTTTGCTCCAACTCAGCAATATATTTATATATACACATATCTTTCTTCATATATATTCAGGATATGATGCATGCTCAAGCTTTTACCGTCTGCTGATTTGAGTGCTATGGGGTCAGTCACATTGATATGAATTTCTAGCTAGTATGATGTCTGTGTTCCTGCTTAACAAGTAATCATGATTTGTCTCAGTAGTGCAGCCTGTGGAAACTCTCATCATCCACTATTATATTCTCTCTTAGTTTATTTATTTTCCCTCCATTTTCTAGGTCCCATTCATCACTACATATTCACATTTCAGTCTCAGATGGCACTATCGCTCGCTGGAGCGGAGAACATACATAGCTAGTAGGGTCCACACACATATATATACATAAATGTTTGAACAGTAGTTGTTGAATGGACGTAACCTTCGGTATTGTATATACAATTCTATATATACAACATTAGTTGCGATGTCCTTGCAAAAGGAAGAAAAAAATAAGAGTTTTTGTTTTGACTTCCGCAGAGAGCGAATGATCATCAGCACCCTAACTAGCATACATATTTTAATGGTTAATTTCTTTAACAATTTCGTGGTTGCCTTGTGTACAGTTGCAAAGAAAAATAGTGCGTGTGAGTACACCAAAAAGCAGCACATCACATGTCGGTATCAATACGATATATCTGGATTATATTAAATGTGCAACAGTGCATATATATATAACATAAACTTCTCGAATCCATGCATATAATTGCTTCTCTTGTCATCACATCTTTACTTATTTTCCAAGTGCAAAATGCCGTCTCTCTCGTCCTTTTCTTTCGGTTTCGTTCTATTTTTGTTTTCTGGTGATCTCATCATCATCTTTTTTGTTCTGGCTGCCACTGCCAGCACGCATGATGAGATGATATGTCATGTTGTCTTGATCATTTGTGTACCTGTATTTGGAGTTTCTATTGTAATGACTCCCCCAACGGTGCGTTATTCATGCTCACGTATATAAATAATAAAATGTTTTTTTTTTTTTTTTGAGATCTCATATATAGGCTAATTGTTCATGGATGTTTGTCATAAATAAAAAGGAAAAAAAATATGTATTTCCAGATAATTTAATTTCTGGTCGGTACATTAATATTTTATAGTCATGGAAAAGTGTAGGAATAGGCGCCTAATAATATATTATTAAGTAGTAGCATTAAGCTTAAAAAATAAAGGGCAATATATATATAGAGAATGTTTTATAGCTCCATTTGTGTCTTTGAGATGTACTCAGCATCCAAAATAGGGCACTCTCTTTTGTGGCTAGAGATGGTGGATAGTTATTTATTATCTTAAAAATTTCTTCAAGATACATGCTCCCAGCCCCGATGCTTTAGAATTTTAAAACTGACAGCTGCAAATCAAACTATATGGAATATGTAGTATAGTGGTTCTTGCTTTCATCTGTTCATTCTCTAAAACAAAAATCTATGGGAGTTCCAGGTTCCAACCTACAAGCTGGAACCTGGAATCCACTAATCATAAACAAAATTTAAATAGATTAATTAGGTTGTCAAATGCAACTACTGCTACATCTTGGGAGTTCTTTATCATGTTTACATGCATCTAAAAGTGTGTATATAATTGCTACTTTCTCTGTGCATATCGCCTCATTCTCCTTGCAATTGCATAGTGTATGCGTCAGCCTGAAACCAATTTAACTGAGCATCCAGAACGTGAAAAGATCAAAAGGATACAAAATGGAAAAGGAACATGGTAATAAGGGAGAATCCGTTTATATGGAGAGAGTACATTCAACAGGGAATACAGTGTAAAGTAACTGAACCGATCTAGTAACTTTGTTTTGCCCTTTCGGCGGGGGAGATGTGAGGGTTTTTTTCCCGACAGTCGGTCAGAATGAAATCTAGTACACGAGTACGATCTCCTTGAGAGACGAGCAGCCGTTTGAAAAATGGCAAATTCTCCTTGTACAGCACCGCATGCAGGGCCAGTCAGATGATGAACAGTGTCATTGACATCTCAAAAGAAACCCACAGAATGATATGGGTGGCACCCAGTACTGCTCCTGTGCTCCAGTTCTCTCAGAATAGTAGTTCGCCGTACATGTGATGATTCTCTTCGTCTCTGCTCGATCAGCCCGTCGATGAGAGAGAGCGAGGCAAGCTGGGAGAGAGACGATGGAGAGCCATGACTATGGGGGAGAGATTGTAGTACGTACGTATACGTCTGTGTACCCTTGCAGGCTTGAATCCATGGCGTCTCTCTCTCCTCTCGTGGTTTTTGGCTTTTCGTTGGTCGGCTCGCAGCTCTTTTACTCCTACCTACCTTCCTCCGCTCCTTTCGTTTGCTTTTGAACTGACGTCACACCGTCGCCCCCATGGTGGCCCCGCGCAGTCAGCGGCAAGTCCAGTACCGGATCGATCCTCTTCTCTTTCTCTACTCCATCTGCAGCTGTGTAGCAGTTTTGGAAGAACTCAAGCAGTTTTGGATCCATAAAAATAATTTTAGATTTATTTTTCCAAAACAAATAAAATTCAAGGATCTAATAGATGGATTTTGTGAAGCACCTTAAATGGTGTTCTGGAAACTCAACTTTGGTGAACAAACCCTTCCCTTCTCGTCGCACCGGCCACAATGCAGTGAGGTCAGATAGGTGTGCTATAGGGTGTGTTTGGAGGTCAGATAGGTGTGCTATAGGGTGTGTTTGGTTTGTTGGTTGATTGGAGCCAGGTCAGCAAATGTAGCCTGCGTAGGCGAGGTCTAGTCCTCGGTACCCAACTAGCTTGTGTTTGGTTGTTACACTACTACAGAATCGCTCATCACTACCGCCGGTATCACTGCCGAAATTTAGTCCACCGGCAGCGATGAACCATACCCGGCAGTGATGAGCCGTTCAGGCGCGGGACAACCAGAAACTCCACGGGCTCGACTAAATCCGGTAGTGAAGATTTAGATCACCACCGGGTTGAATCATTCCCCGGCAGTGGTCTTGATGGACACAGATCACTCGCGGATTTGAATTAGAACCGATAGCGATTTCAAGATTGACACAACCGGGCTGAATTAGAACCGATAGCGATTAACTTGGGAGGGGAAGCAAAATACAATGACAAGGAACAGTAAAACAAACAACAGAAACAGATCAGATTGACACGCATCGGATTAACAAACGACTGATCCATTAACAAACGACACAAACCAAATTAAACTGTCATAGAAACAACCGATACAATAAATTAACATAAAAAGAAAGCGGCTGGCCTAATTAAGCCGCCTTCTTGGCCACCCGCCTGGCCTTCTTCCTGGCGGCCGACTCCATCTCCTCCGGTTTGGCGCCGGTATCCCCTCGGCGTGGTTATCGGCCAAGTACTCGACCGGAGGGCGATGATGGACTTCTCCTCCAAGTGGTGATTCATCGTTGGCGAGGCCAACTTGGTCGGCCAGGCTGTTGAGCTTGTTGCGGGCGGCGCCGAGGCGATGCGGGGATGGACTTCTCCGTCCGGTCGGCAGCCATGTCGATCGTCGGCGGCGCCACCGACCCGGCCGGCCATCGGGAAAACGGGGTAGAGAGGGAGTGTGTTTGAGAGCGGAGTGTTGGAGAGCGGACCGGAGACAGGGGTTTATGTACGTATAAATAGGACTCAGCCGCGGTTTCTAAGACGAGGGAACAGTTGAACACAAATGATAGAAAATTAAGATTGACACGCATCATAATAAATAATAAACCGATTCAAGGAAACAAGAGAACCCAAATTAACGAAAGATAAAGAGATTGCCATGCAACAGATTAACCAACAACCGAACCATTAGCGAATTAACCACACAGATCATTGTATCTTACACATCCACATGAGATCAGACAACAGTATAAACAAATAAAAGAAGAGAACCTAGGCCGCCTTCTTGGCCTTTGTTGACAGTTCTTTAGTGTTACCACTAAAGGACTGATACACCTAAGTATGGCAACGGTAAACCGCAGCGCCGCACGGCCGCCGTGTAGCTTTTCACTAGGAGTATTCCGGTATCGATTTCCACAAGGAACGTGAAGTGAACTAACAAAGAATCAAGACTCGTCCTATGATGACACAAGGTGTGTATTTGGTAGTTGAGTTGAGAGGTTTTCTATAGCTATGATATCCGGATAGGCTAGGTAGCTAAACGTGGCTTTATCGGCCCTCGGACACTTGGAGGCGTGAGGTGATAATCGGTGAATAAAGTCACCACTACCAAACTACTATTTTACTGGAGCCTTACCTTTTAAGAACTTGCCTAAACACGTGGTGATCTATACGAGAGACCGGAAGGGTCACTACCTTACTTGGCTATCACAATCCATCCAGGCAAAGAAGCGGCATACATCGGTAAGGTATAGCCTAGACACCGTCTACGCTAACTCTTACTATTCTAACCCCGTACTTAGCTAGGCTAGAACACTCTACTAAAGCAAAGCAATGTACCAATGAAGAACGAGTGAATAGCTACTATACTAAACCGGATATGCAAAGTATAAAAGAACTCGGATGTATTACTCACTAGAAGAAGTACACCCAGCAGAGGTACACCTCGGAGGAGATTCCCCGATGCACCGGGGCTTCCTCCGTAAGACTTCCCTCTCTCACTCTACTACTACACTAAAGGAGCAGGGCTTCGCCTACTACATTGGAGTGGAGTTCTCCTTGTGGTCATGTCTTGGAAGTGAAGGGGTGGGGGGTATTTATAGCCCCAAGGTGGAGTAGGGGCTACTCCAGCGCCACGTCATCGATCCGCGTGACCTCTATTGCCCTCCGTTGGATCAAACCGCCATGCAACCGCCTTAAGATCAACGTGTGAGGTAATTTCAGCATGTGGACAATGTGATGGGCGTGGGAGGACGTCCTTGGCCAAATGGGCCATGGTCGGCCGACCATGGTCCATGACCTGTGGGCCATCCCCTGGTGCTGGAGATGTTGGCCCCACTGTCGGTTTCTGCGTCTTGACTCCAGAACCTGCCGTGACATCTGTTTTGTACCCACACGATCCAAGGGACGCCTTGACGGACCAATCAGGTGCCTTCTCTTGGTTTCCCATGGATTGGTGACGTGGCAGGACACATTGGAAGAGTTTGGGCCAATGGTCATTGGTCGGCCGATGTGGGTCCATTGGGCCTTGGCCTATTCCAGCTCTTCTAGGAGGTGTCCCACATGTCAGGATGAAATGGTCATGCATCGGCCGATGTAGGTCTTGTGGCCAAATGACTTCAAATCTTGTGTGGAAGCTTCATAGGACATGGAGATCATGATGGTGATGTCAAATTGTCCAATGGCCATACTTGGGGTGTCGATCGGATGGTGACCAAATGTGTCATTTTAGCCGATTTCCTCTAGTTTCACATCCAGATACAAAGAATGACATCTACATGTGGAACTAGGTTATTTGCATAAGAAATCATTGTTTATATGTATGTTAGCTTCCAAAAGGAGTACTTTGTTGACGGTTTGACTATGTAAAAACAGGGTATTTCTACCGCCAACAAGATCCCCCCCCACACTTACATCTTTGCTTGTCCTCAAGCAAAGGAGGGAGGTTGAAGTAAACATGGACATAACACTTATGAGATATTGAACTACCATAAGATTATTTCTAAGCATTTCCTATGTGAGTGGGATATGTGGTTGTGTCTATCATAAATCCTTGAGAAGTTGGGAAATGGAATAGTTCAAAGCAAGTCATCTTCCGCATTCACATCTTAGTTCTTGTTTTTTTTTTTTTTTTTTTTTTATAAAAAAAAGAAAATCACATAGATCACTTATACTCCTCGATTGGGTACTCTCAAGTCACTCAATAGTGTATAGATCCTCACCACGGCATAACATGAAAGTGCCTTTTTGTTTCATCCTACTACAAAGGTCTATGTGGAGCCGAGGTAGGGATAAACATGATTGCATACTTGCATTGCATATATTGTAAAGTCAAAACTAGGATTCTAAGAGAAAAGTATCATTCCCTTAGATCAAGAATGTGCATGTGTGTGGAAAATATGGATAACTTTGTTTTGCTCCTTCATTGGATGTGATCTCTCTCTCTACCTTATTATTATTATTATTATTGAGACATGGCTATCATAAATATACATACTTGGACCTTCATGTGTCCAACTTTTTTTTTTTTTTTTTTTTGGAGAGGTGGGTTCTACTCACCCTCGGACTTGTGTCCATTATTTCCTCTCTCTCTCTCTCTTTTTTTTTTTTACTTTTGCATAGCTAATGTCTCTTTTCACCATCTATATATCTAGAGAGATCACAACTTAAAGCATAGAGCATTTTGATGGTGGAACTGGGAAAAGGGATGTAGTGCGTACTTCTAGTGTAGAAGTAGCATATAGATGTGGAGTGTACGTGATCTTGATCTTGGGAGCATGATATAATCCTCAACAAGGGTCACTAGATTTGCCAAAACTCAATACAACTGCAAGTAGCGTATATGGGGCGCTGAACATGTATGAGTAATGCATATGGCTTTGGTTGGTATTTTCATCATTGAGGAGTGTGTGACACTATGGTTTTATGTTTTTATCAAGACAAATCTCCAAGTACCTTGAGTAAAAGAGGTTGATGCATAAGCTCGAACTATATCACAAGTCACAACATCTTAGTCAATATGACTTTTCCCTAATAATGTATTTTTCCCACAAACATAAGTTTGCACAAGAAATAAACTTTATGACAGATTTTATCTTCAAGATGTCATGAAAATGTTACTTCTTCAAAGTTTTATTTTCAGGTGCTTCTTCTAGTTTTATATTTATAAATTAAAAAAAAAGGGATAAAACGAATAGATATAATCTAAAATGAATAGAAAAATGAGGGGATGAGAATTGCAAACCGGTGGGAAAGTGTCCCGGATGCCGACGAGGTGGGCCGAGGGGGTCCAAGGTGGCATCGGCCGATGCCACTTTTGGAGCTATCGACAAATCGGCCACCGTGGTGCTCTTCCTCTCATCCGATAGATCAATCTGACGGGGCGGTTTTCCAATTCTTGAAAATTGTTTGGTCGGCCGACCAACCTTTTGTGGCCGTTCGGGCTCAAATTTTCAAAGTGTGTTCTTGATGCGAAGGTGATCAACGTGGCGAGGTCCAAACATTGTGATCCTTACGTTAGGTGGTCGGCCGATGTGCCTCTTATGGCCATTCAGCTCAAATTTTCACAGTGTGTTCTTGATGCGAAGGTGATCAACGTGGCGGGGTCCAAACGTTGATATCCTTCTGTTAGGTGGTTGGCCGATCACCCCCACACCGCTTTTTGCACGGCCCGAGACACATCAAGCAAAGAAAACATCAAGTGCGGGTGTTACGCTAGTGGAAAACACTAGCGTAACTCAAATGTTCATTTTTTTAGAGATTTCATACGATGGACGTAACTTCGGGCACTTCCCTATGTGGAGACCGGGCTCAAGGCATGCCACATGTGTGTTGTGGCATCGTGGACCGCATTGGCCAACCTAAGGTCACGTCGACCGTCACATCCTCGATGCCTAGGTTGGTCTCTAGTAGGGGGTTATGGCTAGTGGAGTCACATCAATGACGCCCATGATCATGATGTCATTTTGATGTATGTTGGGCGCTATGGGTTTATGGATGGACCCTTGGGTTCCTTACCCGCATCATTGCGGGCGCCAAATGTGGTGGTGGGTATGGCCGATGGTGAAGAGAGAAGTGAGGGTAGAAAGGCTTAAGGAGAGAGGTGTGCCAACGACTCCCAGTTTGACTCCGAGCTCAGACGCTCCTCCATCAATGATAGGGAGGCCTCTGAACATTAGGTGACCAATTTGGTGTGAAGTGCACAAAGGTTGGCTCATGCACCAAAACACGAAGTCGAACCAATGGTCTAGACGTGTTCTATAGTGTGTCTAGAACATACCTCACGCGCCCTCGAGCCAAAAGGCTCTAGTAGGGGGGTCGGCCGATGTGCCAAGTTGTGTCCCGACCCATCCTAATGGTCTAAGCATGATCACTATGACTTCCTATACTCATCTCACTCGCCCCGAGCCAAATGACTAGAATGGATGAGTCGGCCGATGTGGGTTCGACCCAACGGGTCTGAACCGTTTAGTGGGATGTCATCCTTGAACTCTCCCAAAAATGCCTCAAGTGTCCGTGAGCTCAGAAGGCTCACTTCCTAGGTCGGCCGACCCTCATATTTTTGGATTTGGGAAAAACAGACTCCGTCACACTCATCTCTACGCTCTCCTCTACATATTCACCAAAGTTGGGCCCTATTGGCCACTTTTAGTGCATCGGCCGATGCACCTTTGATGGCCAAACATGCTCAAATTTTGCATGGTAGATACTTCAACTATGTAGATCTAGAAGAGCTAGTCAAATTTTCATATGCAAACCACAAAAATAGGACATGTGGTTTCAGTTTAGTTAAATCATTATTGAAAGGGTACTTTGTCACGTCATCTTTTGGCTATGCATATGAACAAGAAATTAATTTGCTAGCCACTTACCTCAAAGAAGTTGTCATCATACTTGTTGATGATGAGGGATGGCCATCTTGATGTTCTAGCATCTTCAATGTCCTAATAGCTTGGGTCTTGGGTTGGATGTGAGGATCGTCTTGTCTTTGGAGTTGAACCCTTTAATCATCTTGCCATGGCGTGTCCATATTCTTTCCTAAAAGAGATTAGCGGACAACACATACCCAAAGGAAGCAAAGTTGGGGTAATGGTGTTATCTAGCTAAGGGTGATATTCCATGCTACAAATATAGGTTTTAGTATTTAGTAGAGATCAACTTTCCCTTGTTGGAGTATCAATCATTTATTGTTCACCAAACATTCTCGTAACTTACGCTAAGAACATGAATCAAATTTTGCATCCTAATTCTATGCAAAACATCTTTTTTGGTTCAAATAATCAAACTTGACACCATGTCTTGTTTGATTAAGGAAGGGCATTTAACCTAAGCACCATGCTTAATTTAAATAACCTATGAGAGCCTTGTATACATTACTCTCAAACCAAACATGTTTAGAATAGAAAAGGTCTAACAAGATTCATTTGCATAATTAAGATGAGACATTAATGGTGAACTAATGATACATTTTTTTATGACTAAGCAAAGTGAGCAAGACATTATGCAAAAGCAAAGTAGAAACAACTAAACAACACATGAAGCATGTCATGAGTTCTTTAGAGACTTCCATCCCCCACACTTGGATTTTGTAGCGTTTGATGCAAAGCAATACCAAGTGTAGGTGATGGAGTCCTCCATCGAACATGCTTTGCCGGTGTTTAGATTGATTTACCTTGTAGTTCTATCCTTCATTATTTTTGTGTAAACCTGAAAGGGTTAGTGACAAAAATACCGAAGGAAACTTTCACAATTATGTCTCAAAGATTTCTTTACAGAGTCATTTGACAACTTTTATTAGTGTGATGAAATCTCGAGTTGTCTTTAGGAAGTGCTTGTTTTAAGACATAAGCTTGTCTTTGGGAAACCTCTAAAAATCTCATATTGGTGATAGCGTTTCCCCTCCAACACCAATCTTTACGTCACGCCAAACTACTATGAGATTTGGAATGCTTATGATAAACATAAGCATCTACAACCATGATTTCAAATATTTTATGGACAAGGAACAATAGTGGGTTGTAGCCCTTATGGTTGGTGGTGGTAAAGTGGAGGATATATTTGGAATATTTATCAAAGAAGCATGAATTTTTGAAAGAAGGGTAGAAAATAGCTTCCATGATCATCCTTGATTTCTTTGTTTTCAAGCTCTAAAGTTGATGTCTCATGAATTTCCATAGGTAAACACTTTGGTTCTGTCATTCCATGCCTATGACATTCCATGGTCATCTCACTGCCCAAGACTTCTCTTGGATAGAGGGGTCTCGGATCGAGCTTTATAAGAGGATGAGCAATTTCTTCTTCATGACTATCCGAGTCCTCCCCGTAGACTTGGATGAGTCACGGGGATAGAAGAGATTGACTTGAGCTCATCCTTTGCATTCCTAGAGTCATTGATCAGGCGATCATAAGACTCATAAGGGAAAGTACAATGGGGGTGCTCAGGGCGATAGATTGGTTTAGAATTGGGTCTTGAGAATATATCGGTTGTGGGCATAGAAGGGAAGAGGCTAGATTCTTCTTGATGTTTTGATTCTCCTTCTATGGGCTCACTCGACATTTCTTCAGCAGACTTATGCCCCACTTGAGGTTTTGAGAGGTAAGATGATGATGATTTGGGATGCTTTTGACGAGATCCTTCATTTAGGGATTTAGAATGGTGTCTCTTTGAAGGTCCCTTTTGGAAATGGTGATTCAAGGTGTTCCCATAATCAGCAAAATCAGGAAATAGATCCTCTTCGAATTTGTAAGGATGTTTCGAAGGTTGAATTTCTTCTTCCTTCGCAATCTGGGGTATTTGTGGTTCAGGATTGATGGCAGGACTTTTGGATAGGAATGGTGGTGTTTGTGCCATTGAGATCTCCTTTTGCTTGGGGATTGGGTTTTCCTCTAAAGCTTCATCGTAGATGTTAGTGTAAGGGGTGTTCTCAAAGATCCTAGAGAGAACTTTCTTCCCTTCACTAAGGGGAGACGCAAGAAAGCTCCCCGTAAGCTATGTCAAGGTTTTGGGCTGATTCCTTGGTAAGGCCACAATAGAAATGTTGCAATAATGCCGGTTTAGAAATACCAAGGTCGGGGCCATATGATGTTGAATCGGTGATACGGGCCCGAGGCTATGCCCGGATATTCCTTTTCCTTCGTTTTAAAGGATAGGACCTCTATTCGAAGATGGACAACACGGGAGATAGGGAAGAAGGTAAGACAAAATTTGGTTTGAAGCTTTTCCCATTCTCCTCCTATACTCTCTACATAGCGAGCATACCATTGTTTAGCTTTTCCCGTTAAAGAGAACGGAAAGAGCTTCCAACGAAAGGGTATCTCGTGTCATGCCCTCAATGTGAAGACATGAACACAATTGCTCAAACTCACGCAAATGAGCATAGGGGTTCTCATCTTTGTCCCCTGAGAAAGGTTTTTCCTGAACCATGGCTATGAAGCCCGGGCTTAAGCTCATAGCTAGATGTATGGATGGGTTGTGATGATGGTGGAGGCTCCAAACAAGCGCCCTTTGGAGCGGCGAAATGGGATATGGGTGTTTGGTTCATTGTGGAAAAGGAAAAAAAAGAAAGGTAAAAATAAAAGATAACTTCGGACGACCCAATTCAATGTTAAGACGACTACCGTTCAAGAACGGCGCCGAGAAAAGCTTGTTGACAGTTCTTTAGTGTTACCACTAAAGGACCGATACACCTAAGTATGGCAACGGTAAACCGCAGCGCACGGCCGTCGGTGTAGCTTTTCACCAGAGTATTCCGGTATCGATTTCCACGAGGAACGTGAAGTGAACTAACAAAGAATCAAGACTCGTCCTATGATGACACAAGGTGTGTATTTGGTAGTTGAGTTGAGAGGTTTTCTATAGCTATGATATCCGGATAGGCTAGGTAGCTAAACGTGGCTTTATCGACCCTCGGACACTTGGAGGCGAAAAGAGGTGATAATCCGGTGAATAAAGTCACCACTACCAAACTACTATTTTCTTCGAGCCTTACCTTTTAAGAACTTGCCTAAACACGTGGTGATCTATACGAGAGACCGGAAGGGCTGTCACTACCTTCTTGGCTATCACAATCCATCCGTGCGACAGAAGCGGCATACACCGGTAAGGTATAGCCTAGACACCACGTCTACGCTAACTCTTACTATTCTAACCCGTACTTAGCTAGGCTAGAACACTCTACTAAAGCAAAGCAATGTACCAATGAAGAACGAGTGAATAGCTACTATACTAAAACCAGATATGCAAAGTATAAAAGAACTCAGATGTATTACTCACTAGAAGAAGTACACCCGCAGAGGTACACCTCGGAGGAGATTCCCGACTGAACACAGGGGCTTCCTCCGTAAGACTTCCCTCTCTCACTCTACTACTACACTAAAGGAGCAGGGCTTCGCCTACTACATTGGAGTGGAGTTCTCCTTGTGGTCATGTCTTGGAAGTGAAGGGGTGGGGGGTATTTATAGCCCCAAGGTGGAGTAGGGGCTACTCCAGCGCCACGTCATCGATCCGCGTGACCTCTATTGCCCTCCGTTGGATCAAACCGCCATGCAACCGCCTTAAGATCAACGTGTGAGGTAATTTCAGCATGTGGACAATGTGATGGGCGTGGGAGGACGTCCTTGGCCAAATGGGCCATGGTCGGCCGACCATGGTCCATGACCTGTGGGCCATCCCCGGTGTGCGGAGATGTTGGACCCACCTTGTCGGTTTTCTCGTCTTGACTCGAACCCGCCGTGACATCTGTTTTTGTACCCACACGATCCAAGGGACGCCTTTGACGGACCAATCAGGTGCCTTCTCTTGGTTTCCCATGGATTGGTGACGTGGCAGGACACATTGGAAGAGTTCGGGCCAATGGTCATTGGTCGGCCGATGTGGGTCCATTGGGCCTTGGCCTATTCCAGCTCTTCTAGGAGGTGTCCCACATGTCAGGATGAAATGGTCATGCATCGGCCGATGTAGGTCTTGTGGCCAAATGACTTCAAATCTTGTGTGGAAGCTTCATAGGACATGGAGATCATGATGGTGATGTCAAATTGTCCAATGGCCATACTTGGGGTGTCGATTTGGATGGTGACCAAATGTGTCATTTTAGCCGATTTCCTCTAGTTTCACATCCGTATACAAAGAATGACATCTACATGTGGAACTAGGTTATTTGCATAAGAAATCATTGTTTATATGTATGTTAGCTTCCAAAAGGAGTACTTTGTTGACGGTTTGACTATGTAAAAACAGGGGTATTTCTACCGTCAACGGCCTTCTTGGCCGCGGCTGGCTTGGCCTTCTTCTGGCGGCGCCTTCGTGGCCTCCTCCTCCGGTTTGGCGGTATCCTCGGGCGAGGGTATCGGCCAGAGTCGATCCGAGGGCGTAGAAGTTGGCCCTCTCCTCGAGGGCGGATTCACCTTTGGTAGGCCAACGTCGTCGACCGGGCCGTTCGGCTTGGTGAGGGCGGGGCGGAGGAGGTCCCACGGCGAACTTCATCTCCTCCCGGTGTGGCGGCCATGTCGACGATCGTGGGCGGCGAGTCGGCTTTCTGTGAGAGGGCACGAAAGAGAAGTTAGTGTTGGATAACGGGAGGGGCGGGGTATAAATGTGGCGTTTCAAAAAAGCGGTTCCTCGGAAAAACGTGAACCGGCGCATCGCTACGCCCAATGGCCGTCTCCTCGGCACTCAACGGCGCATCGTATTTTCCAAAGCACAACCGACGGTTAATTGTTTGTTTTGATAAATTTTACATTGAACAAGTTAAGATTCAAATCAAATTTAAGCGCTATTTAATTGTAATCGCTCTTTGAACTGAAACGAAAAATGTATTCGGGACGAGAGGGAGCAACACACAACAATAATATATATATAATTTTTATTTTATTAATATATATATATATATATATATAACAGAACATATAATAAAAATGATAAAAAACAAAAAAAGAGGAAGGCCCTTTGCCTAGTCCTCGTCCTCCTCCTCCTCCCGCCGGCATCGTCCTTCTTGGCCGGGGCCTCGAGGACGATCTCGGCCAACTGCTCCACCTTGGGAGCGTAGTGGTTCATCTTATCTTCCAGGGGTGGATCCACTCTTGGAAGAAGACCATGGCCATCCGCCAACTCCTTCGGCTTCCTGAGGCGGGACGGAGATGATCGAGGGTGAAATCCCTCTCGATCATCTCCGAAGGCGGCGCCGATCGGCAAGGTCATCGGCGCCGCCTCTAGCCGGGCGGCCGGAAGATCCATGCGCGGCGGTCCCGCTTTAGGAGAGGGCGGGACATAGTCGGAGTCGGAGTCGGAGCCAGGGTCGGCCGCCGGCGCCTCCACCACCGGTTCCTTGCCCTTGTCCTCCGCCGCCTCCATCTCCTCCCTGGTGCGCTTGTTGGATCCTGAGCCTGAGGCAGCCATGGCGCTGATGAATGCAAAGGGAATGTGGTTGGATTAGAGAACTGGAAAGGATGAATGCCATGATCAGAGTGTGTGCTTAAATAGTGATTTAGCCGGCTGCTCCACTTCCCCACGATCGAACGCGGCGTCAACCCAACCGCTTGGAATTCCCATGATCGCCGGTTGGAATTCGCACGATCTCTCTGCCGGCATCGCGTTTCCCGCGACGCACGGTTGCGTTTCAATTCGGGCTGCGTTTCCAATGGCGCATGGGCGACAACGAGTCTCCACCTTCATTGATCACTTTGTCGGGCCCACACATGAAGCGGCGTTGATTAACAAATCGGTGAAACAAATAGTTATATCTCGTAAAAAATCGATTTATTGAAATCATTAATTTTATCTCAGCGTTAATGCATTGAGATTTCAACTAACCCGTTAAGCCGCCACGTACACTCCATATTATAAATTTTCATTTTAGTAGTGCGTATATAGGCCGCCGTGTAGGTCATCATGGCGTGATACGTCATGGGCGCAGCCTTGAGAATCGTGTTGCTCTAGTCTTCACTACGGTTCCGCTTTAATTAAACCGATAGTGTCTCTCGCTTCCCATGAGAAAAAGGCCGAGCACCGCTGGCTGCGTCGACGGGTTATATCAATGTTAGTAATAACACCTGTCGGGTGCACTTTCAAAGACCGGCGGTGATCACATATATCACTGCCGGTGGTCACTACGCGGCGGTGTTATGGGAGTATCACTAGGGGTTAAAGGCCGAGAACCGCGGTGTTTTGCATTGTCAACGGGCGAACGATGACGCCCGACGGCTGACCCTGCACCATTGCAAGCGGGAGCACTGTTGCCTCGTTCTCCGTACCACGGCCATGGTGCTTGGTTTATGCCGGTGCCAATGATCCGGCGGTGAACGGCCATATCACTCTGGGGGTGCCTATTGAAACCGAAGGCAAAGTGATCGATCATGTGGCCTATAAAACGGTGTGCGGCCCTTAGGTTTGCAATTCAGTTCTCTTGGTCCTCTTTCATGATACTCTTGATTCATTTTACTGTTCTTCTTCCTCGATCTTCTCTCCGCTACTCTCCACATGCATATCTATGGCCTCTATGGGAGAAAGCCCTCCACATACGAGATATCGTTCTTATGCATCTTAGGCCACCAAAATGATTCACACACAAGAGGTGCTACAAGAGTCTTCTCAAGATTGAGCGCCCGAAGGTTAGAGAACAGCTTGTGAGATTCATCGAGCCATCCGGTTCTCGGTGCTTGAGAGGCTGGGCAATTTGGATTTACATGTCCATATGAGAGACATGGCATTCTCCGGATAAGATCATATCGATTTATGAAAATTCAAAGCTTCAATGAAAATCTCCTTTGGTGATCAAAGCGATTTTCATAGATTAACATGATCTTCTCTGCGAGTGCCTATGCATGCCGTCATTAGACGAAACCACGGCTTGGCCGAAAGCAGAGAAAATCTATAAGGCATCCTTGCCGTGGATTCAATGTAAATCGAGTTATGCCCTCCTTGTAAGATCGAGCACAAGAAACCTCACAGAGCACCGATGGAACGTCAACAGCGCCGATGGGCTTTCAAAATCCCATCGGAATTTCATCGGCAAGAATCACATAACCTTCGGCGTTTTTATTTTAAATGTGTGTTGGTATAAATTAACGCTACACGTAAAAATCCGCAAGCGCCACGGATACCGATGTAGCTTTCACCGGGAGTATTCCAAGGTATCGATTTCCACGGGAACGTGAAGTGCACTAATCAAGATAATAAGTTGTCCAAGGATAACTATGGGTTTGTGGGGAGAGAGAGAAAGTTTCTAAGGCTTCTCTAATAGATCTACGAATCAAAGATACTTCAAGATTTATTTATTATGGGACATCGTAACACTAGCCACGGAAAGGGATGAGAAGGGGGCTAGGAAGCTCCGACTACGGTCCTACAAACACCAATCCGAACGTGGTGGAATACGTCGGCCGTCAGGGCTGTCACCACCTGGGGCTACCACAAACTATCCGTGGGATTGGGTGCAATTCCAGGTAACCACTAGACTAAACACCATGCCTAATCTAATAATTACTACTCTAGCGTTATAAAGACTAGAGCACTTGATGCAAGCGGGAATCTAATAAATAAAGTAGAAGTAAATGTTGAATGAAAGTAAATAGAGAGCTTAGAATTAGTAAATGAAGAACACGGAGATTCGTTGAAGACGAACTAGTTGCCGCAAGATTACAATGTTGATGAAGATCCGACAAGTCCGGCTCTTCAACTCTCTCCTCTTCTCTCTCCATGATCTAATTACAACTAGATGAACTAGTTGAACTAGATGAACTAGATGAACTAGACAACTAGACAGCTAGAGGGATCTCTCTTCTAATTGAAACCCTAACTTTTGCTCTGTAGATAACTAATGAAAGATAATGAGAGAGATAAGCCTTGGGGTCGACCCTAGGGCTGCTTATATAGTCCTTGGCGATGAACGATGACCATTGGATTAAACCGACCTTCAATAACGGTGTAGATACAACCTCAAGGTCGGTTACAAACCGACCTAGAAAGATGAAGCTGATTGGCTACTGTAGCCTGGCGGTCGAAAGGGCAAAATAGACCGGCCGCCAGTGGGTAGAACCCTCTCGGCCTCTCGTTTCTTCTGGTGTCTTCTGGTACCTTCTAGAGTGTTTTAGTCCACATTTTGGGTCGAGTTACTTCACGGTCAAGTCTTGCCATTGTATGAGATGTATATTCCAGAACTTTCTCCATTCTTCTCTGCATTTATCTGTTAAGTCCCTGAAAATATATAAATCACCAAAGCTCGTGGAATTATGTTAGCAAAGCCCCTAGACTTATGTTGCTATTCATTTTATGCCCTTATTTTATGTTTAGTTGACTATTAATATTATGCTATAACAGGTGTCAACAATGTGTTTGTACACTTTGATGAGAACATTGATCTATTCGTGGAAAGGTCTTTGTTATCATATATGTAACTTTTTTTCAAGGTCTTTGTTATCATATATGTAATCGGATATTGTAATCGGTTTGCTCCTCTCTATATATATGTAATCGTGTTCCTTTCCAATGGATGTCTCCTCTCTATATATATGTAATCGTGTTCCTTTCCAATGGATGTTTGCATTTATATATCATACGGGCGTAGTTCTTATTTTTCGACGCCCTTCTTATCTTTCATGGACGAACATAAATATATAAATGCTCTGTACTAACCGAAAAGTTGGTAAACATCATTGAAACGCACAACTTCGGTGAAAAAGAAAGGTCCAAGTAATCTCACGGCGGTGGAAAGATATTACTAAACTATCGGTTTGAAATATATCACCGTCGGGTTTTAATAGAGCACCAAAGAGTAAAAGATACAACACTACCGGTTTGCAAATAAGAAACCGATAGTGATGAGCCTTCTATCGCGTTTATCACCTAGTATTTAGGAACCACGAAGTTTGAGATTTTTGGCCTCAAACTTTTCCTAGACGTGCACATGCCATGTGTGAAGGAACCACGAAGTTTGAGAATTTTTGGATAAGGTTTGGTATTTTTCTCAATTAAATTGAATTTTTACGCGGCGACCCCCGAGTAATTACGAGTTGAACTGGGTTACCCACTACTTGAGCAGTGGTGGTGCCAAAATTTTGCACATGGTCTCGTGTGCCCTAGGTGGCAATTCAGTGTGTAGGTAGCTACAAAATTCAAAAGTTTGCAAGCTGTAATTAACCTCCTTGTATCGTGTTTATCACCTAGGAAAATCTAATAATAAAAATATCGATCAGAAAAAACCTAAGATCTTGTGTGGGGGCATAATTTGGGTGTACATGGTTGTACAAAAAAATTCAAGACATCTCTACATTGTGGGAGTATACATGCTTCACAAAGGTACATGACCCCTTTCATCGGAAGCATGACTAGACAATTACATCCATAAGCTTTGCTGGGTCATCTTCGTTCCGATGTCGTCTATGCCTCAAACTTTTTCCTAGACGTGCACATGCCATGTGTGAAGGAACCACGAAGTTTGAGAATTTTTGGATAAGGTTTGGTATTTTTCTCAATTAAATTGAATTTTTACGGCGGCGACCCCGAGTAATTACAGGTTGAACTGGGGTTACCCACTAACAGAGCAGTGGTGGTGCCAAAATTTTGCACATGGTCTCGTGTGCCCCGGGTGGCAATTCAAGTGTGTAGGTAGCTACAAAATTCAAAAGTTTGCAAGTCTGTAGTTAATCTCCTTGTATCGTGTTTATCACCTAGGAAAATCTAATAATAAAAATATCGATAAAAAAACCTAAGATCTTGTGTGGGGGCATAATTTGGGTGTACATGGTTGTACAAAAAAATTCAAGACATCTCTACATTGTGGGAGTATACATGCTTCACAAAGGTACATGACCCCTTTCATCGGAAGCATGACTAGACAATTACATCCATAAGCTTTCTTTGGGTCATCTTCGTTCTGGTGTCGTCTATGCCTCAAACTTTTTCCTAGATGTGCACATGCCATGTGTGAAGGAACCACGAAGTTTGAGAATTTTTGGATAAGGGTTGGTATTTTTTTCTCAATTAAATTGAATTTTTACGACGACGACCCCGAAGTAATTACGAGGTTGAACTGGGGTTACCCACTAACGAGCAGTTGATTGGTGCCAAAATTTTACACATGGTCTCGTGTGCCCTAGGTGGCAATTCAAAGGTGTATGCGTTGCTACAAAATTCAAAAGTTTACAAGCTGTAATTAACCTCCTTGTATCGTGTTTATCACCTCGGAAAATCTAATAATAAAAATATCTATCGAAAAATCTAAGATCTTGTGTGGGGGCATAATTTGGGTGTACATGGTTGTAAAAAAATCAAGACATCTCTATATTGTGGGAGTATACATGCTTCACAAAGGTACATGACCCCTTAATTTCATCGGAAGCATGACTATACAATTACATCCATAAGCTTTGTTGGGTCATCTTCGTTCCGGTGTCGTCTATGCCTCAAACTTTTTCTTAGACGTGCACATATGCCATGTGTGAAGGAACCACGATGTTTGAGATTTCGGCCCCAAATCTGGTTAAAGGCGATGACATCGAGTAATTTCTTAGACGTGCACATATGCGAGTGGTGCCAAAATTTCTACGCGACGACATCGGTAATTACAGGTTGAGCGAGGGATTAAACATGCTTCACAAGAGCATTATATTTAATTGATAGTTCAACACGGTACAATAAGCAAAGTGTACAAACACATTAAGAAATAACCACCTCAAAAACACCCTTCTAGCATCTATGCCCGAGGTGGTTACAATGCTACCCGTAATGCTTACACAAGTTAAAGGCGGATAGGAGACCTATGTGAAGAACCAATGTCTCTCGTGTCGGCAAAGGCCCGACGAGAGAGGCGGGGCTCATCACCGTGCGAGGAGCACAAGAATGCATGTTGGCTCCTGCTTTCCGTCTTGATCCGGCAGTCCATGCAACAATGGCGTTGCACGAGCATCACACCCAACTTACGTAAGCAACGTTGTAGCTTAATCTTCAAAAACACCCTTCTAGCTTTTCTTTGTATACAGCATGCGCCCATAATAAAATGTTTATGTGCAGGGCTTTCTCCCTAAATAGAGGCCATATAAGTGGATAGGAAAATGGGCAAATAACGAGAAGAGGTCACGGCGCACGATTGGCCATACATGGCTCTCTGCGGCGGGGCTGTTTTATAGGCGGTGGTAGGTGGGATTGGCGGTGGTAGGTGGCAGCGGTGTGATCTTATCATCGTGAGCGGTGGTAGGTGGCAACGGTGTGATCTTATCATCGTGAGCGGTGGTAGGTGGCAACAAGATTAATCGATATTCTTGTCGGGTCGCCCCGGCGTTAGGACGGCAAAGGAACCTTTAATGTCATCGCCGGTGACACCGCTCAATCGGCAAAGTGATTAACTATAGATATGGGCGCCGCGGTGAAAAATTTCACAAGTCATTTGAACACCGCGCCATTCTTTCCAACCTCGGCGACGATATATATTGGTCGGTGTTGGTACTTCTTAACATCACTACAACC
>JADLZK010013138.1:0-12713 GCA_015847255.1 Hyparrhenia diplandra
CTCCTCACTGGTCATCCACAGTGCTCATGCGTCTCACAATTCCCCTGGTCATCCACAGTAAATCGCTACCGGCCATTGGATCCTGCCTCCATGCGTTGGATGCCCGCCACGCTCGCATGCATCCACCGCGCCACTCCACTCCCCTCGGCCTTATCCTCTCCCGAACCCCACCGCCGCCGGCCAAAGAGAGAAAAAAACCGTCCGATCCCGTTGCCGGCTCCGCCTCGCGCACCGTGCCCACCGCCGCCGGTCCGCCTACGCCCAGCTCCCCTCACTGGCCTCCTCGCCCCTCGCGCACACCGGTGTGCCTGCCAACGCCGCGGCTTCCACCTCACGTGTGCCTCTGGCCGGTGCATCGATGTGGGTGGCGCAGGCGCTGGCCCAGCCCCCACCTCCGGCGGCCGTCACCTCCCCCTCGCATCGGCGCGGGTGATGCCAGCCCTGCCCTCGCCTCCGACGGCATCCTGTGTCGGCTCTTCCTCTCCGGCCGCTGTCGGCTCAGGTCTACAGCCGGATGTGGCAGCAGCTCACCATCAGGCCTTTCGTTGGCGACGACCAACCACCAGGTACGCCCACCCCACGGGGCATCAAGCACTTTTTTTCTCAAGATACGGCGTATCTACCTTTCGATTTGGTTCCTGTGGTAGGTTATTTTTCTACCCCTTTCGATTTGGTTTCTGCAGCTTGATTTGGCTATATAGGGAATTTATGTACAGAATGTGAATCATGACGGCCTCTCCGAACTGCTCGCGTCCCTCCAGGTTGCTTCTTTCCTTTTGACAGATGCAGAGATACAGTCAGCCAACAACTGATGTATAGTGTTGCTTCATGCAGGGCGTGGATCTTGGAGACCTCTCTGCACTATTTCCATCCCTCCAAGTTGCATCCACACATGGTCAGCAAGGGGACTGAACTGGTGAAATTCTTAATTTTGCAAAAACCTCATGCATCATATCTTTCACACATCCTAATACTTCCCAAAAATTATCCTAATGAACTACTTTGACATCACGTATTGCTCTGTTTATGTTCCTGAAAACCATGTCCACATTTTTCGTGACATTACCAATGTTTCAGTGTGTAATAGTAAACAACAGGATTGTTAGTTTGGTTTCCCATATAGCCTGCTCACCAACCTCAAACATCTACACCTACCATGATATTTGGTCCTTCCTAGATCTGCTCAATTTTTCATTTGCATAATGAGACACATCCCATTATTTATTATTAACAAGAAAGGATTGCTAAGCTCAGTTTTCATTTATTATTATTTTGCAGGTCATTATCCACTTGCATTGATGACTTCTGCAATGGTATATGACCATGCTGACAATTGCTAATTGGCTGACCTGAACTAATATTATGATGTGTTGGAAGGATCGACGATGGTTCTTACAATCACACCTCTTCTATTTGAAGTTAGTCAACATGGTAACTCTGCACGCCTATAATTCACCCAATATTATTTTGTGCTTACAGATTTCATGTGAAGCTACTCCCTGTAATGGTGCCCTGTTTTTATAAATGGTATACAAGTCTGCATTTATCTTCATATATGAGAGAACATGACAATCGCTTCTATTCAGTATTCACTAATCTCATAAAAAATGTTTTTGTTTTATATATCAGGTGGTCTTTTGCAGCCTGTTCACCTGCCAATTTTATTAACTATGAAATTGGTTCAACAATCTCATCCTTCACCATACCCCCTGTTTGGTTAATAATTTTGTTGGTACATATAATATCTGGACTGTGTGCCGCTGAGGCAGCTCTGATGATTATTTATTCGCTGACACAATTCTTTCAACTTCAGGTTTCACTAGACCGCATAGCATCCATGCAAGCATTGCAAAGCCTTTTTCCCCTTTACAAAAGCCCTTTGTGTTCTATGGTCACTAATATGTTCACATCTATAAGGTACTGAATCTTTTCCTCCAAAATTGATCATGGCATGATCCATACCTATTTCATCAGTACAAGGCTGTTTTTTTAACCTCCAAATATTTTTCCCATGTCTCCTTTTACAGTTGCTTCTTGAATATCTGTATTGCAACCAATTGTCGCTGCCTCAAGAGAATAGGACACACGCAGTGCCATCTTCTAACAAATTATACTTTAAATTTGTTTTATTCTTCTTTATGTTCTATGGTCGCTAATATGGGGCTCATATATCTTATAAGGTATGAAAAATCTTCCCTCCAAATTGACCATGGCATGATCCATACCTATTTAATCAGTACAAGACTGCTTTTAACCTCAAATAATATTTTTCCCCATGCGTTTTATAGCTGCTTTTTGAATATCTAGCGCTTTTGCAACCCTATTGTTACTGCCTCAAGAGAATAGGACAGATGCATGCATCTTCAAACTAATTATACTAATTTTTTTAATTCCAAGTATGATGTAAGTCACGGCACATGTACCTATACACTTCTAAGATCTGGGATCATTTTCTTTTACATATATTAACGACAACTTTTCTTTTGACCAGCCCTGAGCTCCCTACTTGACAGATTTATATGAGATGATTATATTTCCATATTTTTCTATAGAATATTACATGGCCTATTGTTTTGTTTTACCTTTTCTGCAAGTGTGTAACCTTCCCAACTCAGTTGACCTCAGATTCCAGGAATTTACTCAATTATGTGGTGCCTCTGCCATTGAATATTGAAGTTTGTTTTGGTTGACAACGACAGTGCAAGAGCCAAAAAAAAAGAAGTTATCTAATCTCTCAAACAGCAAGGTATTCTGTATAATTTTAAAAAGATTCAGTGTACCTCAACCATCATTACTTCACTTTTACAGATTCTATTGCTGGAATAGTTTTGTTTATCCCTTCAACTAAATATGAATTGCAAAGAGGTACATACTTTTTACATAAAAAGTTTGAACTTCGATTTGGCAATACAAGACTCTCCATTCATCTAGAGGCAATACAAGACTATGAAAACTGAGCTATATGAAAACTGAGCTAGATGAATTGAGAACAAAGCTGAAAGATTCTAAAAAGAATCCTGCCAGGCTCACCTAACAAATAATTCAGCTCTTTTCTACTGAGAAACAATCTGTTCTCTCAGGTACATACTGATGTAAAACCAACATACTAAGTTTTTTTTTTTTTTTATGAATTAGAAATTAATATTGTTACACTATCATAATATTTGAACTGGTCTATTCATGTCGCTCTGCAATATACCCTTCTCATATAATGTGTTGCGTAAAAGTCTTTCTTTCCAGTTGGAGAGCATTACGTTGGCTATGAAAGCCTCTACAAAGGTATGCATGGCGTACCCAAACAAAAGCACCTCTATCAAAAAGAGAAGCATTTCGGATATGATCAAGGGAACTGCATCAGTTGAGTGGATTAAGAATGAGGGAGTTTGAATTGTCACAATTGCACCAACTGCAGGCAAACTGCTAAGTGAGAAAACATATTCTTCAATAGAAAATGAATATATGAGAGTGCTTAAATAGTAACAGTTCACTATTTTGGAGAGAACTGTTTGGAACCTTTCTCCATATCACTTTCTTTCATAGACATTTAGCTTTTGTTTATTCTTTTTATTTACCATGTATTGTGTAAAATACTATGGACATGACTGTTCCAGCTCTATTTCAATAAGATATCTGTATCATTCATTTTAAGTCCCTCAAATGGAAATTTATGCAACTGATTTAGCTACATTTGTCTCCGGCCCCTCGCGGGTGAAGCATCAGGTACCCGCTAGTATACATGTATATATATTTTCTCAAGCAAAGGTACGCACAGACATTTTTCTTTCAAATTTCTCTCCAAAAGATTCGAATCATCTTGGATTCAAATAAAATATCATCATCGTGGTCCAAATATGTCAAACCATTTGAGCATAATAAGATGCATATTTTCTCGCTTTTTCAAGAAGTCAAAACCAATCGTCACTAACCCATATGCATATGCAATTTGGTAATTCAAATTTCTAGTGGCACTAGGTGAGTAAGTATAATATGATTTTCTCCTCTTTTATAATGCAGGTTATCAAACCTAAACTCACTCACATCCACTAGATGTCTTGAGTGTCATACCCAAATTTTAAGGACAAATTTGGATACATATCAAACCTTAAGTGTGCCCAAAACGAAACACACATAAGTTGACAAATTGTTGGAAATGTATCATAACAATGCTTAAAAACATACAAAACTTACAAAAATAAAAGGAAAACTAATCATCTCTCTACTTGAAGCTCCAAGAGCTGCACTTGTATTTGGGGGTTCCACAAGTCTAGTAGTCCCGGCGGTAATCTTCATTTCCATCCTTGATCGAGGGTGTGGTGGGAATAGCAAGAGTGAATCCATGTCAAACTCGGCCAAATATAGCAAGGCAACATCTTATCCATATACCATGATCATTTATAACATAATAATGTAAAGCATAAGCGATAAATTATGAGATGTTAAACAAACATAGGTCATCATCTTTAATGTAAAGGTTCCAAGGCGCTCATGACCGTGAGCAGTGGGATATACCTGATTTTACTGCAGCCAGAGGTGTACACTTTCAGCATGTGAGCGTGGGTACCCTCGTGTGAGGCGTCGACCTCTTGACCCTCTTCAGGGCGGTGGCGGGGGTTCACTATGAAGTCTTTCAAAAGTTTATCCTAACATGTTAGGGCGCTAGGTATCTTGCGTCGATCCGTCGCGACCTGACACATCCGGGGATCCGCGGGTGCGGCGATTCCGTGTGATACAACCCTCCCGCGGGGATCCGCGATTACATTTTACTCTAACGCCTTTTGGTAACCACTAACAAGTTAAACAAGGTCCTCATCTTTGAACTAAAACGAGCCCATTTAGCCCTCACGGTTATGCTTTGTTTTTCCAGGAGACTCTGGAAATAGGGACAAGTCCACATGTTGCTAAGCAATTCACATTTGCGTTCAATGCATTAACATTAATCAAAAAGTTATATATGATCATGATTTAAAGTTAACATATCCCAAAACTATACTTGCCTTGATTCCCAAAGTCCTGCTGATACTGCTGATCCTCAAAGATATGGCTCCGATCTTCAAGGTATTGCTCACCGGTCTAAGCTTCGATAAATAAAGCAACAAATGCGAGACATCTATAGACAATCATGCGAAGCAAAACAAGACTATATTAGAACAGTACACCAGCGGTGGTAGAACAATATAAAGGTTTATAAAACTGATCTACGGCGCCGCTACGATCTCATAACGTAAGGATCACGAAAATCCAGGAGCTAAAAAAGCGGATAAGTTATGGATTTATTATTTCTATATATAGCATTAATTAATTAATTCCAACTACGAAAAATTAAATGTTGCAAAACCTACTGAACAATTATATTACTTGGCGTAGAGAATGCGAATAGCGAATCTAACGCAAGTTGAAACGGATCAATTTGGAGTTAAAATGAGGAAGTTATGAGCATTTAAAAAACATTGGCAATTCTGTAATTAGACCGAAGTTTATTTCCAAGTTAAAATAAATCAAATTCGGATTTTTATTATCGAACCAGGGAGAAGACCGTGATTAACCATAGCTTCCGAGGGCTAACTCATAAAACTATCGGGCAGGGATCTAGTTATAATTACTTTTGAACTGGATTGGCTGATTTCGTAAAACTGTAAAAGGACAGGGCTGCAGTGCAAAACAGCGCGCGGCTGGCGGTGTTGACCAGGTCAGTGCTGGCATGGTGCTGACGTGGCGTTGATGTGGCGCCGCGTGGCAGCCACTTGGACACCGCGTGGCGGCTGACTGGGCAAGGTTGACCGGAGGGTTGACCGGTATCCCGATCAGATCTGGAGCCGCTGGCTCGGGATCCGACGGCGGAGATTGGCCGGTGGGGTTTGTGTCGCCGTCGGCGGCCTGGACGGCGGCGAAGGGCGGCGGAGCTCGCCGGAGTTGGCCGGATTGGCGCTCCGGGCGTCAGCTGGTCACGCGGATGGCATGGGGACGAAGCAGGGGACCTCGCGAACGCGGTTAGGGCAACGGTCACGACGATTGTCGACCGGAAACGGCGAATCGTCGGATGCAGCGGGCGGTGAACTCGCCGGAGCGGCGAGGTCGGCTGTGGGATGCGCTCGGCTCAGCGGGGGTCACGCGCGCGATGCGCGCTGTTTGCTTGCGGAGGCGGTGCGCGTAAAGAACTGCGGCCACGAAGGACCGGGGAGCGGGGAACGGGCGCGCGGCGGCGCGGCCACGACGGCGAGGCCGTGCGTGGGACACGAAGCGCGAGAGGGACAGGAAAGGGTCCAGCGGCTTTCTCACCTCAGGGCGGATCTCGTGGCGGTGATATCGACGATGGAGGCGTGCCGGAGAGGGAGATCGACGGCGGCGGGTGCTCCTCGACGATGGCGAGCGGCGGCTGCGCGGTGGTCTCTGGGGCGATGTGGCGGTCCTGCTCGGGTAGGGTTTACAGGGGCGGCTAGGCGCACAGGGCAAGGTTCCTTTATATTCCGGGCACGAGGATCCTTGGGATGCGCGCTCAGGTGGACCGGCCATGGCGGATGGTGAGACAGGGGTCAAGACCGCGAGAAGCGAGGACGAGGGCTTCGGTCAGGGGTATTCGCGGAATTCGTGCGGCGCGCGCGGAGGTGCGAAGAGGGACTGAGTGTGGCTTGGTCGCGGATGCGGGAGGACGCGGGCAGCGCGGGCTGGGCGCGGTCGGGGGCGGCGCCCGTCGTTGTCGGATTGGGGGCGACGACGTCGTCTGGAGGTGGAAGAAAAGGGCTCCTGTGCTGATGGGCCAAGGCTACTGCTGTTGGGCTTGCACGAACTGGGCCGGGGCTGATTGAGCTTCAGGCCGAAAGGGGAGAAAGGAAGGTTTTCTCTTTTCTTTTTCTCTTCAATTTCTAAACTCATTTAAATTCCAAATCTGATTTCAATAACTAATTAATTTAACAGTATTCTAATGAGATTTTAAAAGTAAATCTTGATCTCATTTAAAGTCACATAATCCATTTCTTTTAATTAATTTTAGTTTTGACAAATAGACTAAAAACAATTCATATCTAAAACAAATTTAATAAATGCACTTTTATCACCTGATAAAAAATAATGCATCGGCATGAATGCAACAAACATGTAGCTAGGCCTTATATTTCATTTTATTTCCCCAAAATTTATTATTTAGATAAGTGGAATGCTCACAAAATTCATAAATAAATCAATTTAATCTATTTTCAAAAAATTGTAAAATTTGGGGTGTTACAATTCTACCCCCCTTAAGATGAATCTCGTCCGAAGATTAGGAAGAAGACTTTCGGATCACGGGGAAAGCGGGGATAAGATCTTGATAACACTTATCACTTCATAGTATACCAAATTTTATCAAGCAAACTTATGCCTCACATTGGTCGCAACTTATTAGGGAAGTTTCCGAAAAAGATACATATCTATCTTTATTACTAGCTCTATCATCCTACATCTCAAAGAAGAAAAAGAAATTAAGTTCGCATATACTCTGGTCTTCCCATTACACTTCTTCCTTTTTGTTTGGATTTACTCCATTGCACCTTACTGCACGTTCTGATCCAGCGACTTTCGATCTCCATTGGATGGCTGCATATGTATGATCATTTATTTGCATTGACTTCCACCAAAGATGTTTGTCCACCTATATATTTGTTGTTGATATCCCATAGATTCCGTTAGCACCCTTAATGTGCTCACTTGTGAACAAATCATCAAACTTCCATAGATTGAAGTGGACCACCATGGTACTCTATTCTTTCTCGATGGTGATGTTAGAAATGCGTCGTTGGTTACCTGAACGGCGCTTTGTGTGCACATAACCATCCATTACCAAGAACCACATGGATATCCGACTCTAAAACAATGAATGTTGCGGTGAATTCTTCCTTGTTTATGACAAGGCGGACTTTGGGGCATACTTGATGCCGCCTTTATTTCTCCTCTTGGGAATGAACCATGAGATGCTCCTTGTGGGACACTTCATCATCTTATTCTCTTTTACCAACTTCAGCCGGAGATGAATGAGTGCTTGACGCCTTTAGAAGAAGGCGTGAACTAGTAAGGAGCTAACTTGAATATAACCACCAACCACTTTCATGGCTCCATGAATGTTATCATTTTCATATTGTTTTAATCTTCCATTGATAAAGTTATATTTGCACCTTACTTCCTTGAGCACGCTTCTTACTACTCTTCGTTTTCTCTTTTTGCCTTGGTGGATTTTGATTGATTAAAGGGGACTTTATATACGGAATGTTGTTGTGATGGCGCTCAACTTCATCATATTATTAACATCTCTCCCTCGTAGAAATATTATTCTTCTCCCATGTCTTGCGGTAGGAATTGGCATATAGGGCTCACGAGTGTTGGGGTGCCACTCTTCACCACCCGCGTCTAGTTCAACCATCGGTGATTGGGAAAGGTTGCAAGAGGTAGGTTGGATGATTATAGAACATGAAATCAAAAGACAACAATCTCACAACTTGAAGATATATTGGGAGTAACAAGTTTGTGTATTATTTTTTAATCTTGGCTACCCCCTTAAGAAAAGGTCTACTAGGGACAGAGAGAAGGGTACCATGTATTTTTTTGTGAATGCTTTGCCTCGGGTAGAATTGGCATCAAAAGAACTTGTGCATAGGCAAGAAAAGAGTTTACGAAATTCCTTGTGGGCTCGAAGCTAGGGGGTGCGAGGACAAAAATTGTTTTCAGGTTTTAGGTAGCATGGATGCTCTATTATCTTCTCAATGAGAAAAATAGCTATGAGGGGTGATTTTGGGGTTAGAGAAAGATGTTGAGTGTCTAGTGTGGCACGACTTTTATTATTATTATTTGGTTAACCATGAATGAGATAAATGGTGCTTCAAATCTTGAGGAAGAAGATAGGATTTAGAAAAGAAGCGAGAAACCAAAACCCGACTATATATATATCACTAATCCTTAAACCTTGGGCCTATAAACTAAATGAAATTGTGGAAAATACCCACAAGATCATTGCACTCAAAACAAAAATCAAAACAAACATATGCACAATGACAAATCAACATAACAATAAAAATTCAAACTTCAAACATTGACTCAAACTTTTGTTACTATCGTTCTCTTCATATAAGGGCAAAAGATCACAAAGGTAGTCTTCTAATTAGCGAGAAAGTGCTAGGGAGAGGACTTTCTAAAGGCTTATTATGGCAAGGTGAGATTAAGATTTAGAACAAGGATCCAAGATGGAGATGAACAACAAAAGGGTAAGATAGGATATAGAAAAAGTTATCAATTTTCCTAAGAACAAAGGATTTTTTGGGACAACTTCTAACACCTAAAAGCGACAGAGTTTCTACTAGGCTTAGATCCTCTGATGCGACATTGCTTTGATACTGTCTGTCATACCCAAATTTGAAGGACAAATTTGGATACATAAAACATAAGTGTGCCCATAGCGGAAACACACATAAGTTGACAAATTGTTGGAATGTATCATAACAATGCTTAAAACATACAAAAGCTTACAAAATAAAGGAAAACTAATCATCTCTCTGGCGGAGCTCAAGCGAATACTTGGCCATTGCTTGGGGTTCCACAAGTCTAGTAGTCACGGTATTAATCTTCATTTCCATCCTTGATGCGAGGCTGGTGTGGTGGGAATAGCTTAAAGAGTGAGTCCATATGAACTTCGGCAAATATAGCAAGGCAACATCTTATCCATATACCATGATCATTATAACATAATAATGTAAAAGCATAAGCGATAAATTATGAGATGTTAAACAAACATAGGTCATCATCTTTTAATGTAAAGGTTCCAAAGGCGCTCATGGCGAAGTGAGAACACGGTGATATACGGTTTTACTCTTCTTGCTTGAGGAGGTGTACACTTTTCCTTTGTGAGCCGTGGGTGCCCTAACGTGTGAGGCCATTCGACCTCTTGACCTCTTCCTAGGGCGGTGAGCAGGGGGTTCACTATGAAGTCTTTCAAAGGTTTATCTAACATGTTGCAGGGCGCTGGGTATCTTCAGGTCGTCCGGAGTGCGTCGACCTGTCGAGGGGATCCGCGGTGCGGCAGTTCGTGTGTTCCAACCCTCCCGCGAGGGGATCCGCGTTGTTGTTTTTTACTCCTACTTTTGCCTTTGGTAACCACTAACAAGTTAAACAAAGGTCCTCATACTGAACTAAAACCGAGCCCATTAGCCCTCCCGCGGTTATCTCTTTACATTTTCCGCGGAGACTCTAGTACAAACAAGTCACATGTTGCTAAACAATTCACATTTTAGCGTTCAATGCATTAACATTAATCAAGTTATATGATCATGATTTAAAAGTTAACATATCCCAAAACTATACTTGCCTTGATTCCCCAAAGTCCTCAAACGACACTTTGCTGATCCTCAAGATATGGCTCGATCTTCAAGGTATTTACTCACGAGTCTAAACTTCGATAAAACAACAACAACAGGCAGAGACATCCATAGACAATCATACGCAAACAGAAACAAGACTATATTAGAACAGTACACCAGCAGTGGTAGAACAATATAAAAGGTTTATAAAACTGATCTGGCCATTAAGCTCGATCTCATAGGCGTAAGGATCCGCGAAAATGTCGGGCCTAAAACGGATAAGTTATGGATTTATTAATATTTCTATATAAGATTAATTAATTAATTCCAACTACGAAAATTAAATATTGCAAACCTACTGAACACTATATTAACGCGTAGAGAATCGAATAACGAATCTAACGCAAGTTGAACGGATCAATTTGAGTTAAAATGAGGAAGTTATGAGCATTTAAAGACAATTGGCAATTCTGTAATTAGACCGAAGTTTATTTCCAAGTTAAAATAAATCAATTTCGGTTTTATTACTGGAACGTGGAGAAGACCGTGATTAACCATAGCTTCCGAGGGCTAACTCATAAACTATCGGGCAGTGGATCTAGTTATAATTACTTTGATCAACTTTTGGATCATCACCGCATCCACCATGACCACCATGCTTCATTAACTTGATAGAACAATCTCAAGCTAGATACACACTTAAGCATAGAGATTAGTCCCAGGTTATCATTAATTACCAAAACCAATCTAGAGTTCTTCATCCTCCATAGGCTCCTCATCAAGGTCATCCTCCAATGGTTTCTCCATAGGCGCCTCCACCGGTGGCGCCCTCGCGGGTCAATAATTATCATCAACAGTACTCATATATGTGTACCCGTGGATGTCAAACACACATATAATCTCAAATTGAAAGAATATCAAAGTAAAAGTATATTATTACATCGTATACAACATTACAAAGTTACCACAATATTTCTGCCAAAGGCAAAATATAACATAAACAAATACGCCAATCGCCACGGGGACTTCCAACCGGTGGACACCAACTTAGAATTTTTAACATCTTCAGGAATACTCACCAAAACCAAAATCATACTCCAATGGGATTTTCATTGAATATAAAAACAAGTGTAAGTGCACCATGCTTAGAAAGTATAACAAAGGGGGTCTATGAAGGCTCAAAAAGGCTTGACACATTTTGACCGCTGTTAGCAATTTTAGTAGATCAAAAATTTACCATTAAATTAATCTTTAGAAGATGCTTAAGCTCCATTCCCACAATATTAAAGTTAATGACATAAATACGATAATGAATAAACTTGAGCAATAAACAACATAATAACAATAAGAACAAAATACTCCATCGCTTCAAGCCACCGTGACCGTGGAGCACCCACCGATATATCAATTTTAGACTTTGTGTGAGGTTGTACACTTTCAACCATTTGGGTGCTCGTCGCAGCTCAACCGGCCGGCATGGGCGCCTCGAGCACGTGACCGAGGTCGGGCCGCATGCTCGGGTTGGGCCGTAATAGAGAGAAAGAGAAGGTTTTCAAACAAATGGCTTTTGCCAATTTTAGGAGTTAAACATAGTCAAATTCAAAATGAGATTTGAATTTAACTCCACAAACCTCACCCTACACTCAAACAAAATAATATTTCCAGCATGGATGCAACATACAAGTTTTCTAAACCTTATACTAAATTTTAATTTCACAAAAATTGATTTTTTCCTATATTTCAATGCTCACAAAAATTCATAAATAAATCAATTTTAGCTATTTTCAAAATTTGCAAAAATTTGGGGTGTTACACCTGTGCAAAGTGGGTTGAAGCCCATGGAGGAGTTGGGCACACCAAAAGACCAAATAAACCATGTTCTATGTTCTTGTTTAGTCTCCTTTTCCCTTTTTAACATCTCCTTTTTTTTGGTCATATGGAGTATATCTCGCTGCCCCACTGCGCTCGGGCATTCCATGCTCCTGTGTTTCATGATTTATTTTTGTCTTTTTTCATATAACTCACTTTTCGATCAAAATAAATAGGAAACACCATATTGAGATAAAAAATATAAATAAATATGTAACAATATCGCTTATCTATCCATTTGCAACATACAAGCATATTTGTTAGTAATAATAATAACCTAAAGGCTAGATGCATTCAAACTATATATGACCATTCTATATTTGCTCTTTTTGGCCTATATGATCTCCTAGATTACGCTTTGACCATTTATTTTTAGTTTGTATTACTGTATTTAAAAAAAACTTATGATAATTGGTTAGTAGATTTAACTACAAATCTAACCATATCAATTTGATGTTATAATAATTTAAAATTGTTAATTAAATTATTGGTCAAATATTTTTAAAGTTTAAATGTTAATGTGCATAT
>JADLZK010013139.1:0-124270 GCA_015847255.1 Hyparrhenia diplandra
ATTTGAATAACATTAATAAAGGATGAATATAATAGGTTGATACAAACTGAATATATCCAGCTTACAGGTAGGCCAACAACATGGCACCACATGCAGAGAATAGAAGCCAAATTTCAAAAACAACCGTGAGATGTTCACACTACATATATATATTACTTGAGACAGTCTAACACCAGGACGTTAGATGTCTAAACTTTACATAATTTTACATAAAACACTCTTGGGATAGAGCATCAAGGAAGCAGCCTTTGAGACGACATAATACAACAGGCTACACATAGAAAGTCACGGTAGCACATGATCATATATAGGTCTCAAGCAAAGTGGCATCAGCTTCTTCTGCGGTTCATCTGATTTTTACGCCGCTAATTAAGTTTCCAGCTTTGATCTGACTGAAAGCTGGGAGCTGGGAGCAATCTATTTAAATCAGCAAAATAAAGGTCAGCGCTTGTTATATCAGTGCAAGCATGGTCTATGAACTAATGTAGTTGCGCCGGTGCTTCCGATTATCCAACGGATTTGCAAGATGGAGACCTCACTATTACATTATCAAGTGATCATCCAAAAAGAGGAATAAATGTCAAAACAAAAGTATGTCATTGATTGTTTTTCCCCAAATATTTCTCACAATAGAAAGCTAATGTGGAAGCATAGGAAAAAACAGTTCACAGCAGCAGGGGTCAATGCACTCGAATCTGAATCCTAAGCTTTAATCTTTGATGGGGCAATCAAGTTCAACAGGAAAAAAAAAATTGACAAAGCCACAGGTCTAGTTTTGTTTCCAACCAGGGAAATGGTAACATAAATTCAAGATGAGGCAATCAAGTTCGACAGATCTTCAAGAATATCTTCTATTGGGTGCTGCTTTTATAATTTCTTATATAGGAAATAGACCTTGCTCATATACACGAAGAGCATTAGAATTTATTATAATTTCTTATAGAGGAAATAGACCTTGCTCATATACATGAAGAGCATTAGAATTTGCATACACAGCTACTGAAAGGGAATAAAGAATTAAAGAAAATCCAGATTACCTTGGTCCAGTCGTGGCTACACAAGAGGAACCTGGAAATCACCAGATCACATCTGATCTGAAAAAAAAGAAGGGTGCACTGATATAGTTCATTTCAAGGATGGTTTACTCCAAAGATTTCACAAATAAAATCCACTTTTGCTAGACAATAGAAATAGTTGGCGAAGATGCAATTATCGGCAAGCTGCTAGCATGGAAAACTAAAGATAATCCCCAACTGAAATTATCAACAAGCCGCTAGCATGGAAAAACTATCCCTTTCATGAACCCCACAATATCAGAAAGGCAAAATTGATATCCCAAGCAAATAATGGATCAGAGCAAAAGAGAAAAAGTTGAAAGATCATATACAGAGGATGTATACCTGGCAGCACCTTTTTAATTACTCTACAACTCTGTATGGACATCTTGAGGAAATTAAGTAAAAGCAGAAGCAACATCAAAATGCAATTACTGGGAAACCCTTCACCAACATCCTGTTTTCAAAAGGTGGACCTGATTTTTGCATATGCTCCAGACTACAAAAGGTAGCCATAGAGCAATCAATCAAGAATGACAGCAAGTAATTGTTTTTTTCATCTAAAATGAGAGGTTTTTTAGTAACCTTCACATAAAAGAGTGCACAAGGCACATAAAGCACTTTTCATTTCATAGTCTATTCTTGAGCTTATTAAATATACTAACCAAGATGCACAACACAAACTTACAATGCTACTGGATAGAATCAGTCAACTTTCATTTAGCTTTTTTAGTCCACCATTGGGAAACTCCCCACACCATCATCTTGGTTTTCAAAAGACAGAACCTGAATTTTCTTTAGCTTCCAAAGAACAAAAGAAATGATAAATCAATAAATTAACTTCAATGCAGTAATAGAAACACTGCAGTGTAGCTACAAAATATGTCCCATACATGTATTGGCAGCATCTCATACAGATAGCTGAAACAATAAATTTGAGTTTTCTGATAAGTTGTTCACAGGTAAAAAAAAAAAGTATAAAACATCACACAAAGGTTTACTCTGTACACATCATGAAGAAATGTTATAGATATGCTAATGGAGAATTAAAGAGATTAGTCACCCTAAGAGGGTAGGAGAAGAAATTTGTCAGGCTAGAAATGCCAACATTTTTTCTGGTTCTCATGCAATGTACCAAAATAGGCTGGACGCATTTAATAAGATGCTTATCCAACACAATCTTGACTGTAACAGGAAACCATCACATTGCAGACTTAGGACATAATCACATAACACAAGCAATAATTAGATCCGGGACTCTGTGATTCACAAAAAAAAAAAAAAAAAAAAAAAAAAAAAAAAAAAAGGAACCAGATAGGGCTGCGTACATGCTGTAGAAACATTAGGGATGAGGAAGAAATATACCTGTTGCTGGTGGTGCCCCTGTAAAGCCTGGGTCCTTGCTATGTGCTGCAGATGCGAGGGTAGAATGCCAGTGGACCATGACGGATGGCTGCTGGTCTACGCCATCACCGAGGGCCTCCGTCGCCGGGGCTGCTGTGTTGTACACTACCAGATTCGAAATGAAGAAATCTCAAAGCAAAAGCACCAGATCCATGAATGTCCTACCAAAAATCGGCAAGGGAAGAAGAAATCCGAGTTAGGATTAGTATCAACCAAATTAGGATGAACGTTGTTGCAGCATGCACAAATCTATATATAGTTTAAATTATTAGAAACAACCTAAAGCGTTGAAAGTACAAAAACAAGCAACACTGCAACTGTTTCACAATCTAAGGATGCTTAGATTAGATTAGAGTAAGTTTTAAATAGAGGCTGTTGTGGTCTTGTATAAAGCCAGTTCCATGGTTCAAGCAGCCTAAAGATGTAGGGTAAACAAATCTGATGGCCATTTATATATTTAAAAGGACCGTCAGATAAGGCATAGTGAATGGAGGGAACCACTAAGATGTTTATTTATTGAATAAAAAAAGAGAAAAACATGAACTCCACAGAGGCCCTAAGCTATACAATGCATAGGTGGTTTGTATTACCTGATACATTCTAAAAGCAACAATTGACAAAAACTGCTCCACCAACTAACCCCCTGATATTTTGAAAACAAAGACATGCAGGTCAATATTAAGATCACTCAGATAAAGGTTAAGTGAATGGAGGAAACTCAAAGATGTTTTTTTATTGCAAAAAAGAGAAAACATGAACTGTGACAGAGGCCAAAAACTATTAAAAAAGGTTGGAAGGGGGGAACCAACAGAGCAAAGAAAGGAAAAAAACACAAACCTTGGCCAACATTTTGTGCAGACACATGGTTTGTGGCTGCATTCAACGGGGAAATTCGGTGGACTGAAACTATGCGAAGCAACAACCATAAATTAAGCTGCATTTAAATATGAAGACAACTACTGATATGATGTCTAAGTGCCTAGCAAACCATTTTGTGAGCTAAAGGGCATAACTCCTACAAATTATATAAGGTGGTCATTTTAACTAATTATATGTATATGTAACATGAATCAGATGATAACCAACTCAAGCGTTGTCACAGGGGCAATTTGTATATAGAAAATATATACATTTCCATGCGTACATGTAACACATCAGTTGGTAGCGCCAAAAAATACATCTATTTTGTTGCATCTAATGACTTGTAGCCGAGTAAGGCCTACAAAAAAAACTTTTTTATCTACAATGAGAGATGCAGTAAAGAGGAAGCCTAAATCTGTAAGGTTGTTGCTTTTTAAAAGTACCATCAGAACAGGAGCCCCCACATTAGAGGCATCCTCTAAACACCCATGGGACCACAAATGCAACCAATTTCATTAAATCAAACCTAAAGCTGTCTATTTCGCTGCTTCTCATACTGAATCCTGGTTTCAGTCCTAAACAAAAACTAAAAATGGCAAGTCAAGAGCCTAAAATTTTGTGTAGGACAACTTTATGGAGCATGGCAATATATGAGAGATTCATTGGACTCGTATCAAACAATAATGCTTTTCCTTCCCTTTTTAACAATTCAATTACTCGAGAACTTTATTGTAGCCCAAAGAGAGGCTCCTGATAATAGATGAAGTAGTTGAGATGAAGGCCATTATTAACAAAATTTGCAGCTGATAATAGATGTCTCATATATTGGTTTTGTGTGCAAAGAACCATAAAATTATCACGAAAGGCAAAGACCAAGAAGTTTGGTTCGAAATGCATGATGAAATGGAGAGGTTCAGCTAGCTCGCTGCATTTGTCAAGCTGCACGACAAACCTGATCCTCTTGAGGCAAATCTAACATATCACAGGTTTACATTGCCTAATATATATGACCAAACCCTTTGACTTCAAAATTGTTTGGATGAGCGATATGCATTCCTGGCAAGTTTCTTCCTGACGGAGCTGTTCAATCACAGGTAATCAGGCAGCTGTGTCAGTAACAACCGTAATATGAACACTCAACAGCTCCCTACCAAATAAATTGACAACTCCAGGAACCATGGCAAATGAATATGGGATCTTTACCTCCTCTGGCTCCACTGGCTCCGCAAACACTCCAAATGTATCCTTCCTGTAGAATAGAACAGTGCCAGAGAGGAGAAATCGCGGCCACTAAAAACTGTATGCAACAAATCCCCACGCCTGCTGGTTCGCCACTTCGACCATGTCGCTGTCCTCGCGTTCCCTAAATCCAGAAATAAAAATGTTAAAAATCAAACATCGAACGGCTGAGCAAAAAGAAAGCAGATCAGACCGCGCGGAGTCGTTCCTCCCCCACCACCACCAACCGGCAAGCAGCACAGATCTAGCGTTAGCAAGCAGCTGCGAAGTTAAACAAAAGCAAAGTTAGCAGCTTATCCGGCGGCATGGCCCATCTCGCAATGGCGAGTGTCAGCGTGCAGCTTGATTCGGTGGGAAAAGAACAGATCCAGGCATGGAGCCCATGGATCGGTAATCTTGCAAAGACCACGGTCGACCCTGGTGCTAGCGAGTGAAGAAGAGGAGGAGCAAGGGAGGCCACACTCACCTGGGTCTGCTCGCGACAGAATCACTGTGCGCCGGGGCGCGTGGGTGCCCTCTGCCGCGGTGTCGTCGGGCACGCCAGGCCCGCACCGTCACACTCGCCCTCGCGCCGGGGTCGCCACTGACCAGCTCTCTTGGCGCAGCGGATCAGGTTGCGGGGTCGCTGGAGCAGCCGTCCGACGGCCGCCTCCTCGATCCACCGGGGTACCCTTGCTGGGACGCCGCGACGAGGCCCTATTGCCACTGTGAGAGGGGCCACCCACGCCCTCACCGCCACCAGGAGGCGCGCTCGCCCCAGTGCCGATGAGACGGCCACACACTACTGTGCCGGGGGCTGGGACGCAAATCCCACTCCGCCGTCGGGGCCGCCACCATGCAGGCCGGCCGAGCATCACCGCCGCGCCGCGCCACCTCCGCACGGGAGCCTACAAGCCACGACGGCGGGGCCGCCACGTCGAGCCGCCGCGCCACCGCTCTCCCGTGCAGACGAGAGAATGGGGGGGGGAGCAGAGCCGGAGGCGAGAGAGGAGCCGCCGAGAGACGCGCGAGAGGGGCTGTGGATGTGTACGCGCTAGAGGGAGTTAGGGTTGGAGCCATGGGACCCGGGAACCCACCCCACCCAACCAGGAGTCGACAGCGCCCTGAGTCCACAGCTCTCATAGGCCCACGACGCTGCGCCATACCACGGCCCCGGCTCTCACAGCATCGGACGGCTCCAATCAGCATTCGACAACGAAAAGGAAGGACTGTATGGCGCACAAAGTCAACGCCGCCGAACCGTTCATCACCAATTGGACGGCCAAGGGAAAAACTGATGGCGTGGACATGCTGACCAACGGTTTACTCCACACCAAATATTACTTTTAAATACTCATCTACCAGCAGGTGTTCTTACCTGTAATCAGGCAGTTAGGTAAAGAGTCTTCCCAAACAACAATTCGAGCCGGCCTGTAGCTTATCCATTGCTTCTGGTTACCTTCTTCCTGTAATTTTCAGCTTCTTTTTTTTTTCCAATTAAATGATGGCATGCTGCATCAACTAGGCTGTCACATCGAGCAATTAGTTTTCTGAATATTTTTGACACTGATGAACTAATGAATAGAGATAAAAGATAAGGTTAGGAGGAGAATTGGAAATAGGCGCCTGGAAATAGTTGATATTTTGCTTCCTGAATATATTCCTCAGACCACTTTGCTTGCCACACATTACATCCCTCTATCTATCATTGCTTGCAGAGGCGAAAGCAGCATTAGTACGGAATCTAGAGCTAGCTCCACTACACGACACTTCGGTGGTCTCTGCCACTACAAAAACAGCTCCTTTCTATTACTTAAACAAAACTTTGGGCGTAACAGCAAATCAGAAGCTTATATTCATTGATTTGCTGCAAATTGCAGGTCACCCAATTACTCTGCAGTTTCTTCCAACAGGTGCTTAAATTTTCTTCAAGAAAAACATGAACTGTCACCGTCACCACCAGTCCACCACCACTACTACTCAATATTTATTGGTAGCAAACGCGTCAATGATTCAGCTGAAAATTTCTAGCCCTAGCTTGTATAGATTTTTTTTTTTTAAAAAAAGTTGTATCGATGTGTAGGGTATAGTTCCATCAGTCCAGGAGGAGTCGTTCGCCAATCATTTGTGACCTGCACAATTATCATGTCATAGCTGTCCTAATAATAACCCGTTTTTAGAATAGGATCATAGTATGTACTGTCAAGCACCGGTTTCTTCGTTTCTGTGTGCTGTTTAGTCAATTTATTTTACAAACTGCGGTTAGCACGTCATGATCTTCCTTTTTGGCTGATGTTTCATCTGGTGTCGCCAGGCTACCGTACTTTTCCAGTCCTACAAATGCATCCATCCTGCAATTCCAGACAGCTTATCCTAATCCATTTTCATATAAGGCACTACTTGTTCTGAACATTTGGACAGCCTGAGCAAGCTGCAATGTAATCACTGAATCAAATATTTTGCAAATTAAGCATGTTTCGCTTCTGAATTTTTTCGCCTTGAAATTCATCTGGATGCCGTATCCCTTTTGACTATTTTCTGCCTGCGACTTTGTGCAGATCATTGCCTGGAAAACTGGATGTTGAGCTGTTCTGGTTGGTGTGCAAGTGAGAGTACCTCGCGTGATCACCAAATGGCCGAAACTCTATGCGTTGGTTGCCTAGAATAATAGCCTACTATCACAGGCCAGCTCATGATAATTCCCCAGTGGAATGCAGATGTTGATTGAATGATTGTCCTTTGGCCAGCCAGGAAATATACACTGCTCTGGAGATAAAATAGAGCTGCGTCTGCTGCTGCGTGCTCTGCCTGCAGTCCTGTGAACTGCGATCAAGAACCATTTGTATCGTTTTGACCATTTCACTTTTCAAAGTATCAGGTTGATCTTCCTGCATCCGTTCACAATTCTGACAGACCTCTGAGCCCTTCTTGAGTCAACATAAGACAAGAATAAAATAGTCTTGAACCCAGTCGGCACATCAGGTATAAAACTTTATCCTAATATAAGGCAATACATCATTGACTGTGGTTTGTATTTGTTTACTGTTTATTTTTGAAATGAAAAACAAGATGGAATTGTAATAGTACCACCAAAGAAGGGACAGAGAGTGTGGGGGGAGAGATTTTTCCTCATAAAATGGCAATAAAAACATGACTAAGGGAGTAGAGCTGCAGTAGAAAACAGGAAAGATGACCTCGACGAGACAGTAAAAATGCCGGCACGAGACCCAGGGCAGTAAAATTGTAAAAATGCCGGCAATTTGTTTCCTTTCTCCTGCATAGAATTGCTCGCTTCGCTTTGTCCTCAGCATATCACCCTCGCTTTCACATCCCATAATCATCATGGCTGGATGCCAAAACCCAAATTAAAAACTTCTCCTGGGCGTATCCGTCAATACACGAGAGGAGGAAGCCCACTAGCGTGTCTCTCTCCTCGCTGGCTATCGTCTTCCTCTACTCCCCACCGAGTCGCCGCCCCCTCGCTTTCATCCCACGCGGAAGCAAGAATTCGTCGCCAAATTCCCACCTTGTGCGTGTTTCTGTGGGATTTCCTTTTTGTCGCTTGCTTGCTGCTATGGGCCTTTGATCCGGAGCTTCGTGGATCTTGGGAAGACGAGGTGTGGTGGGCGGCCGGCGGCGATCTGGCGGGGAGGAGATGGCCGGCGGGAAAGAGCCGATCGAGGTCAAGTTCCGGCTCTTCGACGGCACGGACATCGGGCCCACCAAGTACGATCCCTCCACCACAGTCTCCTCGCTCAAGGAGTTCATCCTCGCTCGGTGGCCGCAAGGTGAGGCACTGATGAGACTTGTTGATTTGGTAGCGTGCACGCCTGTCCCGTCCCGATCTGCTGACAAGCGACGGACGCTTTTGTAATTTAGGTGCAGGGGTATTCTCCTTGTCATGAGTTCTTGCATCATGTATTGCTTCTTTTTGCGCTTTGTGCTCATGTTTCGCTAGTCTTCCTGCTACTTCCAGCTATTTTGCTATTGGTTTATGACTGCTTGCTGTTGTGCATCCTTGAGTTGCTGTTTGTTTTCTGGATGTATGGTCAATTGAGTAGCGGGAAAAATTCTGTTTTAGTTTTCTTCAGCAAATTCCTAGAACCGGCTATGCCTTATTTAATCATTAGCCTCAGCATTATGCTTCGGGTGGCTATTCCATATTCCCTAATTAGCTTATTAACTTGAGAAGTATACTGCGACTGGCTATGCCATATCCTTTCTCTCCTTTTTTTTTTTTTTGGTGTATGCAGAATCCTAGTATTGGCTGTGCCATATTATCAGTCAGTTGATACTTTCGGTTCTTAATTTGTGTGGTATGAACTTCTCAACTGTGGATACCAATTGCTAATTTTGTGAGTGAAAGAGCTTTTTTTGGAAACAGTTAAATCACAAACCATAAGTGGAACAGAATGAAAAACAAGGTCTCTCTTATTTTGTTTGCTGCAATGAAAGAAGCAAAGTGCACAAAACCTTATTAATAACTGTAGACCTTTTGAGTGATTATTTATGCTCTCCAAATCTGTATAGGGATTCTATATAAGACTATAACACTACGGAAAGCTTTTAATTTTCATCTTTTAGATAACCTGAGTTTCTGTGCAGAAGTGCAACAGCTCAACCTTTCACCATGAATAAACATTCTCATTAATAAGTTGGCATATCATGTGATTTGTCCGTCTTATTTGATGAGGGCAAACAATTCATTCTGAATCCTTAGCGGTCTGGTATTCAAGTGAAACCATTTGGACATTTGTGCTGTTTATGAATTTAACCTTGGGCTGTATTAAATATTATAGCAGAGAGAAATGATTTGGATGTCAGCTCACTTTTAAGCATGTTGGTCAGCGGCCATAGTATACGCTAGTACCGTGGTACGTGAAAGTTACTGAGAAAAACATTGTGTAAGCACTAAGCAGTAGATTGGTCTATAGTATTCACTTAAAACAGTCGGAGCACGAGCATCTTTTGTAAGCCAGCAGAAGTCAATTTTAAAACATCTTTAGAATAATTAGTTACTCTTGTGCAATCGAATAATGATTTGGGGAGTAGAAAGCCAATCATTTGATAACAAATACTCCGAATGTTAGTAATGACAGTTCTCTGATTTTCCCACTTGGTGAAGAAACTTTCCTTGGCATGAGCATGACTTGGTGAAAATTTGCATGAGGTGCTCCCACATGAGAACCGACTAGATCAAGTAAAAATTGAGCTTTTCTGGCTGAATCAACATGTGGAAAGTGGAAACTTAAAATGAAGCCTCAAAATCTGATAAGGATGTCTCCCGACGAGCGGACTGCAACTATTGATGCTTTTGCCTGCATTCACAACATAAGCAACGTGTGCTTGCAGATGCCTGCATGTGTTGATTCAAACTTTAGTGTGCAAATCATCACGAACCTGATATACTCCTTCTGTCATCTATTTGAACGGTGCCTGCATCTATTATGCTAGCTTCGTCAGTTTCTCATTTTGCATTTCAAAATTCAAACTGGGAATTGTGCAATAGCATATCGTATTTTATGTCTCTGAAACACTGACTTGATTATGCTGGAAACTTACTGTGTTCATGTCTTGTCACATTGGAACTTGCCTGTCGTTCTTAGTTGCTGAATGAAATTTGTTGTTTTCATTTGTGCTAACAGATAAGGATATAGCTCCGAAAACTGTTAATGACTTGAAGCTTATCAATGCTGGAAGGATATTGAGAATAACCGGACACTTGCAGAGTCTCGTGTTCCAGTAGGAGAGGTCCCAGGAGGTGTAATTACAATGCATGTGGTAGTGCGACCTCCACAAGCTGACAAAAACAGTGGTATTGCCGACAATTTCAGCCCTTTGTTCATACCATTTTTTTGGTTCCCATGATAAATAACTTGAATTCTATTTCCATATAATTAATCGAAATGTTTGTCATGATCAACTCTTGTGCTAGAAACATACTGCTCTCATTCTTGTGGGTAATTGAACTTGCTTCTTCACGGAGCTGCACACTTTCTTTTCTTGACTCGCAGCAACAAATAATGCAGTATCGGATGTAGATACCAGTCCCCTAGCCCCAGGAGTAGTAAGCCCGAACGTTCATTTTCGATGAATGCATCTAGTGATGGATCGCTGTTATCAAAATACTGCAACATAAAATATATTTCTAGTTACTCCATGGGAATTTAAACCTTTAATTTTATTATTTTTTTCACAATACATTGCAGATCAAATACCTATATTCGAGCTATGAGCTGAGCTGCTTATATATGGGAGTAGTTTTCTCGTGTAGCTACCATGTGTGTATTATTCGCCCGTGATGCCTAGAGATGGAAACTTTCGAACACACAAAACCATGACACAACCTTCTAATAATTTTCAGTGCAGTAAGTCTTGAGGTGCTTAGGTTTCTTGAGATGGAACTAGTACCTACATGACGACATGAGCATTAAGTTAATGCGGTAGAATGTTTGGGCGATAGTGGGATACATGGCCACAAGCATACTACGTAATTTCTATTTGTGGTTTAATATGACCTTGACTGTGATGCTGAAACTTATTGTGATTTTCTTATGACACTTGTGAACATACCTCTAACATGTCGTTCACCTATAATTTTCCAGAGAAGCAGCTTGCCAATTCCCCCAAGCAGAACAGATGTGGATGCACCATTCTCTGATAAGACGCCTGCTTGATGTTGTACAATCTGTGTAGCCCTAGGATTTTTGTATCTGCTTTGCTGTGTTCACACAAGCGTGAATTCATTTTGATATCCAATTCTTGAAGCCATTCGAACCCCAGAAACGTACATACTGAAAATCCGTCAAATACAGAGATTTCTGGAGGCTGAATTTGGATCGCCGAGTGGAGGATTGGATGCGTCCTGCTGTATAAATTGTGTTGTCAAAACTGAAAAAAAAAAACTCTTTTGTTTTTCTTTTCTGCTATGTTGACTTTATATCGATTCTTTTTTAGCTCGGTTGCTTTGTCTCGTGTAACAGAAATATTGTACTCAGATATATGTAAGTAACATGCAAAAGGAGTAATGTATGGTGTTATGGTAAAGGGTTAACAAAGAGGTGAAAAGAGCATGGCTGTGCACTGGTTGTCCTCTTTATTATGTGGGGTGAACCTGTAGGCATACATAATTTGCTCTCATTCATACTTGCATCTTCACATAATTTCTTACTACTAAAGAAGATTCAGCAAACAATCCTTTCGTCGCTTCTCCCTGACCGTTATCACGTCGTCCCTCTTCCTGACCGTTTTGATGGGCCTGTTGGTAACAAATCACAGCGTGAACAAATCCAGCCCAATTACCCTCCCCTCTTCCTAGATCTCCTCGCGGACTCGCAGAAATCAACGCCGCCGCCACCGTGGCCCCGACCTCGCTCCTCGTCGCACCTGTGTGGTCCGTCCAAATCTCGCCCGCGTCTCTGCCGCTGCACAGCGAACCCCTCGGCGACTATCGCACGGTCTCTGTCGGCTCTCACTATCGTGGAACCCCGTCTCTCCAGTGGCGGCGGCGGCGAAGGCCACCGCAGCTACCCTGTCTCTCCAGCGTGCGGAGGTACCGGAGGCCCCGCCCCTGCGACGCTCGGCAGCGGCACCAGCCCCCAGCCTCGGCGACCAAGCCCACGCAGGTCCTCGCGCCAGCCAAGAAGACGCCATTGTCATTCTCCAAGGACAAGAGGAACTGGTAACATTCACGCTATTAACTGAGCAAAGAGCGTTTACAGCTAGCGCTGGTAACGGATTGCATTAGTGTTCACGTTGCCACTGCTGAAACCAAACAACACCTGATTTCTTGAAGCTCACTAGCTCAGCCTATGACTGTTTGAACTGACCATTGAAATATTAAATGACTGAAAAACAATATTCTGATACTATATTGTAGTCACTTGTCAGATAACTGAGGCATTGAGAACAGAGATACTGCTTTGCTTATTCGGACTATGTTTATCTTAGAGCTATTTATTATGCTGTAATTTATGCAGGTTTTGAACTTAGTTTGTTGAATTCAGATATTATGGACTTTCTAAATATATATGTGTATCATGCTTTTGATTAATTATTTGTATACCGGTTTCTTTCCCAATATTGTATCTATATACCGAAATGTGAATATTGGTTATACAGAATTGCATATGGTATGCTGGCTAGGACTACTAATCTAGTTTAAATCCTGGTTCTGTCACTACCATTGTTGACCCAAGCTAATCTGCTTTAGTTTCATCTCTTTATCAAGTCAGAGTTGTTGGCAACCACCTGCGTGGCTAATTCACATCTCCTTTGGCACAGGGCTTGCATGATACTAGTATTTTCGAGGATAACAGCAAGAAGCCTTCATAAAGCCACACCTGCTTCTCATTCATATTCTTCAGTCTTTTGGAACAAAGAATTCTTTAGCTGTAAGCCAACATTTAAACATCTTAGCACTAACAACCCGATGACCCCAAATGATTTGTTGGAGGCCCAGGATATGGTTCCTGCTGAGGGAAACCACAATTGCTCTTCAAGTGTTCAGTCCACCCCAGAAATTGAGAAAAAGTATGTGCATCGTGTCTATGATGCCATAGCTCCCCATTTCAGTGCAACAAGATTTGCTAAATGGCCCAAGGTTTCTGGATTCTTGAATTCCTTGAGGCCTGGGTCGATTGTACTGGATGCTGGCTGTGGTAACGGCAAGTATTTGGGCTTCAACCCTGATTGTTTATTCATAGGATGTGATATAAGCCCACCGCTTATTGAGATATGTGCTGGGAGAGGGCATGAGGTGTTGGTTGCTGATGCTGTCAACCTCCCATACAGGGATGATTTTGGTGATTCAGCAATTTCAATTGCCGTGTTGCATCATTTGAGTACTGATGATAGACGGAGGAAGGCCATAGAAGAGCTAATACGTGTTGTTCGGAAAGGTGGTCTGGTGCTCATTACAGTCTGGGCTAGGGAGCAGGAAGACAAGTCATTGCTTAACAAGTGGACTCCCTCTGTGAGAAATATAATGAAGAGTGGGCTAAAGAGAGCAGTCCTCCAGTACGTAGCCAATCTGGAACTCTTCTGGAAAGCATTGCAGAAACTGATGAAGGCGCTGCTGTAATGAAGCAACCAGATGGCCAATTGAAAAGATGTCATGATGGGGTGGAGGATAAGGTCATTGACTGCAGTAATTCAAAGACTTATGAAAATGAGAAAAACCAGCACGAGTACTTTGTTCCATGGCATCTACCATCCATGATTTCTGGTCGGCTGGTCGAACCTGGTCGACCTGGGACCGACCAGGACGACTAATCGCGATTAATCGGGCGACCAGGGGCATTCTGGTCGACCACCTGGGACCGACCAGGACGACTAATCGCGATTAATCGGACGACCTGAAATCATGGTCTACCATTCCACCGAGCTGAAATTGGGGCTGCATCTGCCGCTTTGGAGAATGGATTTGCAAAGAAAGATGAAAAGAAGGGTACAGTGGTCTACAATCGTTATTATCATGTTTTTGTTGAAGGAGAACTTCAAAGGTAGAGTATTCTTACTCAGCAACTCTACATTCACACGAACAAGCTTTACTTCCTTCCCCTTTTGTTTCTACCTGTATAAAGTCAAATTCTACATTTGACCAATAAGCCATAGCATTGATGCCTCATAGATGCTTCCTGTTTCATGGGTTTATTCTGATTTTTTTCTGTCCTGGTAGTCGCGAAAGGTCGGAAAAAATGGAATAACCAAAGATGGTAACTAGCTGTCAAAGGCAATCTGATGAAGTTGACGTTTTAGTGGCTATATTTACTCTTTTACCCAATCTTTCTTGATTAGAGGTTCACCAGAAATGTTGCCTTTATACATACAGATAGCGCTATGTCACCTGAATACCTGATTGCCTTATACAGGTTATAGTTGCAAAAATCTGGTAACAATAGTTATAGAGAAAGATGAATATTATCTGCTGCTTGCACTACATAAGCATGTATTACTTTCTTTTTGCTGAATGCCAGCCCTTTTGATTAGGAATATCTCATATCATTAATTAACTGTCTTAATTTCAGATTGGTTTCTGGCATAAAGAATGCTGCAATTGTTGACCAGTTCTATGACAAATCCAACTGGTGCATTGTTCTCGAGAAGCTTTGAGCTACAGGCAAAGGGATCACAAGAAGCCATCTGAAGCTGATATTTGGGAGGACTCTGGTAGGCAAGCCAAATGTTTTGATCCCGAAATGTATGATGCATTAAGGCTTATGCGTCAGATTGCCCGATATTTTGTGGGCCATCTGGACTTGTTGAAATATTTGCTGTCAATCTGGTCAACATCGTATATTAGCATGATTGCTAGTACTGTTTTTATATGAGTATGAATATGAACTTTCATTTTCTTTTTACGCAAAATGAAGATGTCTGCTACCCTTTGTTTAATCTATCACATCATGGACATCTTAATCCTGCTTGGTTCTATTAGTGGCAACGATTTGTTTGGGGGCTCCAACAATAGTTCATTAGCTGGTGGAGGGATCCTTATAGTTCATTTGCACAGGCATCTGGGTAATTTTGTTTCTTTTGTTGTAAATCATACCCCTTGGGGCTGAGTGTGGGTTCTGTGCGCAAAATGGACAGCATTCCAAATTGTATTCGTAAGCTGGTTGTCAATTATTTGGCAGCAAGTTATGTGTAATGGAAATCCTTTACATGTTAAAAAAAATATTAGCAAGCTAATAGCTAACTAATCGATTCAAACATGGCCTTATGCTGCTTTGTGTTTTACAAAAGCAAATATTTTCTGAAACAATGTGTTGCTGCATGCATGCCATTCCAGTTCCAATTTTATGTATTGGGAATTTGGGAGATGCTCAGGAAACGGAGATGACAGATCTGTCATAACAATCGAAGAGTACACAGAGCCGGAACTTTTGTGATGTCGCCCAATGATGACTAGAAACAAAAATACTTACTGCTAATAACAGGGTACATGTAATGATGATGTACAAGCAGATTTTGCCGAAGCACAAAATGGTCTCAGGCACAAAATGGTCTCAGCATTCTTCAGTAGGGAAAGAGCATCCTGTTGGGAGCAGAGGAACTCCTGTAGCTCCAAGTACACTATATTAACGGTTCTGGTGCAGATCAAATGTATTCTTTCTGATCTGACGAGCTTGTTCAAACCAACAGTCTTATGTAGCAGAAACTTGCCAATCGCTTACCTACCTGATTCTTAATCACCAGCAGAATCTCCACTTGGTTTGCTTGCAGAGTTTATGTCTGGTGATGTCTTGGGTTTCCTCTCAGAGGTGCCTCAAACCAACAGCCTTATGTAACAGCTACTTGCCAAACGCTTACCTCTGGCTTGTCAGAAGTACCTGATTCTGAATCGCCAGCAGAATCTGCACTTGGTTTGCTTGCAGAGTTTATGGCTGGTGATGTCCTGGGTTTCCTCTCAGAGGTGCCAAATGCTTCCAAAGCGTCCAGGAAGAACTTTTATTCGGGACAATCCCTGTTTATTCATTCTCTTGAGCAACTTCTGCACTAGTACCTTATCGTTCGCCTTGGTGTAGGCCTTGTAGAGCAGCTTGTAGGTGGACGCATTGGGCACAACACATTTCTGCAGTGCAGTATCTAGTAGCTGATCTGCTTCTGTGTGCAACCCGTTCATGCAGTAGGCATCAAGCATCGAGTTCAATGAAGAAAGGTGCACTTTGTTTTGTGAGCTCACAAGCTCATCAAACACCTGCCGGGCCTTTGAGACACAATCACAATGAGCATACATCATGATGAGGCATTCTTGTGTCACACAGTTTGGTTTGAATCCTAATTCTTCCATCTTCTCAACCACAGACTCTGCCTTCTCTCTGAGCCTTGCTTTCCCATAATTTGTTATCATGGAATTAAATGTTGGGTGTGTAGGCCTCTGCTTTGATCGGAGTAGGCTCTTGAACACCTGCTCCATCTTATCAAATGTCTGCTTTCGCCCATATGAATCTATAAGTATGTTGAATGTGATCACATCTGGACGGCACTGCTTGCTTTTCATCCGCAGCAACACAGATTCCATCTCTTTGATCATGCCATTCTTCCCATATGCATCAAGCACTCCGTTGTAAGTATATATGTCAGGGGAGACTACACTTTCATCCAGATCCTTGAACAAGATGTCTACCTGCTTTGTGTCACCAGCCTGCGCAAAAGCCCTTAGAAGAATGTTGTATGTCACAATATTAGGTTGGCATCTCTCTATACACTTCATCTTCTCAAAATATCCAAGAGCTTTGGCCAAAGCCTTACTCTTGTCCCGTGAATGCAGATGTGCGCCGATAAGAGAGTTATATACAGAAGTGTCCGGCTTGCACCCGCTGTTCCGCATCTGAGAGAACAGCCACATTGCCATCCGAATCTGGCCTTTCCTTCCCATCACAGATATTAACTTGGAGTAGATGCCATTGTCAGCAACATACCACCGTTGTTTCTGCATCCATCTGAATACCTAGCATAACATGAAGACATGGAATGAACAGAAAAAAAAAAAGATTCAACATGTTTGGGTTGCTGACATTTGCTTTATGTCGGGGTAAATTTTGCTTAGATATCTTTATGAAATGGACATGTCCTAACATTCTGGTGTGTGCTTGACAAAAAGTTGTACTGAGATCTTGGAGTACCACAGCTACACTTTACTTTGGACGAAATGTGGCTGCACCTTTTTTTTTCATAGCGAAGCTGCTGAGGATATAGAAATGCAATGCATGATAAGACTAAGATTCAATAATCAGTGTCAGTGACTAGATTTTTTTAGTAGTTCATTCTTCATTGTTTTGGACGATGAAAAAATTGGACTCAGCTAGCACAAGCACTAAGTTCTATCACACATGCAGGGAAACAAACAGTGGCTCATAATTTACATATATATACCAGTCCTAATAAGTTCTTAACCGAAAGGTTTGCAGTCTCCAATTCTCCATAATCTACTCCACACCAATCCTAAGTCAAATCAAATAGCAGTATACAGGGCATCAGGAGCGCACCTCAAGACATTGGAGCCAGGCGTCGCGGCGGCCGAGCTCCTCAAAGAGGAGGAAGCAGTGCTCGGTGCGGACCACCCGCACGTGCCGGTCCAGCACCGGCACCAGCCGCCCTTGCCGCCGGCCGTCCTCCGCAACAGCGAGCGCACCAGCTCCGCCGCCTCCGCCGCCTCGTCCACGCCCTCCTCTGCCGCGGCGCCCGCACCCCGCCGCTTGCTCCTGGCCGCGAGCGCCACATGGCGCGGGGCGCCGCCGCCCGCGCCCGCGCACGGGCTCGGGGACGGCGGTGCCGCTGCGGCCATGGAGTTGTTGATGTGCTTGAGCAGGCAAGCATCGGGATGGACCAAAGGAAGGCTAGGGTCTAGTGCTGCATTGGACTGCGCTGAGCTGTGGTTGGCAATGGAGACTTGCGATGGCAGCGCTGGGAGGGAGGCGCTGGGACGCTCCGCCTGGGTAGGGGATAGGGGTAGAGCCGAGATTAGACGAATTGCTAAATTTTAGCAGAAAAAAAAACGAATTACAGAATTTTTTAAGCAAAAAGAGGATCGGCTGTTGGGAATGTTTTTTTTTTTTTTTTTTTTTTTTTTTTGTGAAAATGGGTAGATATTACTCCTTCCTGGAGATAAGTGGTGGAGATTAGACGAACTAAAATTTAATTACAAGGATCGGCTGTTTGGAATGTTTTTAGTGGCAGTAGATGAACGGTGGAGATTAAACGAATTTTGTAAAAAATAGCAAAAAGGTAATCCGTTTGGATCGGGGGTGTTTGAACCCGACGTGAATCGAACACGCAACCTTCTGATCTGGAGTCAGACGCGCTACCATTGCGCCACGGATCCTTGGTGCAAAGCAGCAATATCTAAATTATATAACTGTATATGCTACTAAGGCCTTAATGCAGTCAAAAAATGCCATAAGCGATGACGGCCATGGATTTGTGCCATGTTTGGTTAGAAAAGTCATAGGACTTTTTAGTCCCGGCGACTATTAAAAAAGTCCCTCTAAGAGTCTTTTCGGAACTAATGAAGGAAAAGTCTCAATAATTCCTCTTTGGTTGCTAGGGACTTATTTTTTACCTCATAAAAAAAGTCCCTCAAACCAAAAACAGCCCCGTAGTCTCTCACTGGTTCGTCGGCAGCTCAGGGTTGTGGCTAAACGATGACACCCGTTCGGACCAAGTGGCGAAACAAGACTGCAAGAGCAACGCTAATGACCGGAGAAGCGGCATGCCTCAGTTTAAAAGCTCGGTAATTTCAAACGAACATAATAAGCTGATAAGCAGCAGAGTGCATGAGTGACACCTGATGTACTTTTCGGCAAGATTAAGGGAGCACAAGCAGAATGCGACATGATCTTACTTCCCGGTGGACAACTGGACATCTATACAAATCTCCATGACTCTATCAGTGGGTATATGATTGAGACTTGAGAGAAGAGGTGCACACTCAGCTATAGATGAGTGTTTTAAACATATTACAGTGTCTGCCAACCACAGCAAAAAGGAGAAAGAATTACACAGGTTCCCGCCAAAAAAAGAAAAACAGAAAGGCAGAAAAGAATGGCCGTTCATAGGTATTGGAGATTTGGAGCCACCACCATTGATCTGCACTTCTGAAGGGGACACACCGACATTCCCGCTTGATCCATGCCATTCCTTGAGACAGTAGCAGCTGCAAAGATAAGAAACCATTTCAGATCAGATTAGTCGAATTGGCAAATCTGCAGACTAGCGGAGTTTGTACATTTTGATTACAAGACTGGAATATCCAAGAAAGAATCTTGGGTGTTTTGGTTGATTGGAGTTGGGTTACTTGTGTGAGCAATTTTTTTTTCTGTTTTCTGAACAGTCTGCAGCCTCCTTTGAAATGCAGGATTTTTTTTTCTGTTTCCTATGTTTTTTTATATATACAATGAATCGGAAATTCCTACATGATTCTTGTGATGTTTCTGAGATCAAAGGAGCGCTGGGTTACTGAGGTCATAGACTAGTACACTAGTCTCTCTGCTTGAAATTATGTTGCAGGATTATACAAAGTGATCGTGATTTCCCAATTTGAAACCAAATTTGAAGCAATTTCTTTCTTGGATTCTCCAGCCCCCAGCGAAGTCTCAACTTCAACTTGAAAGAACCTCTATCAACAGTGGGAATGACATGAAACTAAACCATATAATTCAGATTATGAACAATCCTCAGAAGCCAAGACAAGCACACAATACGAATGCTAGACTCCAGGCACGTTGTATGCAGTATTCACCATTCGTTCATTCCAATATCCAATCAGAGAACGATACAGATGATGGGCAGGGAGAGAGGCAGCAGAAAGCACCTAAGCTTCAAGGGCGAGGATGGACGGCTCAAGCCGGTCAGACTCCGATCGTGACGTCGGGCAACTCGAACTCGGACGTGATCTCCTCGATCTGCTTCCGGACGCTCATGTCGATGAAGTTGGAGCCGTCGCGGCCGTACTGCACGGTGAAGCCGGCGATGAGGTCCGGGTCGAGCTGCGTCTTGATGCGGACGTTCTTGGCGCCGGTCATCTTCTGGACGTGCTGCGCGATCTGCGCGAGGTCCTGCGACTCGAGCTGCACGACGGAGGTGACGGTGGCGACCTCGGTGCCCGTGAGCGAGTTGTAGATGTTGTCGAACTCGACGACGATCTCCGGCACGATGGCCGCGCGGAAGTTGTCGACGACGACGTTGAGGAAGTTGACGACGTGCGGCTGCAGCTCGTACGCCTTGGTGATCTCGCCGATGAGCGCGTTCTTCTCCTCGCGCGGGACGGTGGGGTTGTCGAAGAACTCGGCGACGGACTCGTCGGCGAAGATCTTCTCCAGCTTCTCCAGGTTGGAGACCGTCTGCTCGAGGGTGCCGTTCTCGGCGGCCACCTCCGACAGCGCGGACGCGTAGCTCTCCGCCGCGGACTCGGCGCGGGGCCTGACGAGGTCCCCGCGGCGACGGGGCGGGGCCAGGCGGAGGGAGGGGGAGCCCACGCGCCGCGCGGGAGAAGGAAGCAGACCGGGGCGCGGCGGGGGTCGCGCCGGAGGAGGCGGCGGCTGCGGCGGGGCGGAGGGTGAAGGAGGCGAGGCGGAGCGCGGCCATCGCGTCGCGGTGGGAGTGGACTCGGGGCAGTGCGGCCTCGCTCGCTCGCTCTGGTTTGGGACTCGGGGAGGTCCGGCTCCGGCCGGGAGGAGAGGAAGAGGACAGCGGAGGGGTTTGGGGTGGGGAGCGGGCGGACGGGATCAGGTGGCCGCCGGATCGCACGGCGGTGGGGCTGGAGGACGGAGACGAGTGGCCAGTGGTGGGATGAGGTGGATAAGAAACGGATGACTGTGCGTGTGCCTCTGATGGCAACACGATAGATGGCGGCGGCTGGGCCTGGGGATTGGCTGTGGTGGAAGTGAATGCGGAGAAAGTGTGAAGCAACTGTCTCTGTTTCACTTTCACGTTCACGTTGACGTCGGCCAAACTTCTGCAGCTCTAATTCAAATTGGGAAAATGCTGCCTGATTCAAATTGGGAAAATGCACGGTTCTGAAGTTTCTGCTGACGAACTGAGGCGAAGAAACCCAGAATTGAAATGTCAAACAGGCTTTCCTTGATCCAAAGTTCATATCCGGCATTGCTGGGACAGCGGTATCAATATCAACAACATTCCTTCAGTTCGAATTCTCGTTTGTTTTTTTTCCTTCCTATAATGATCAAACAGAGAATAGGAACACATCTGCACTTAAAAACTAAGAATTCCGATGTTTTGACACATCTGCAGCAAGTCCTGAGCTAAAATAATCTTCAACTTCTTTAATGAGACCACGCAAACTGTTGCAGTTGAGCTGCTCCAAAGAGATGGGATTCAGGTTCAGGAATGACGGATCACTAGAAGATGACCTTGCACCTGTTCCACAGCGAAATATATGTACAGCCGAGAAGGTACCAAATCATGCTTGGTAGTCAGTACTCAGTACCCCTCAGCTCTCGCATCCAAATTCCAGTGAAGATAGCAGCCCCTGTAATTCAAATCAGAAATGAAGTTCACATGCATGATCATTTCTATTCCGTATACCAATGATACAGCAAACAAACAAAGTACATAACACCTTGAGCTAACATACTGCTCGTTCTATTCCGTATATCTGCTAAACTGATATGGTTTAGCACACCTCACGCTATAGGTCTGATCACAGATCAACTGATGAAAAATTCAGCGAGTAATCAATCAATGCCATATTTCAACCTGACCAGACACAAAGACCCCTGAATCCCTGAGAACAGAAATATATAAGAATTTCTAAACAGAGAGCAAAATGAAGCAAGGCACATGCAGAAGAACATTCCAATAGAAATCTTATTTTCCAGTAGAGTAAATGATTAAATATTTCTTGTGCTCCATATTGAAAGGAACTGCCATAAGCTTAACTCACTTCACATCGAAAGTTCTAGCTTGGGAGTTGGGTTCAAACCAACTGTATGTCCAACCCAACTTTACTGTAAACTTTCCTTTCAGATACCCATGTAGTCTAATATCTTTCCTGCCTTTTTTTTCAGGATAATATAAATTGGGTAAGGGGGCACATACCTCGTTTTGATCCATGATAATCTTCAGCTCAATTCTTGAAGAATGTGATGAACTGCCTGCTTAGATGCAGGAAGCACATGAAGCCTAAAACAGCTTCTTTTTATTTTTGAATCTAAAATAGCTTCATTGAGTCTTTGCTTTGCACAAGACTTTGGCATAGCTTTGCTCCTGTCACAAGAAAGTTTCTTGTGACAGGAGCAAAGCTATGCCAAAGTCTTTCTTATTTCTATTCTGTGCAAAATGACTAATCATACCACTTCTTTTTAGGTCATCTAACACCTTACTCCTTTACACAATTACACAAAAAAGACCAATGCCTGCCCTTAATTCCTCCAACTTTTTCCTTCCTTCCTTTCTTTTTTCTGAGTAGAAGACAGGGCGCCCGCACACTTGCCAACATGCTTATGTCCAAGCACATGTTTAAACCAAATTGGAGATCTAACCTCAAGTAGCACGAGCACACACTTTGACAACTGAATGCACTCACATGTACATATACAGCTCCTACCTATGTTAAAACAACCACAGTCTACAGAAACCAAGCTAGGCTCAGTCCTCCCCTATTTCTGAGGGCGCTCAGCGCACTTGCATTTCATTGGAAACCAAGATTCAATATATCCCAGGATTCACCAATGGAATAATGAAGCTGTATAAAACAGAATAACAATTTAACATACAGATACACAGTAGTGTTAGAACAACAGCAAGACTGAGAGAACATGTTCCTTTATCCAAATAGGGAGCAGGCAAAATCAGTAAAGTTTTGGGAGCAGTAAGAAATGAACATGGGTGAGCGGAATCAGGCCATGCAATCCAAATGCTTCAAAGACATGAAGGTATTAAACTTAAACACATGGTCTGTAATCAGATTACTAGAAAGTAGTTGCATAAAGCATGGTCCGAGGCATCAGCTCGACCTGGGAACCTCGACCCTGATCCTAGTACCCAGGTTTTCCACCTTGCCTTGTAAAAGTAAAAACTCCTCGCAGGTGCCACAATACCACAATACGTTCCTCGACCCGTTGACCTGGGAACTTTGTGAATAAGAAACCCAAATTGTAGCAAGCATGTTGTAATTTGTTACAGCATCAACACAGTCTACTAGGGAGGTAGAATATACCTTCAACATCTCGATTTCAAGTAATCATAGACTCATAGTTTGATTTCTGGAGGAACTTGCCCTGCACAGACAGCAGCATAAGTCTCTTCCAGCCAAGGAATACTCTTCTTGTGAGAGTCCAGGAACCTCTGTGCGAATCTCTTATGGGATGCACGAGCCACATTGTGGAAGTCGACGTCTTTTTTTCAGAATCCCCTTGTCCTTCAGAACCTTGATGACATAATGCCGGGGATCAGCCGCTTCTCCAGGCTGTAGAAAAACAGTTGCGGCCTGCGGATTATGTAACAGCCTTCCAACCCGACATCCACCTTCAGAAACTCCGCCATGCGACCCAGCTTTCCCACTGAGGTACAAAGAAGGGCCGGCATCTTGCATATTGCAATACCTACGTCAGATTCAGAGCATCCAAGAGCCTTCTTCAAGAAATCTATCTTCGTACCAATAGCCCCGGTACCATGGTCTTTGGCGACCTCCAGGGCTTTCTTTGAACATCCTTGAGCCACGGGGCACGACAAGGTTGTCAGCACGGGCCACCACTTCCTTGACACGCTCTGGCGCCATAGTGAACAGAAGCCCAGCGCGCAAACAGAGACTGGCAACATCACAAGGAGTCAGGCCACACTGCAGCAGGAACTCTATGTTGGGCTTGACCACATTGTCGATGTTTGCGTTAAGGAGGTAGCGGGTCCTCGCGAGCGCGGCGAGCACGTTCTCGGATGAGCCGAGGAAGGAGAGGTAGAACGGGAGCCGGGAGATCTCGGTGGGTCTGACAAAGATGGAGGGGATTATGGAAACGAGGCGGAGATCTCGGAAGCCGATAACCCCATTTGTCGGAGCTGGGCGGCGCGAGGAGTTAGGGTTTTGTCCACCTTGGATGTGAGGAGAAGCGGGTGCCTGGCGATTGCCGCGGTGGCGTGGGCTTGGGAGACGCCGATGCCGGCGAGGAAGGCGCGGACGGCGTCGGGGTTGTCCGGTGACTTGAGGTGCGCGAGGTGCTTGGAGGCCCTCCGGGCTTGCGCTAGGGTGAGGCCGCAGGTGGCGATGAGGTAGTCCTCCGCCACGAATCGGGCGGGCCGCGTGGCGGTCGCGCTGCCATGGAGGAGGCGTTGGTGGAGAGAGGCGGCTCCGGCGCGGAGAGCGGGAAGGAGATGCGTTCGGAGCATTGAGGCGGAGGCGCCGACGGCCGGTCTGGGGTGGTGGTTTTGGTTCAGTCAGCAGCACTCGGCATTCGGTTCCTCTAGCGTCCTTCTGATTTCAGATTTTTGAAAGTGAAGGAGACGACTCTCTATCGAGTGATGGCCGCCAAATGCTGTCCCGAGTTCTGACGTCTAAACAAACTCCACCATATCGGGATTCTGTCATGATCGAATTGGGCTAGCGGAGTGGCTAATTGGGCCAAACGCGACGCCGCCCGGCCCGGGGAGGGGCGGAGGCGCGCGCAGTGGGGAGCGGCCCCCGCCGCCGCCTTCCCTCTCCCGCACGACTCGAAGTTTGCTTCAGCCTTCAAGTTAGGATTACCTTAGGTAATTTTGGTGTCTGAGGGGCTATCTCATCTATAAGGGAGACCCTTATTAGGAAATAATAAAATAGGAATTGCTTGTAAAAAGGTATTCCGGTCGTATAAGGAAACCTTATAGAGATTGCTTAGATTACAAGTCCCACTAGTCGGGTCGTATAAGCAAGAGGCATGTAATCTCTGGGGACAAGCAAGAAAATAAAAATATATCTCCACTTTCGATTCCGAGCCACCGCCGCCCGCCGCCTCCATCGCCTTTCGGCGCGGCGCTCTCCCCCCCGGCCGCCGCCCAAGGCCGGCGCCGCCGCCACCCCCGCCGCCGCCCCGCCATAGTCACCCCCATCCTCCTCCTCCCCTCCCAATTCCCCAATTCCACGTGTCAATTCCGCCCAATCTAGCCGAATCCGACAGATTCATTGTGAATGCAGCAAATTGGAAGACGATTTCGATTAAATCGAATTCCCAGCGGCATGCAATTCGCACGGAAGAAGTTAGTTGTCCTGTAAATTAGTCAAGGTTGCCTCCAGTCCAAGGATCAACGAATACACAGCCCCCTCACCGCTTCTGCAGTCCTCTCCATGCAAGGAAGACTTGGGTCACAAAAGCACTCCTCGTACTATCAACCTGGAACTGGATTAACATCCTCATCCAATTAATCCAGTCCAAAAAAAAATCCCAACTAAAATAAAACAGTATCCAATCCAAACCACTTTGATGCACATAATATCCAATCCAATCCAATCCATTCTCATGTCTGTCCAAACCAATCCAATCATCCAAATACTTTCCGTAAGTGCCGCCGGCGAGCTCGTGCTGCTCGGGTTGCTGCAACCTCCCGTCTAAGCTGCACGGCCCGCCGGAGAAGCGCTACGGGAGTTGTCCAACGGATATTAGTATATGCAGGTGTTTATATCCAGTCCAATCCATTGAGTTTGGGTCCTGCGCTGATGGATGTCCGCATCCAAATAATGTCCATCCAAGTAAATCCATAGAAGATTAAACCGGTTTAAACTTTGGGTTATCCAAATCCACTTCCAGGTTGGACTCATACCAAAGGAAAATTCAGGTCACTTGCTTCATCAATCATCAGCCAGGACCCCAAGAGCAGGAGGGGCACAGGCGCACAGCAGTTTATTATCATGGAACTGGATTTTACAATGTTGTATAACAAATAACAATAATAATATCAACCCATGTAAAGGGCAGAGTTTAAATGTTTAATACAGCCCTGCTCAGTCTGAACAAGCCAACACACTACACAGCAGAGCAGCAAAACACTTTCCTCTTAACGAACAGCAAGGACATTCAGTTTCCGGGCCTGAGCATGCAGCATCAACTCTGCACCCTGCCAACTTGTCACAGCCCTTGCATTGTGGTAAGAAACAAGTTGCAACACCGACACGAACTACTGCCAGAAAATAAAATAAAAAGAGAGGGTCCAAACACATGTGGATTTATAATAATAATGAAAACTAAAACAAAGTATTGAGAAGACTGTGTATAGCCTTGACAAACATAGTAGATTCATCATTTACATAACAAGTTAGCAGTGAACCAAAGCTAGATCTTCCAAATTCTTTAGAGATACCAAGGCACAATCAAAATAAAGGAATGAATAATCAGATGACCAGAAACTGCATCTATAGTATGTCAACCACCAGAGTATGGTAGACTCGGAATTCTTGCTCCGTGGCTGATGTCTTGTGCTTTGCACCTTAGATGGCTATGGTTTCGAAGAACAGCAGCTGGTCAATGGAAACGACAGAACAATACAAGCCATTTTTCATGCTAATATTGAGCTGCATCTTGGAGACAGGTACCCCGGTTTTGTTCTGGACAGACTGATCAAGGAGTCATTCACCAGCTGACACTGCACCTGACCTTTGCAAGCTCATTCCGACACGAACAAGTAAGCAAAGGACTGTTGCAGGAGCGCTAAAGCCATGGATCTGAGACATCATTGGACCACCCACAGTTCAAGCCATTGCCCAATACCTTGAACTGTGGCAATACATTTAGATGTCTACCTATGTCACAACATCGAAGACTGAATCACTTTGTGATGGTTTTCTCAGCGGCATACTCTGTGCAAACTGAAAATAAGGTTTCTTCCAAGGTTCCATTGCCTTACTAAAGCACAGCCGATTTAAAAAGGTTGTGTTGTTGGCCACAACTAAAAGTCAAATATTTATGTGAATGATCAGATAACCAGATATCTCTTCTGAAGTGAAAAGATCATAACATCTTCACTGCATAAACAGATTCAATACCAAATTGTGTGGCAGCATAGATCTACAACATTTTCAGTAAATATCTCACAGTTATAGTTCGAGGGTTACTCGGCCTTTGCAAGCAGCAGCATAAGCATCTATTAGCCCTGGAAAACTCCTGTTATAAGGGAGAATGAACTTTTCCAAAAATTTCTCCTCTGTTATAGAAACCACGGTATAAAAGTCAATCTCTTTGCTCAGCAATCCCTTTTCCTTCAGAATCCTTATTACAAAATGCCGAGGCATTAGCCGTCTCTCAATGCTATAACTGACAAGTGCTGGTCTGTTCAGTACATATGGCGGCTCCAATCCAACCTCCATCTTCAGAAACTCCATAGCGCGACCGACCTTACTCTCTGAATGATCTAGAATTGTAGGCGCCTTGGACACCAGATTGGCCAGCTCAGCCTCAGAGCATCCAATAACATTCTTCAGGAAAGTGAGCTTTGCATTCAGCCTCCCTGCATTTAAGCTGTAGACTGTGAGCAGGGCGTGCTTGAACGCGGCAGAGTTGCGTGACACCCCAAGTTCCTCAGCGCGCACAGCGATTTCCTTCAAACGCTGTGGCTCTGCTAGGAGGATCCTCGAGCGCAGCAAACAGTATTTGCCAATATCATCATTGGTTAGGCCGCACTGGCGCAGGAATGCTATGTTGGGCCTGACCACAGTTTGGAGGTCTTGACGGAGCAGGTAGTGGCAGTTCTTTAGGGCGGAGTGCACCCTGTCGTAGGATCCCAAAAACGAGATGTAAAAGGCGAGACGAGACACCTTGACGGGGCTAGACAAGATTTCAGGGGCAAGGGTAATGAGACGGGAGATCTGGGGAGGTGAGAGGCCGATTTCGCGTAGCCGGGCAACGCGCGGGGTTAGGGTTTCGTCTACCTTGTAGCGGAGGAGAAGCGGGTAGCTCACGACTGCGGCAGCGACATCGGCTTCGGTAAGGCCGGCGCTGGCGAGGAAGGCGCGCACAGCGTCCGGCCTCACGGGGAACTGAAGTGGTCGATGTACTTGGATGCCTTCCGGGCTTGCGCTAGCGTGAGGCCGCAGCTGGCGACGAGGTAGTCCTCGGCGAGGAATCCGGCGGGCGGTGTGGCGGAGGCGGTGGTGGAAAGGCAGATGCGGTGGAGGGAGGCGGATGGGAGTAGAGCAGCGGCGCGGAGAGCAGAGAGGAGGCGATGTTTGAGGTGGAGCATTTCGGCGGCGGCGGCGGCACGCGCGGAGGCGGGCTTGCGCGTGTCTGACTGAACCTGAACGCCGGCCGGCACGTTTGGGCCGGGTTTTGGAAGCCTACTCTAGAGGTTAAAAACAACAGTTGGACAATGAATATGCGCACCTCACCTTTTGAACATCCAAATTTGTATGTTTTTTTCAAAATTAATTAACTCTTTCGCATACGAATTCTTACTGTTCATGATTAAAATTCATCGAGATCTGGCAGCCCACGGCTCCGATCGTCGCTGTCCGCGCTGGCTCCGTCCATGTGTGCGCACGCGAGGAAAGACGGTGATGACCATATGCAAGTGGAACGAGCGCGTTTAAGCAGCGGGACACTGGAGTTCATATTCTTCACTGGGGATAGTTCTACTCTTATGTCCATATATATAAAAAAAAACAAAGGCTACAGAAACAAGGAGAGTGCCTGTACTATGATACGACAATATTCAAACAAGTACAAATTAAAACAACCAAAAGGATAGTGTGCTCTTTGCTGCATAAGACTTAGCGCTAACAACTTTTAGCTGGTTACCATTTAGCACTCGACATGCACGATGCAAATAATCGGAAATTCTTTTTTTAGTAAAACTGACATAAACATATGCTTGTCGTCTCCGTGCTCTTCATGAAACAAAGGTTTTTGGCAGGTAGCACAACCTAGCGTTAGCCATTTACACAAAACAGAGGCTATTCAATAGCTGACTCATTTCATCAGTAGATATAATTTTCTGAATTATGATAACATATACAACCTGTTTGAATGGATCAGTTCCTTGGGCTAAAGCAGACATAGTACCTTGTCTTCACAGGTGATTTACTGATACTCTGTAAAATGCAGATGCATGGATATTAGTACAGCTGAGAATAAGCAACGAGAAAAAAAATAGTTGTGACTTGTGAGGTCACTGATTTTTTTATATACTAAAGGGGGAAATGTTCTGAGAGCTTTGCTACTGAAGAAGCTCAAATCTGAATGCATTATGACTGCAGCTAAGCTTTGAACTGATAAATAAATAACAGCCCGTGGCAATATGCATGTATCTGTATCACATATTGGACTATTGGTGCCACCTTCCACTATACCCAGGCAGCCTAATGTAAAACATTTCAGTGGCTAAGGTTCTGTCTTTCATAAGTGTAAACTTACAGAAAGGGCTTAGCTTATCTAAAACATTTCAATGGCTAAGGTTCCACTATACCCAGATGCTGTAATGATTGATTTGTAAAGACCAAAGAGATAATTCTTTTACAGGGGACTACCTCTGGTTAATAAGTATCCCGCAACCTAGAATTCTTCAGGTCTGGAAAATGTAGCTTATCACAGAACAAGGGGTTAGCTTCAGTCAGCCTCTTCAGCTCAACAGGCATTATTGCTCTTGCAGAGTTTGTATCTCCCATTTTCACTAATATAACAAGACAAAAAACAGAATTCACTTGATAAGCAATCTAGAAACAGCTAAAAGCCATGATAATAATGACAGAAGATCAATGCATACAAAAGAAAGTAAAGGTTGGTCAGTTAACATAAAGTTCTCCAAGGTCAGAAGCTGTGTGATCTCCTTAAACAAATCCTTGAATATTGACAGCAATACAGTGTTTCTCAACCTTCTTAAGTGCCTGACAGCAGCGTTCACATCCTATGTTAGAAAGCAAAACACACACATTACTGTTTTACCACATAAATGAAAAGATAGTATAACTGCAAAACAACACAATCAGTACCCAAGATTCTGATGTCATCATAACATCAGCTCCAAATCCTAGACAACATTTTGCAATTCCCTCGTCACCTGTTGCCACAACTAAGAGGGAAAGGCACAAATGTGAACATGATAAACAAATGAAACCAATCTTTGATTAATATTAGCCATCTTGGGCTTACCAACATTGACCAAAGAATAAGCTAGCATAACTGGGGATAGCTCTATTCTAACTAGGATGGAATGCCACGTCTTCCTCTTCCTTGGTGACTCCGTGCCAGGACGCTCTTCGAGCCATGGCCAATGGATTCTTTGGGCAACAGGACAACAATTGTGTATCTTAAAACAAACTAAGCGTTGTCTGGAACCCAAGAATTTCACAAGAATCACACACACAATAATTTCAAATTCACAGGAAAACCCAGAAACAGATTTTCCCCCGTATTCTGAACAGGCCCTAGAGTCTCATAATTGCACGTTGGCATTCTATTTCTAGCACAAAATGCAACACTTTGGATAAAATTCGATTAACATGACACAAAACAACCTTTTTCTTTAAGAATCTTATAATACTGTATATTGGAAACCATCATGAGCTGTTTTGCATTGAGAAAGCGATCAAATGCATGCAACATATAGTTAAAGGGAAGGCAGCACTTGAAGGAGTGACTTGTGATTACATCCATAACTTAAACCCGATAACTGGTATTTTCGATGTTCACCAGGCTGAGAAAATTCTCAAAGATCCATAGTTCATTGATGCATGAGTTGAAACATGACAAAACTCATCATCAGAATCCAAACAAGGCATATGAAAATGACAACATCATGCTTTGGTCATCATAATATCCTAAACTTAGTCTACTGAGTTTCTACAATTCTGAAGCTATGAGCCAATTACAGAGCAGCAGTCTTGAAGAGAGCACATCAGGGAATCTGGATGTGTTAAGAATGAAATGCAACTGAGTTGCTGCCCATATTTGCTGGAATCATTTCATAGCGCCTCAGGCTGTTTTCCCATTGCAAGCAGAAGTATATGCATTGGCAAGGCTAGGAAGAACATCCTTATAAGGATGTACAAACCTGGAGCAGAACAGGCTCTCACTAAGCGTTACCATCCTGTAGAAGCTCTGATCTTTTCGGATCAACCCTTTCTCCTGGAGCACCTTCATCACGTAATGCCGGGGCACCAGCCGGCGTTCCAGACTGTACATCAGTATTGTGGGCCAGCCCAGAATGCACTTTGTATCGATGCCGACCACTTTGGTCAGGAACTCAGAGATGTGCTGAATCCTATCCCTGGAGCGCATCAGCACCATCGGGTTCTTCTGCACCATTCTGGCAACCTCAGCGTCGGAGCACCTGAGAATCTCGGCCAGCATCTTGAGCTTTGAGGCCATGGTCTCCGGGCCGAGGCCCGCCATGGCGGTCACAGCCTGCCTGAACAAAAGCGTGTTGCGGGGCACGCCCATCTCATCAGCACGCACGAGGATGGCCCTGGTAGTGTCCGGGTTGCCGGTGAGCAACCTCGGGTTGGCTATACACATGGTGCCAATCTCCTGGGAAGATATACCGCATTCCTGGAGCAGCCGGATGTTGATCTTCACCACCCTGTCGAGGTCGGAGGTGACGAGGTAGGCGTTACGCCTGAATATGCGGAGGAACTTGTCGGGCGAGCCGAGCAAGGGCATCCAGAAGCCGAGCTTCTCGTCGACGTTGAAGGTGCGGAATGAACAGGGGGCCACGCGGAGGAAGCTGCTGATCTGCGCAGCGGAGAAGCCGTAGCTGCGGATGCGGTCCACGCGGACCCGCAGGGTGTTGTCGACGCTGCAGTTGAGGATGCGCGGGTCTTTGGCCACGAGCAGCGTGATGTCGGCCTTGGAGAGGCCGAGCGCCGCGCTGGTGAGGAAGGAGAGCACTGCGTCGGCGTTGGAGGACGATTTCCAGTGGGAGATACACTTGGCGGCTTTCGCGGCTTGCTCCCGGGTGAGTCCGCAGGTGGAGACGAGGTAGTCATCGGCGGCGAAGTGGCCCGGAGAGGAGCAGGTCGCGGCGGCGGTGGAGAGGAGAGCGCGGTGGAGGTAGAGCTGTAGGGGGAGGCGGAGCGGTGGAGGTCTTGGAGGCGAAGGGAAAGGAGTTTTTGGAGGCGGAGCATGGCGGCGGCGGCGGCGGCGGTAGTGCCAGGCTCTGACCTCTCACGCTCACGCACAAAACCTCCACCGGGCGCTACCGGAGATCTGATGGGCTGAAAAGCATTATTTGAGCCCATAAGTGATCGGGCCGATTGTATCGGAAATGGGGTTTGTCCTCGGTTAAAAAAAAGTAATCGGGCCGAATTCATGAAGAAATCACTGTTGTAAGAGCGAAAATCAATTCCCCTAAAAAAGAGAGCTAAATCATTGAGTTTTTAGCCTAATCCCTCGAGTCATCAAATCTATTTTTTCAAGAAAGTAGTTTCCAAAAATAGGACTTCAGATAATTCAAACAGGCCCTAATCTGTTATCTAAGTAAAAGTTACATAATAAAAACTAAAAAAGGTGAATATTACAAAAAAAAAAAAAAAGGAACACAATTTAATTAGCATTGGATCACAGTAACAAAAGAAACGATTGAGACAACAAAGAGAGTATAAAACTGCTCTATATAATATAAGCGTAGTGGGAGATCTATGAAGGGAGAACAGACAAGCAAAACACTAATTATATTTGTTAACTAGCTATAGAACAGTATCATATAGGAAAAAAAAAGAAATTAGAAAGATGATAGAAAGATTGATTCTAGATTATTAGGAAAGGAAAAACAAGCAATTAAACCACTAATTAGCATCGTTGAGGCACTGGCATGTCTGGGGTCCAGTCTCAGACCCTCCCTCCCATCGCCACTGCCACTATTAGCAACTTTATGCATGCTGATATTCATTCAGAGTGTTTGATCTGTGCACTACCCATATTGCAGATCCCTCAGCATCCCTTGTGGGCGTCATACATGTGTTCATGCTGTCAAATCCAGTGCCGTTGCTTAGAAGCTTACTGCATGATGACGGCGCATTAGCAAAGCTTAGGTTTGTAGTGCGATATGACATGCAGCATCTGATTTAAAATTTTATATTCTGACATTCTTAAGAATCACTTAAACAGGCTTTATGCTTATGGTCCATGAGACAAATTTTCAAAAATAGGAATGTCTACACTAAAGTAATCTTAGTGTTATATTTTTAAATCTAGAACTGGAATAACCAAAATTTGTGAAGCCAATATAACTTAAGTAGTCCTTTTAAATAAGTTTCATGAATCATATTTATAATTTATCATCACTTGGAGCGATTGTTCAACATATAAACGTAGAACACAATTTTTTTCAAAAACATCCAAATTTTAGCAAACAAAATCCGGTCCTGCAGGAACAATATTTACATATCTGCTTTGGTGGTAATTTGTCTACAACGGTCATTGGTTCTACTGATGGCATTACTATTTAAGTAGCAACAAATTGTCGGGAGTTGTTCAAGGGAAAAAGTTGGGAACTCACCTTCTATTTTGAAGTTGCAATTCTCAGAAACGTCTGCAGAACCAAAGCAACTGTCAGCCTCTACTTTGCAAGCAAAAGTCTGTATCATAAAGGAAAGAATATTACCCCACTTAAGATGAGCAACAGGCTTAATCGAGCCAAAAAACGTCATCAAGAAAGACACTTTGCAAAGGAAACAACAGGGCTAACCTGTTAAAACTAAAGAAATTAGTCCTGATTTTCATGCTTGATCTGTAAAGTTCCAAAATCATCAAAACTTCTTCTGAAGCCCATTTACAGCCTCTTTAGCTATTCATGTCTTTACAATTGACCTCCTTTTCAGGTTTTGAATGTTTAAAGACGTTGTTCTACTAAACCACTATTCTAAACCAAAACTGATATCAATATCCCCATTCACTTGTTCTCAAGGAGTATTGTGGTATTAATTAAATAAATGAATAAATAACAGCCCATGGCAGTATACATGTATCTGTATCACATATTGGTGCCACCTTCCACAATACCCAGGCAACCTAATCTAAAACATTTCAGCGGCTAAGGTTCTATCCTTACTTGCTTAAATGTAAGCTTACACAAAGAAACAAGATGCTGTAATGATTGATTGGTAAAGAGGATAGAGATAATTCTTTTACAGGGGACTACCTCTAGTTAACAAGTGTCTGCAACCTAGAATTCTTCAGGTCTGGAAAATGTAGCTTGTCACGGAACAAGAGGTTAGCTTCAGTCAGCCTCTTCAGCTCAACAGGCACTATTGCTCTTGCAGATTTTTGCATCTCCCGTTTTCCCTAATATAACAAGGCAAAAGGCAGAAATCACTTGAAAAGCAATCCAGAAACAGCTAAAAGCCATGATAATAATGACAGCAGATCAATGCATACAAAAGAAGATAAATGCTGGTCAGTTAACTCTTAAGCTAAAGTTCTCCAAGATCAGAAGCTGTGTTTCTAAACAACTCCTTGAATATTGACAGCAATATCAGTGTTTCTAAACCTTCTTAAGTGCCTCACAGCAGCGTTCAGATCCTATGTTAGCAAGCAAAACACACATTACTGTTTTACCACATAAATGAAAAGATAATATAACTATAAAACAACACAATCAGTACCATTTTTGCAAGATTCTGACTTCTTCATAACATCAGCTCCAAATCCTCAACAACATTTTGCAATTCTCTCGTCATCTGTTGCCACAACTAAGAGGGGAAAGGCACAGATGTGAACATGACAAACAAATGAAACCAATCTTCAATTAATATTAGCCATCTTGGGCTTACCAACATGGTCCAAAGAATAAGCTAGCATAACTCGGGATAGCTCTATTCTTATGTCCATAAACCAAAGACTATAGAAACTAGGATGGATGGTTTGTCTTACTCTTCCTAGGCGACTCCGTGCCAGGATGCTCTTGTAGCCATGGCCAATGGATTCTTTTGGGCAACAGGACTATGATAGTGTATTTTTTTTTTAAAAAAAAAGGCTTGTTAGGATCCCAAGAATTTCACACGAATCACACACACAGTAATTTCAAATTCACAGAAAAACCCAGAAATAGATTTCCCCCCCATGTTCTGAACAGGCCCTAGAGTCTCATAATTGCATGTTGGCATTTTATTTCTAGCACAAAATGCAAAACACTTTGGATAAACCTTGATTAACATGACACAAAACAACCTTTTTATTTGAGAATCATCATGAGCTGTTTTGAATTGAGAAAGCAATCAAATGCATGCAACATATAGTTAAAGGAAAGGCAGCACTTGAAGCAGTGACTTTTTTTTTGTTGTGACTTGACTTGAAGCAGTGACTTGTGATTACATCCATAACTTAAACCCGATAACTGGTTTTCGATGTTCACCTGGCTGAGAAAATGCTCACAGATCCATAGTTCAGTGATGCTTTGCTCACCATAAAAACAGAACCATGACAGAAACTGAGATAAATTTCTAAACCGAACAATCATTCTGCATACAAGAACTCCAGAAGCATGAGTTGAAACATGACAATACTCATCCTCCAAACAAGGTACATGAAAATGACAACATCATGATTTCGTCAACATAATTTCCTAAACTTAGTCTACTGAGTTTCTACAATTCTTAAGCTATGAGCCAAGTACAGAGCAGCAGTCTTGAAGAGAGCACATCAGGGTATCTGGATATGTTAAGAATGAAATGCAACTGTGTTGCTGCCCCTATATAGCCAGTTTGCTGAAATTATTTCATAGCGTGCCTCAGATGGCAGTTTTCCCGTTGCAAGCAGATGCATATGCATCGGCAAGGCTAGGAAGAACATCCTTATGAGGATGTACAAACCTGGAGCAGAACACGCTATCACTAAGTGTGACCATCGTGTAGAAGCTCTGATCTTTTCGGATCAACCCTTTCTCCTGTAGCACCTTCATCACGTAATGCCGGGGCACCAGCCGGCGTTCCAGACTGTACATCATTATTGTGGGCACGCCCTGAATGTACTTTGTATCGACGCCGACCACATTGGTCAGGAACTCACAGGCACGCTGAATCCCCTCCATGGAGCGAGTCAGCACCAATGGATTCCTTTGCACCATTCTGGCAACCTCAGCGTCTGAGCACCTGAGAATCTTGGCCATCATCTTGAGCTTTGAGGCCATGGTCTCCGGGCCGAGGGCCGCCACGGCGGTCACAGCCTGCCTGAACAAAAGCGTGTTGCGGGGCACGCCCATCTCATCAGCACGCACGAGGATGGCCCTGGTAGTGTCCGGGTTGCCGGTGAGCAACCTCGGGTTGGCTATGCACATGGTGCCAATCTCCTGGGAAGATATACCGCACTCCTGGAGCAGCCGGATGTTGGTCTTCACCACCCTGTCGAGGTCGGAGGTGACGAGGTAGGCGTTACGCCTGACGATGCGGAGGAACTTGTCGGGCGAGCCGAGCAAGGGCATCCAGAAGCCGAGCTTCTCGTCGACGTTGAAGGTGCGGAATGAACAGGGGGCCACGCGGAGCAAGCCGATGATCTGCGCAGCGGAAGCCGTAGCTGCGGATGCGGTCCACGCGGACCCGCAGGGTGTTGTCGACGCTGCAGTTGAGGATGCGCGGGTCTTTGGCCACGAGCAGCGTGATGTCGGCCTTGAGAGGCCGAGCGCCGCGCTGGTGAGGAAGGAGAGCACTGCATCGGCGTTGGAGGACGATTTCCAGTGGGAGATACACTTGGCGGCTTTCGCGGCTTGCTCCCGGGTGAGTCCGCAGGTGGAGACGAGGTAGTCATCGGCGGCGAAGTGGCCCGGTGAGGGGAGTAGGTCGCGGTGGCGGTGGAGAGGAGAGCGCGGTGGAGGTAGAGCTGTATGGGGGAGGCGGAACGGTGGTGGTCTTGGAGGCGAAGGGAAAGGAGTTTTTGGAGGCGGAGCATGGCGGCGACGGCGACGGCGGCGGCGGCGGTAGTGGCAGGTCTCTCACGCTCACGCACCCTCTCCCCTCCAGAGAGTCAAAACCTCCAGCACCGCGACTGGAGATCTGTTGGGCTGAAAAGCATTAATTGAGCCCACAAGTGTCGGGCCGAATTCAACAAGAAAGCACTGCTGTAAGAGCGAAAATCAATTCCCCTAAAAAAAGAGCGAAAATCAATGAGTTTTTTAGCGTAATAATCCTTCGAGTCATCAAATCTATTTTTGAAGAAAGTAGTGCCCAAAATTATGACTTCATATATAATTCAAACAGGCCCTTATCTGTTATGCTAGTACTCCCCCTTTGTCCACAAATAAGAAATATTTAAAAGTACTTTCTACCTCAAAGAAAATATAGATTTCTAGAATACTGCTAAGAAAAACGATCTCACGTTTGATAAAAAAATACTAATATATATCATATGTATATAATAAGTATTGTCTATTGTTACATTCTTGTATGCCTATTTGGAGTCAGGTACGTTGATACTTAAACTTAGTTCAATTTAAGATAGTTTGACTTTAACTAGAACCAGAGTTGTGTTTTTATGTTGGTAAAACGTAAAAAAACATATTCCCAAAGTTTGAGACGTGCCTAAATGAAGAAACTGTGTCCTTTCTTCAAAGTTACCTACAACCTCCTCTCTGTTGCATTCTAGTGATACAAAGTTTCAGATTGTTTCCTTTGCTGAAGTACACCAATGTTTCTGATGCTGAAGGAACAAAACTGATTACTGACAAATGTTTTATATTTTGAATCAATATTCAGTTAAGAACCTGCCACAATTTTTCTGATCCCTGTTATTTAACCCTGAAGGAACAAAACTGATTACTGACAAATGTTTTATATTTTGAATCAGTATTCAGTTAAGCACTTGCCAGAACTTTTGGCCGGTGCACTACATCAAGACTGTTGTTAATCAGCAATGTTCATTTTCTTAGTTACAAACATCAATTTCACTGTCGACAGTAATAGACACACAGTACACGATCAAGAATCCGCTTGCTCTGTTTAGTTTATCGGTACAATGAGCTTGCAAACTGGAGACCAGGGATGGATTCCAATCTCTCCTTGCAGTCTAGTCAATGTTGAGATCCGTCCAGTCATAGACTCCGGGGCATTTTTTTCCCATACAAGCAGATTCATAAGCATCAGCAAGACCAGGGATGGATTCCTCATGGGGAGCAACGAATTTGTCCAAGAATTTCTCTTCTGTTGGCGCCACCACGTTGAAGAAGCAGCGGTGTTGCTCAACCAAGCCCTTCTCTTTTGAGAAGCGTCAGCACGAGGTGCCGGGGCACTATCCGCCTCTCGAGGCTGTACATGAGAAGCACCGAACGGCGGGCGATGTAGTGCGGCGGCAGCCCGACCTCGTTGAGCAGGAACTCGGCGTTCCGGCGCAGCCCTCCTCGGACGCAACCAGGATCCGCGGTGCCTTACTGATGGCCAGGTTCCTCCTCCTGCGACCACCCGAGCGTCTCCTTGAGGACGGCGACCTTGGAGTCGACCTTCTCCTGGCCGATACATCCCGCGGTGGGAGCGCGTGGCGGAACATCTGGGAGCCCGGCGCCACGCCGAGCTGCGTGGCGCGCCGCACGGCGTCCTGGACGTACTCCGGGGGCATGGTGACGAGCCGCGGCGCGGCCACGAGCAGCTTGGCGATGTCGCCCGCGCTGAGGCCGCATTTCTTGAGGTAGGCGACGTTGGGCTCGACCACCTTCTCGAGGTCGGAGCTGAGGAGCCAGTAGTTCCAGTCGCTGGCCTGGAGCAGCCGCTCGGGGAGCCGAAGAGCGGGAGCCAGAACCGTACCTTGGAGACGAAGCTGCGGCAGAGGAAGTAGCGGCCAGCGATCTGCGCGAGGCGCGCGATCTGGGACGGCGAGAGGCCGAGCGCGCGGAGCTCACCGGAGATAGGAGCCAGGGAGCGGTCGATGCGAGCGCAGAGGACGCGCGGGTTGGACGCCACGACGGCCGCCACCTCCTTTGGGGAGAGCCCGAGGTCCGCCAGGAAGGCGAGCACGGCGTCCGCGTTGGAGGCGGACTTGAGGTGCGCGAGGCTCTTGGACGCCTTGAGCGCCTGCGGTGGGGTGAGGTGGCAGCTGGCGACGAGGTAGTCCTCGACGGCGAAGGCGCTCGGCGGAGCGGGGCCCGGGGTGGCGGTTGTGCCCGCGGCAGCCGCGCGAGTGACGGTGAGGCGGAGGGAGGAGCGGGTGGGGAGCAGGGAGGCGACGGCGACGGGAGCGGCGGCGGAGAAGATGATGAGAGGCATGGCTGGGAGCGGGTGGTCATTTTTCACTTGGGTCGTGTATAATCCGCACGCTGCAGACGACAACGACAACCGCACGCAGCGGGGTTGCGCCGTCCTCAGTCCTCACCGGGGCTGGCTCACCGAAACAAAGGCATTGATCCCGTTCAACTGAATAATTTCGAACTTGTTCAGAATTTGGGCCCGGTTGGCAATAACAATCTTCCGGTTCAGAGGTTGCACCTGGTCAGAGATAAGAGGTTAGCGAATTGCCTGACATCAGATTGATATTGCAGTTAACAGTAGATGAGTGAATTATCAAGTAGGAGTATAAGCTGAAGAGTAGGAGTAGGCTTTGCCATCTTGACGTGAGCCTAGCCTACACATGAAGAATGCTATTGTTCTTCAGTTCGTCAGGGTAAAATTCAAACCATTTGCGGAATTGTGGAGTTCTAATAATGAAAAAAATTATACATCATGTGACCAAATCAGGTAAATTTTGTACAATGCAATCAAAAAGAAAACACAGAAGATGAGAATCAATGACAAGTTGGCTATACTAGTACGTTGCAATACGAAGTCACGATTATAACTTGCATTTTTCTTTTTACATTTTGGGTGTCTGTTTTTCATTTCAGATGACATATAATTTTATCATTATTTGACTATATAATACATTTTCTCGTGCAAAATGTTTTTACCAGTACTATAACTATAGCTATGTAAAATTGTTGTCTCAAAAAATTGAAATATAGCAACTTAAAACTTGTTCAACTTATTCAAGTTCTGAATCGTACTTATCTCTGTCTTATTGAAAGTTCTGAATCGTACACACACATCCAGAACAAAACTCTCCAGCCACGTCGGGGTCGCCCGTCTTCGTCGCCGCGCCGGTCACGATGCTCCGCTTCCGAAGCCACCTCCTTGCCGCCATGCGCGCCGCCTCGCCTCTCCATGCTGTCTCCTCCCACCACTACCTCCTCTACAGCACCACCGCCACGCCCGCTTCTCAGTTCGTCGTCGAGGACTACCTCACCAGCAGCTGTGGCCTGACGCCAGCGAAGGCCCGCAAGGCCGCCAAATACCTGTTCCGCCTCAAGTCCCCAGCAAATCCAGACGCTGTCGGGCCTTCCTCGCCGGAATCGGCGTCTCCAAAGCCGACCTCGCCGCCGGAATCGCCCGGGACCCGCGGATGCTCTGCTCCAGTGTGGACAAAACCCTAACCCCCGCATCGCCCAGCTCCGCGACATCGGCCTCTCCCCGCCCCAGATCTCCACTCTCATCTCCGTCGCCCCCAGAATCTCCCAGTCTCCTAGTATGGTCCACCACCTTGCATTCTATCTCTCTTTCTTGGGCTCCTACGACAATGTGCACGCCGCCCTCAGGAGGAGCATCTACCTGCTCGGTCATAATCTCGAGCATCTTGTCAAACCCAATATGGCATTCCTGCAACAGTCTGGCCTAACTGATTCTGATATTGCCAAGCTTCTTTTGCGCAACCCGCGCTTATTTACATTGAGACAGGCCGTGTCAAGGAAATTGTGGTGTGTGCCGACATGCTTGGTGTGCCACGCAATTCAGCAATGTTCAAGTATGCCATTGCGACCATCCACCGCATAAGTCCTGGGAAGATAAATGCCAGGTCAGATTTCTTTTAAGAAGACTCTTGGATGTTCTGAGGCTGAGTTGGGCATTGCCATTCGCAAGATGCCAGGCGTTTTGAAATTATCAGATAGCAAGGTGAATCGCGTGGTGGATTTCCTGAAGACGGAGGTTGGTCTGGATTCCAAGTATATAGTGCGTAGGCCAGCAGTCCTCACCTATAGCTTGCCAAGGCGTCTAATGCCCCGGCATTATGTGCTAAAAGCTCTTAAGGCGAAGGGCTTGGTGCAGAAAGATGTTGACGTCTTTGCAGCTGTCACTCGAAAAGGAGGAAGTATTCACCCAGAGGTTTCTTGATCCTTACAAGGACAGTTTTCCCGGGCTTGCAGATGCTTATGCTGCTGCTTGTGCAGGCCAAATTCCTGTAATCCGACCATGACTGCCTGAAATGGAGACATCTTTTGACATGTTAAATCAATCTCATTTAAGTTTGGTTTTCTTGTGGATTGATTCGTCATGCTATGATTAAGATTGTAACTTGTAGCATCACAAACATTTGGAAGGACCAAAGTATGGTTATCTGCTACTCTTCTTTTCGCCTCTTCACAGGTTTTAATCATTTTGCATTCTGTTTGTTCGGGTAATTAGTGTTTCTTCCAATCTTGTTATAGGCATGTCTGGTCTCAATACTTTGTTGAAACAGAACCTTCTCAGCGTTGTTCCAAATTGTAGTTGTCCTCTACTCATAGTTGTTCCTAACAAATGTACCCATTTGTCTAAGGAACAACAGAAGATATTTTATCATCTTGCACACTGAAACTATTTGAAACGCCTGAGGTGCATGCTGTGCAATTCTTTTTCATGCTACTGCTTGTCTGCCTTTTTTTTCTGTTTACAGTTGTATGAAATACTGAACTCTTCACTAATTGATATGTTTAGTTTTAGTTCTGCAATGGAATGATTACTTGGCACTATCTATATATTGTTTTTGACAAGCTGATTGATAGTTTAATTGCAAGCACCTGGTTTTTAGTGTGTACCTTTTTTTCCATTCCTCAGCTCCTGAATATGGTATGAATTACTAGCCACAGACTAAGTCAATGAACTAAAGCCAACTGAAGCTAGTTAATTTCAATGCAATCTGAACAATATAGAATGTCAGAGAAGTTGCAGCAGACAATTCTCATAAAATGGCAATACCTTAGATACTTGTGACTCTAGTGTTCTCCCTTTGTTTGTGCAGTTGTTTTTTTTTTTTTTTTTTTTTTTTTTGAAACGCAGTTTGGGCAGTTGTATGAAGTGTTCAATTCCTCACCTTCTATGCAATCTGAACAATATAGAATGTCAGAGATGTTTGCAGCAGACAATTCTCATAAAAATGGCAATACCTTAGATAATTGTGGCTCTAGTGTTCTCCCTTTGTTTGGGCAGTTGTTTTTTTTTTTTTTTTTTTTTTGAAACGCAGTTTGGGCAGTTGTATGAAGTGTTCAATTCCTCACCTTCAGTTCGTTAGCTTCTGTCTTCTGATACTGTAGTAGAAAATGATTACTTGGCACATGCAGATCCAACACTGAAAATATGTTTTTTCTTTATTATCAAACCACTTACAACCTTTTCAGAGTTCTCTGGTGTGGAAAATGATTCCTTATGGTCTAACAAATCCTCATTTATTTATTTGGTTTGGGGTTTGGTTTGAGGAATGGAATAAGTTGATGTATTTCCATCTCATTTCTCACAATCAAAAATTGGTATTTGAAGAAATGGGTTCATTCCACCAAAATCTCGTGAAATAGGAGTTTACAGTCTTCAGTCAACAGACGATTCTCTCTGATACTTGCTTAGCTAAACAGTGGGCAACTCGAACTCTGGTGCATATTCTGAGTCTTCAATTGGCAGCCTGGTGGACGAGTTAAGGTCCATTGTGGAGGCAAACTTTATTAGCTTTTAGTGTGTTTTCAGAGTTAGAGAATGTAATAGGGCTGCTCATCATTGTTGGGTTGTCTTTTGGCTGAAGGGGATGAGCAATTCACAAGTTCAGTCCCTGAATGCGTTGCTGTAATTGTCGCTAATGGCTTATGAGCATCTGAGTAAATGAAAGTCTACCTAGTTTCAAAAAAATAAAAATGACCATTTTTCTGTTGGCAGACCAAAATTTGGCATGGCTTCCTGGCCACCACCCAAACATGCTCAAAATAAAATGTACCCACATCTAGGAGACGTGGGTTTCAGTTGTCTAAATTCTGTTCCAAGTTGTAATTCTCCATGCCGCTGCTGTCCTCGTGGTTGGACTGGGACTTCGTAGTTTGCTGATTGGGCCGGCCCAGTAAGAAAAATGTTTTCCCGTCTGGCACTTTGGCAGAGGAGAGTCGCAGACCATAGGAGAGTCGGCCGCCGCACCCAAACGGCGCCGGCGAGCAGCGATGCTCCGTCTCCGAGGCCACCTCCTCCTTTACTACGCTGTCCGCGCCGCTCCGCCTCTCCCCGCCGCATCCTCCCTCCCCTCCACCGCCGCCTCTTTCTCTACAGCACCACTCCCGCCTCTCAGTTCGTCGTGGAGGACTACCTCACCGGCAGCTGTGGCCTGACGCCGGAGCAAGCCCGCAGGGCCTCTAGGTACCTGCCCAGCCTCAAGTCGCCCGACAATCCTGACGCCGTCCAGGCCTTCCTCGCCGGAATCGGCGTCTCCAGACCCGAGGTCGCCGCCGCAATCTCCAGGGACCCGAGGGTCCTCTGCTACAATGTGGACAAAACCCTAACCCCCGCATCGCTCAGCTCCGAGACGTCGGTCTTTCTCCACCGCAGATCGCCCGTCTCATTTCCATTGCCCCCACCATCTTAGTCGCGCCCAGCTTGATCCCCGGCTTGCATTCTACCTCTCTTTCTTGGGCTCCTACGACAATCTGCACACCATCCTCAGGAGGAGCATGTACCTGCTCGGTAGAAATCTCGAGCATGTTGTCAAACCCAATATGGCATTTCTTCGACAGTCTGGCCTTACTGACTCTGATATTGCCAAGCTTATTTTGGCCACTCCGAGCATGTTCGCATTGGAGCTACGGCGTGTCAAGGAAATTGTGGAGTGTGCCGCCTTGTTTGGTGTGCCACGGGATTCTGCGATGTTCAAGCATGCCATAATGGTCACTCACAGCTTAGGTCCTGGGAAGATAAATGCTAGGTCAGATTTCTTGAAGAAGGCTCTTGGATGCTCTGAGGCTGAGCTGAGCATTGCCATATGCAGGTTGCCAGAAGTTTTGAAACTTTCAGATAGCAGGGTGAGTCGCGTGGTGGATTTCCTGAAGATGGAGGTTGGTCTGGATTGCAAGTACATAGTGCATAGGCCAGCACTCCTCTGCTATAGCTTGCCAAGGCGTCTTATGCCCCGGCATTATGTGCTAAAAACTTAAGGTGAAGGGCTTTATCGAGAAAGATGTTGACTTCTTTACAGCTGTTACTTTCGAAAGGAGGAAGTATTCACCAAGAGGTTTCTTAATCCTTACAAGGACAGTTTTCCCAGGCTTGCAGATGCTTACGCTGCTGTTTGTGCAGGCCAGGTTCCTCCTGTAATCCAACCATGACTGCCTGAAATGGAGACACTCATTTAAGTTTGGTTTTCTTGTGGATTGATTCATCATGCTATGATTAAGATTGTACCTTGTAACATCACATACATTTCGAAGGCCCAAAGTCTGGTTATCTGCTACTCTTCTTTCGCCTCTTTACATGTCTTACTCATTTTGCATGCTGTTTGTTTGGGTAATTAGTGTTTATTCCAATCTTGTTATAGGCATGTCTGGTCTCAATACTTTATTGAAACAGAACCTTCTCAGCGTTGTTCCAAATTGTAGTTGTCCTCTATTCATAATTGTTTCTAACAATCTTACCCATTTGTCTCAGTAACAACAGAAGGTATTTTATCATCTTGCACACTGAAACTATTTGAAATGCCTCTGGCGAATGCTATGCAATTCTTTTTCATGCTACTGCTTGTCTGCCTTTATTTTTCTATTTTGTACAGCTGTATGAAATACTTAACTCCTCACTAATTGACATGTTTAGTTTTAGTTCTGCAATGGAATGATTACTTGGCACTATCTATATATTGTCTTTGAGAAGCTGATTGATAGTTCAATTTCCAAGCACCTGGTATTTAGTGTGTACCTTTTTTCCATTCCTCAGCTCCTGTATATAGTATGGATTACTAGCCACAGACTGTAAGTCAATGAACAAAGCCAACTGAAGCTAGTTAATTTCAATGCAATCTGAACAATATAGAATGTCAGAAAAGTTGAAGCAGATAATTCTCGTAAAAATGGCAATACCTCAGATGATTGTACTACACCACCAATAGCCAGTGGTGAAGCAAGGGAGGGGGCTGGAGCCGATTAAAGAGTAAATGGATATAATTCCAGTACACCACCAATTGGCATCCACCCCACCCCACCCCCGCTCCCTAGACCTAAGTCCTGGCTTTGCCACTGGCAATAGCAGTACCATGTTCAGGAGTGTTTCATCAGTTTACAAGAGTCCAGCAGTTTCATTCTTGTTGTACTAGACCTACACTGCTGGAGAAACTTATGGTTGTGTTGAATTCTGATCTTAAGCTCCAGCTCCAAAATCTAAAGGATTATAATATGATGGAGATGATCCTTTGCTGCTTCTTCAATACTCTGTCGATTTGCTTAACTGTGTGTGAGCATATTGTTTTATGTTGTCTGTAGCCACATATTGTGTTAAAAATGGCCAGTGGCAAAGCATATTGATCTTAAGCTGCTTCTTCAATACTCCTTTTTTTCTTTCATCGTAAAAGGTGACCGACTCTTGCATTGTCTAATTCACTTTCTTTTTGTTGGAACTTTACATAGTTTCATGCTGAAACTGTCCTCGCTCTCTTTTTTGTATGTGTTTCAAAACAAATATGGTTATTGAATTGAGGAATGACTGGATATGTTATTGGCCATCTGGCACATGGAAATGCTATATGTAAATATGTAATTGCCATGCTAGATCGAAAATGTAGTCCTTCCTGCATCTACTTGTCTACCTGTGATCAAGAAATTGTGTGAAGTGCTTCAGTCCTTGCACATAGTTCACTTTCAGTCCTGTACATGATTAAGCAGCTGCTCCGTTGATCTGAGAAGTTCCCTGCTGTTTTGTTCTTCTCACTAAAGATCCAATAGAAGCACCGGTGTTCAAAAGTACACCTTCACAATAGAAGCACCAATGTTCAAAAGTAGTTTGTCAGTTACACAGTTCATCAGTTTCACTCTGCATCTAATCTTGTATTAAAGGCATCTAATCCTTTTTTATTTACCAAAACTGAACTCTACACCGGAGTTGCGTATCAGCATATGCCTTGCTATCTACAGGGATCATCAACTCTCCGTTTGTCCAGTATCTCACTGATTGATACACTATCTGCTACTACTGTTGTTCCTTCTCGATGACGGCGGCCTCGTAGATCTTGACCAAGTTTGGGACTTTGACCAGAAACGGCCTGATGAACTTGGCCACGAAATCCTCCTCGGTGATGGCAGCAATGTTGTTAAAGTCCCTGCCGCGCCACAGCCGTCGCCCCTGCAGCACCTTCATCACCTGGAACCGCGGCACGAGCCGCCCCTCCAGGTCGTACCTCAGCAGCGCCGGGAAGCTGGCGACGCGCTCCGCGTCCATCCCGACCTCCGTGGTGAGGAACTCCCAGTTCCTCCGGATCCGCTCCGCGGAGGCCGTCATCAGCGTCGGCATCTTGGCAGCCGCCGTCTTCACCTGCGCCTCCGTCCACCCGAGCTCGTCCCTGAAGAACGCGGCCTTCCAGGCGAGCCGCTCCGGAGTGGCGCTGAACGCCGCGATGATCGCGTCCTGAACGCCCGCGTCTTGCGCGGCACGCCGAACTCGTCGGCGCGGGCCAGACGGCGTCTACCTCCTCCGGGCTCGCGACAAGCAGCTTGGAGCAGTAGGAGATGGCGAACCAGCCGACGTCGTCATCGGTGAGGCTTCCTTCCTCTTTGAGCAGCGCAATGGTGGACCTGACCGTCCGGAGGTCGGCGGTGAGGAGGCCCGGGTTGCCCTTGAGCGCGGCGACGAGCCTGTCGACGCGGCCACGCAGGTACGGGAGCCAGAACTGGACACTGGGACGAGCGCGCGTGAGCGGAACGCGGCCGCGCCGCAGCGCACGACGATCAGGCCTATCTGGTACGTGGTGAACCCGAGCGCGCGGAGCTCGTCCGCGCTCGGCGCGAGCGTCCGTGGCACGCTGCAGGTCAGTATCGTCGGGTCGCGGGCCACTGCGACGGCAATGAGCGGCGGGGAGAGCTCGAGCGCGTCAGCGAGGAAAGCGAGCACGGCGTCGGGCTTCGAGGGAGACCTGATGGCGGAGAGCTCCGGCGCCACGCGCGCGGCCACGTTGGGGTAGAGGTTGCACCTGTTCACGAGGTAGTCTTCGACGGAGAAGGACGAGGGGAGAGGCGGTTGCATCTGCGGATGCAGCCGTGGAAGCAGAGGTGGGGGCATTGCTGGTGCAGGGGAGGGGGCGGAAACGGGATGGAGACGGCGAGGGGGAGTATGGCAGCGCCGGCGAGGAGAGGACTGGATGCCCCCGCAGCCGCAGGAGGAGCATCGCGGCGGGGAGATGAGCTCCGGGAATCGGATAGGTGGTGGGTGGTGACTGACTGACTGGCTGAGAGGTGCGGCGCGCGGGCGACTGTAACTGACAAACCGTCAATCGTTGAAGCAATATCCAAACCTCCGAAGCAAACTCTTACAGCCCTCCTTCCATTAAAGCATTAAAGTGTTTTTTTTTGACTCCGTGTCATATTATTTTATCTCACGTCTTATTAAAAATTTTTTGTGTAAAACATTATTTATTTTTGTTACGACTTATTTTGACATTAGAGATATTTTAATATTTATTTATTTTAGTATTTACAAAACAAAAAATGCATGGTCAAACATGGTAGCCAAAAGTAAAAGAAACGACATTTCCAATGAAACAGAGGAAGGGAGGAATACGCAATATCCGTTCTTCCTTTTTTTTTAAGCATCTCTTCTTCTTTTTCATCTTGGACAGGCTTGTGGGCCTGAGCACTTCTGAAGCCCAACGCACCCGAAGTGCATTATGGGCCACTTATCTAGGTCATGGGCCTTCATGATGGTCCATCGAACCACTATCTTGTAAAGTGGAGTTAGGTTGGATTTTTTTTTTTTAAAAACTTGATGTTTATGGATCCAAAACTTATTCAAAATATTTATGCAAATTATAAAATAAATTAATCAATATTCAAGTATCTTCATTGATAAAATAAGTCGTAAACAAAATAAATTATATTTGCAAAAAAAAATTTGAATAAGACAAAGCATTGAATAAGATGGTCCATCAAAACCTAAAATGACAAAATCAGTAGGGCCGAAGGGAGTAGTTAAATATGGAAGAAAAAAAGTCAACATTACATCCTCAACTTTTGTGAAGGTCTATTTTTTCTCTCTTAAAAGATGAGCAACTTTTTGCGAAAACTCAAATTTAAAAAAGAACTCTAAAAAACAGACAAAACACCTCAATTCAGATTTGTAAACCGAAATAAATAAATCTATAACTATGTTATACATAATCTATGAAATTTTTACTACAGTTTAAGCATACAATAATTAGTCTGCCATAATTTTTTACCAGAATTAGAACATAGAAAGTGCAACTATAAATTGTTCTGATTAATTACAGTGTGGTGAGGAGCTTTTTTAGTGGATTGTCCCAAAAGCCGTCTCCAAATATTACCTGAAAATGATACTCCCTGTACAGTTTGGATTTATGACCATGCGTTACACTGTGACTGTATGAAGCAAAGTTACCCATTTCTGTGTCCTTATATCCTTGTATACCGTGACCGTTTCATCCGCTGGCAAATGGCAAGCTAATGAAAGGTCTCGCCATTTGCCAGACTGGCCCAACTCCAAAGAGACTGTCCATTCGAGCGCCAAATTATTTTACGGTACCTGCCTGGAAATTGGAATAGGACTACTGCCGGAAGTGCATGCCAGTCCTCCTGAACAACCGGCGTACGTATTTGGACGCACGCTTGCCGATGGAAGCATTTGTCACCGAGAGAACAGAGATGAAGCAGTTGATGGCAGCCTGGCAGACTCGTACCAAGGTCCTCATCGGAACTCTCATGCCATGGCGCCATGCCATGCCATTATAAAGACATCTTTGCTTCTACTATAGTACCATATACGCACGCTCTTAATAGCATTTCTCTCAAGGAGGTGTCCGACGATGGCCTTCAGCAGGATGCCGGCGATCTGGATACTACTACTACTAGGTGCAGTCTTAACGTCTGGTGTTGCAGCTCAAGCGTCCAGGCCTCATCGTCACTACGATTTCGTCGTAAGTCTACTCGCGAACAATTGATCACTCGTCGATCGGTGCCCAAAATGAAATGTTTTCTTCTGAAACGTGCTGATAAAGAAAGACAACTTCACCTGCAGATAAAAAAGCTGACTACACCAGGCTCTGCCAGCGGAAGAGCATCCTCACCGTGAACGGCCAGTTCCCCGGGCCCACCATCTACGCGCGCAAGGGCGACGTCATCACCGTCACCGTTCACAACCATGGCGATAAAAACATCACGATCCATTGGTAACGATCCAGCCCTAGCATCACGATCTCTTCAGCCGGCATTTACAATCAGAAAGGCGCGCCCTGATGTCCACGCCCATGGTACCGTGCAGGCACGGCGTGGACCAGCCGCGGAACCCGTGGTCCGACGGGCCGGAGTTCATCACGCAGTGTCCTATCCAGCCAGGCGCAAGCTTCACCTACAAGATCATCCTCTCCTGGGAAGAAGGCACGCTGTGGTGGCACGCGCACAGCGATTTCGACCGGAACACCGTGCACGGCGCCATCGTCATCCGTCCCAGGCGCGGCACTACCTACCCGTTCAAGAAACCGCACAAGGAGATACCAATCTTCCTTGGTACAGTTACAGTAACAGTTCTTTTTTATTTTTATTTTTGCGAGGAGTGACAGTACTATATAACGCCATGTATGCTTGATCGTGGAACAATGTTGTTTCCATCTGTTAATAAGTTCGTTCGAACGCATGCATGCGCGCAGGTGAGTGGTGGAAGGGCGACCTTCAGCAGGTGCTGGCCGACGCGCTCCGAACCGGCCGCCGTTTCAATGATTCCGACGCGAACACCATCAACGGCCAGCCCGGCGACCTGTTCCCGTGCTCTAGGGACGGCACGTTCAAGCTTCCCGTCAGAACGGCAAGACGTACATGCTCCGTCTCATCAACGCGGCCTTCAGCTACGAGTTGTTCTTCAGCGTCGCCGGGCACAGCCTCACCGTGGTCAGCACCGACGGGTCCTACGTGAAGCCGTTCACCGTGGATCACATCTTCATCGCGCCGGGGCAGACGGTCACCGCTCTGCTCACCGCCGACCGCGCCTCGCGTGGGCTGCGGAACGCCCGCTACTACATGGCGGCGCGGCCGCTGTTACCCAACAACCCGTTCCTCAGGTTCGACAACACCGCCGCCGCCACCGCCGTGCTGGAGTACAACGACGCGGCGGCACCTTCCGGCTCTGGTGACCCGGAGTTCCCCGTCCTGCCGGCCATCAACGACAGCGCGGCGGCGGACGCGTACACGTCGCGCCTACGGTCCCTCGGCAGCGACGAGCACCCGGTGAACGTGCCTCGCCACATCCAGGAGCATATGCTCATCACCATCGCGGTGAACTCGATCGTGTGCTCGCCCGACGAGCAGTGCCAGGGACCCGGTGGCAACCGCGCCGCTGCGAGCATGAACAACGTCAGCTTCGAGGTGCCGCAGCACGCCAATATCCTTGACGCGTACTACCACAAGCTCCGTGGCGTGCACACGACCGACTTCCCCAGCAACCCGCCGCTGCTGTTCAACTTCACGGCCGACGACCTCCCTCCGGAGCTCTGGCTCACGAAGCGCGGCACCAAGGTGAAGGTGCTGGACTACGGCACCACGGTGGAGGTGGTGCTCCAGAACACGGGGATATTTGGCGGTCTCAACCACCCCGTGCACCTGCACGGGTTCAGCTTCTATGTGGTGGGAACGGGTTCCGGCAACTTCGACAGGGATAGAGACCCGGCCAGATACAACTTGGTCGACCCGCCGTACCAGAACACGGTCTATGTGCCCCGTGGAGGGTGGTCTGCCATCCGTTTCCATGCCAAAATCCAGGTGCGTACGTGTTGCTGTTTTCTATGCGCGAGTTTCAATCAGTTATCGGTTCCTCATGATCATGGCTATATGTTGTTTTTGTTGTGGTTGTCAGGTGTGTGGTTCATGCACTGCCACATTGAACAGCACATGGTGTTGGGGATGGAAACCGTTTTCATCGTGAATGATGGGAATGTCCCGGAAGCTAAGATGCTGCCACGGCCTCCGGGGATGCCTAGGTGTTGAACCAATTTCATTCGTAGCTCTGTTGGCCTGAACTTATCAGCCACAAAACAACGAAATAATACAAGCCGGCTTATCAAAAGTAGAAATGATTAGCCTCGCGCCAATCAAACTACACTGACATTGTTTTATGGCTAGATCAATATGTATACTTTTATTGGTTATATCTTTCTTTCTTTTTATTGTAGTGTGTAGCTATTTGTAACATTTTCTATATCTATATATAGGCATCTGCTCCAGACCTCCGGTACTCTTCCCTCAAAATTTGCACGAATTTTAAAATAGCCAAACGGACAATATATAATTTAGAAAGGAGTTAATACTAAATAACGAAGGAATTTTTTTAACAATGTTTTTTTTTTTTTTACTTTTCAGAAAAAAATGTACCATGCACTCTTTAGTACGTTTGTTCATATTCACGTCTAATGATAGTACGAAATCCAATTTTAATAACATGTATTAAAACCTGAACATGTTTCTTTAGTCCATATCTATACCTCTTAATAAAAGAGAAAATTTCATGCCTCCTTTTGTTTTTCTGTCTGCCAAAGAAATTGACTCGGTTACTATGAACAGTCTGACGCGGACTCAGCCCAGCCTCGAACCTTCCTTACCCCGCTGGCCCGCTCCGCCCCGTCTCTCTTGCGGGTCCGCACGGTGGTTGGGCCTCACGGCTGGGTGACCCTAGCATGTGGGCTGTGGCAAAAAAAAAAAAAGAGTCGCGAGAGCCCATGGCATGGTGGTGTGTATCCACATGCAGGGCTGCTCCAATGTGTAATCGATTTTACCCTGCAAAATTTTTAGTGTGTCAGAGAGATCAAAATGGCCACAGTGTAGAGTTCGGTATGTGGTAATAACACCAATTAAAAAAGTATTTTTTTTTCTCCCTGGGTCTCTCCATGTGTGGTGGACATGCACTCTCTCGGTGCTTGTGTCAGGTACCAGCGTACCCTCTTCACATCAATGATTTTTTAAATCACTATGGTTCGACGTATACTCAAGATGCGAACTTTACTCTGACAAGCATGGTTCGCACACTGGAGCACCCTTTGGTTTGGTACATCGGCGCATATGGTTCGCTTTTTGAACACACTGGAGGTGCTCTAAAGTCGGGCCTCATTGTTGCACTGCGTGCGTGGTGCAAAAAAAACAACAGTTTCTATTATTTTTCTCTTTCTCTTTTGTACACTCTTTTTCATGCGCCTACAAGTAATAATTATCCAAGTCTTCAGTACGGTATAATCAAATTTATACTTTGAAATGATATTCAGTAGTATCTTTGGCTCTACTATATGTTCAGTTGTACCGAATGAACTATGCTTTCTCTAAATGGAACTTTTTTTCGCGATCGGGCCATTCACCGTATTTCATTAAGAGAAGGAAAACCAAATCCAAATACAACAAGCCCCGATCTTTGAGAAGACATCAAAGCGAAAACAACAACGAAGAACATAAACATAAGCGAAAGCGAGGAAAAGCGAGGGGCGGGGAACCCTCCACGTAACATCCCTACAAGTCTGCGCCTATACAAAAAGATAACTCAACACCTAGGTAGCTAATGGTGATCGTAGCCATAGAAGAAACACCTCGGCGACAAAGCATGCGCGGAGAGACAAACGACCTTGGTGGCAAAGCATCCACCGTAACCTCCTCGGCGCCAAGCATCCGCCCGAAAACACGACCTCGTCGGTGGCAAAGCATCCACGGAACCACCACGGCGGCAAAGCATCCGCCCGTAGAGACAACGACTCTCGTCGGTGGCAAAGCATCCACCGGAACCAACACGGCGGCAAAGCATCCGCCCGGAAGAGGCGGCGACGACCTCGGGTGAAGCATCCGTAACCTCCTCGGCGGCCAAGCATCCGCCCGAAACACACGACCTCGGTGGCAAAGCAAAAGCCACTTGGCGGCAAAAGCATCCGCCCAAGCAAAAGCAGCGGCAAAGCATCCGTAAAAGCGGCAACTCACGGCTACGACAACACCAATGGACATACCAAATGAAGAGCGGCATGAAGCACAATAGGCCCAAATACTTTGACGAGCGGCAAGCGAAGCGGAAGCCGTCACGGATTCTTCAACAGCGCCTTCAAAGAAGGGGGTGACGCCGAGGGCGCCATCGGGACGCCGGCCTTAGCGAGCTAAGGCAGGGCTTTCACCCAAAATCCGGGGCCGGTGAGCGGGATCGGGGAGACTTCGAAGGCGACGCCTTCAAGAAGGGTGCGGCGCCAAAGGCGTCGCGTGCCGTCGCTGGCTGCGTCGGGCTAAGCTTTCGCATGGAGCTCCATACATCGATCCGCGCCAAAGCGAACGCCACCATCCACACCACCGGCGTCGATGGCAAGCCGCGAGGCAGCCGCCCGCCCACACCGCGGCGTGAGGCGGCGTAGACAAGCTGAACCGCCACCCAAGGCGCCACTCGCCCGCACACCACCCACCTCGAGGATACCTCTCAAGGCGGCGGTCGTCGCTTCTCTCCGGCCGGAACCACGCGGCTCGAAGCGCCGCCGGCGGAGGGAGCGCGGGGGCGCACCGCCGCGGCCATGCACGGCCAGCGCGCCCCAAAAGCCGCCCCCGGGGGACGCCCACGGGCCCACGCGGCGGGAAGCACCGGAGGGGCGACCGGGCGCCGGGGGCAGCCACGCGCCGCTCACGGCGTGTCCGGAGGAGGAGGTGGGGATGGCCCCGACCCTCCATGCCGGGCACCGCCCGGTGCCGGGACCGACCGGCGAGCCACCGGCGGCAGGTAAATCGGCCGGGCCACCGGAACTTCGTCGGCGCGGATCACGGAGGGAGGGGCGGATCCGGCAAGGGATGCCGGATCGGGACGCGGCCCAGCGGCCCGTCGGAGAAACGCCGGTGCGGTGGAGGGGCCGAAGGGGGGGGGGGGGCGCGCCCACGCCCTTGTTGTTGGCGGGGGCTTCGCTGGCCGTCGCCGCCCTTAGCAAGCAAAGGCGGCGGCGGCCGGAGGGAGACTTGGTGGAGGTGGAAGGCTTGGCGGCGGCGCCCGAAGTCGCCCACGGAGGGGCTCGGGGGCCGGAGGGTCGGAGTCCAACGCGCTTGGGCGGTGGCGAAGTTAAATCTAAATGGAACTCCAAATGCCTAATCCTAAGCAAACACAACGCTACTTTCATGCTTCTTCTTTAGCTCACGGGATTTGGGGATATGGAGTATTGCGTTGTTTATAGATCAAGTTATCAATTGAGCTTCATGTGATATTTAATGGGCAAAGGAAAGTATAATATTTTGTTGATCAAGTTATCAATAATTGAGCTTCATGCCATATTTAATGGGCAAAGGAAAGTGTAATATTTTGTTCAACGCGCGAGACATATTTACTTCTATACCTATTTTCCGTCGTCTATCCATCCTTCTCCGTCTAACTCTGGGGACGAGATGGACCTAAACCGATATGGAGTCCAATTCACCTCTCCTTGTGGATAAATACTATCTCATACATTTGTTAGTTTGTCTACAAATATTCTTGATTTCTTAGCTACGAATCCTAACCAAATAGATATGGAGTCCAATTCACCTCTCCTTGTGGATAAATACTATCTCATCATTTGTTAGTTTGTCTACAAATATTCTTGAGTTTCTTAGCTACGAATCCTAACCAAATACAGGTTCCTTCCACCATGAGATATGATTAGATCATGTTACATACCCGTTGCAACACACGGGCATTTTTGCTAGTAATATTAAAAATTATGGTAGTTTCTCTTTTTTTGCTCCAAACTTTATCCGTACTACCTAAAATTATGGTAGTCAATCTAGTCCTAAGTAGAGGATGACATGTGGGTCCATCCTCTTGATGCTTTCTTAATCGGGGCGAGTTTGGTGCTTGTAGAAGGCCTCTCACGCCGAGGAACGCACACCGCCTCTAGCAGCCTCTATAATTTTAATAAGTTTGTTGGGCGACAAATTTAGCTAGTCGATAGGTAGTTTGTTGAAGTTTGTGTTTTTGCCCGACTATCCAAATGTAGGATAGATAATGGCTTAGGTAACATTCAACAAGCGCTCTTCTCGACATAATGCTCGACCCGGAAGAAACAAGACAACGTGGGTGTGTTTGGTTTTACGGCCCAAACTTCAGCTTGGGCCAACTTTCATTCGTTTAGTTAGCCTTTGGCCGGCCCGATAGTCGGGCTCCACCGGGCCTCCGTCTTTGGAGTTAGCCGGGCTCTAGAAAACGGACCCCTCGGTCTAGGGCGGGCTTGGGCGGCTCGGTGGCTGTTCGTGTCACCTTTCGATGCGGTGTGCGGTGTGTTTCTTCCTCGTCACCGCTCGCGTGGCGCCGGCGTCGCTCTACCTCCTTGCTGCGCTTCCCACATCGCCACCTCCATGACCCTCGCGTGCCTCTTTGGTCGGCGGGGGAGCTACAAAGGCGGCGACCTCCACCACCGAGATCCGACCGCCACACGGAGGAGGCCATGGCGGGCGACGCGCGGACGACACGCCGTTGGCGAGGAGGGAGGGCGCGGAGAGATGTGCATGGAGATGGCGAGGGGATGGGCATCGAGGCGGTGTCTTTGCGGGTCATCGCGTCCACCTCCGTCGCGGATTTCCTTCACGCGTGGCGGCGATCCTCGGCCACGGGCCGCGGTCGTCATGGGCTTGAGGGAGGCGGCCGTTGATCGCCGTCGATCTCGCCGGCGGCGAGGTCTCGGCCGGAGCTGCGGGTACGGGAGCTTCTTCTTGGCGTCGCGGACCGGCGGTGTACTTCAATCGGTCGGGGGCGTCGAGGCGGGGCGGACGCCGCGTCACAGCGGCGGCGGCGGAGGTCAGGCTTCCGGTGTGCCATGGACGCGTCCTTCTTCCACAAGCTCGGCGGCGGGGCTCATTCTACCTTGTTGTGCGGTGGCTCCACGGCGGCGGCACCATTGTGCGGCAGGCGGCGATGATCTCAATCTAGCAGGGAGTGTATGAGCTCGCAATGCCTCGCAAGTGTCCGAGAGAATGCCTCAACGAGGTAACCATACGAGAATGAGGGCGAGGTGACTGTATTCAAGGCGGCGGTAACCAAACATGATCCAAGGAAGCCGGGCTTAGCTCGGACAAGTAAACCAAACAACATACCCTCATCTACCTCAAGCCGGGCTTGCATTTGCTCGGCTCCGATTTCTAGCCGGGCCAAGTAGGGCCGATAAACCAAACACACCCTATGATTCCATTGTTCATGGGAGGGTTCGCAATGAGAGGAGCGTGCTTTTATTAATCGTCCTGTTCACTTAATTTTTTTAAGAAAAAGAAATACATTAATATCTCAATTTTTTTTTTTAGATAATGGAAATTATCTTCAGCCATCGAGAGGATGCATTAGTCCATAATTATTACGGCGGGTAGCCCGATTGCTACAAGTAAGACAAAAGTCACCCAACTTTGGTACACACGGATGCAAAAGAAAATGGCGACCACTTAGGTCGACTCGACCCCGTCGGCGCCGCCATGCAAGGAGAGGGGGGGCGGCGATGAAAGGAACCCACCGCCCCGCCCGGGACTCAGTGCGGCGCGCAACGACCGGCAAAGCGCGCCGGAGCCCCACGCGGCTCGAGGTCATCGGCGCCCGTCGGGCTGCGACACTCGCGCCGCCACTCCACGCGAAGGCGCCCCGCTGCCGCCGTCCTAGCCCGGCCAGCGTGGCCCTATCGGCGGCCTCTGCTCTAGCGGCATTGCGGCCACGGGGAGTGATGAAGGAGAGAGAGGGGCGGCTAGGGTTGCCCTCCCGAGCCGCCCTCAATATCTCGGCTTTTGCATCGATGAATGTATATTGTTGTTCATTCTTACGACCGAGAGTTATAATTCTAAAGAATATTAAAAATAAAGTTTTGAGCCACAGTGAGCACCCAAAGTGTTTAAAAATACCAATACTAAGATACAAGTCTATTACTATATCTCCACTCATGACCTGCAAACAACTCCCTCGCTTGAATTTATGAGCCATGATATAATATTTTTTCACAATAAAAACAACGTCAACTGGTTTATCAGTTGCATAAATCATGAGTCGAACACCCGAATAGCGAATACGATAAAATGCTTTGATAGCCGAGCTAATCTGGTGCGCTATTCTATTAGATTAATTACACTTTCTTCTAAACCATCAAAAAAAAAGAGTGCACATATACACACCGGATATATATATATATATATACTAAATTATAAATAGAAAAATCACTCCGTTTTTTCATTCGTCAGTTTATCTATGACGTTGACTCTCCTGTCGTAGCTAGGTTGCTACAATTCTGTTCTTTGGGACCAACGTTCCCAAATCATTGTACTCTGCTTCAAGGTTTAATACGTCAGTCCTAATGAAAAAGTTTATCTCACTCCACCTGTCTGCATCTCTTTCTTGTTGTTCACACGGTTCTAATCTAAATCCAACACAGGAAAACTCGCTGGTTTCATCCTGATGCATTTATTCTAACCATGATTCAGGAAGTTCGTTGGAATGCAGACGTGCAGTGCAGAGCCTCAGCTTTCCTGTGTTGAAAGCATCTAGTAGTTATCGCCACATAGTCATACCAAGCAGCCCAAGCTATCGCCTCAGCTTGCAGTGCAGAGCCACTGGCCGTCCCTCTCATCTCTGATGCCAAGTTCGAAAGATAAAACTAACAAGATGCCATGAAACATACTGTATGCACAAACCCAGCATCCGATAGCCTCCCTGACTTGGTCTTTTTGTCACCGTACGTGCTGCCGACGCAGCATACTGAATATGACGGATTTAAAAGTAATATTTGGTGTGGAGTAAACCGTCGGCCAGGGCGTCCCACGTCATTCAATTATTTTTGGGCGTTCGATTCGCGATCCGGCGGTGCAGCTGCCTCCTACGCCTCATATATAACATCGGCCCGGCCAACCCTAGCCCTAAACCTGCCCTGCCTCTCCCAGCCCGAGCCGCCTCATCCCTCTCCCTACTCTCTCTCTCTCTGCTTGCGGCAGCGGCGGCGGCCGGCCAGCAGCGACGGCGCTTAGCAAGCCCGGCTTGGGCGCGGCCCGGCCGGGCGGGCGTGGCGTGGCGGTAGGGGGCGGCAGCGGCGGCGACGGCGCTGGCCCGGGACGGGCGGCGTGGCCAGGTGCGGCCGTATTTCGGAGCTATTTTTGGGGTATTTTTGGTTCGTCGATTTGAGACCGATTTGGTTCGTTTTTATGTGATTCGTGCAAGGACATGTGCTGAGGTTATCTACCAAGTGATTCGATCCAATTCAGCACGAGCATGGGCCGAATCGATGAATTTCTTTTTGGGCGATTTTTTTCGTGTTCTTGGCGTGATTTGATTTTCCGGAGATTGAGTTCAAATTGAGCAATGATCTTTCGGGGATAGCTCAAGAACTCCTTGGTGATTACCTGGACAAATTTTGGGAAAAAAAAATCACGGTGATTTGATCAAGTTTCAGATTCGTTTTTTGCGTCGTTCTTTTTCTGCTTTCGAGTTCGTCACGTTCTTGGTTCGTGTGTTGAGGTGGTCTGTCCTCACATCTGCAGCATGTAGCAAGGACCAAGTGCACCACCACAACAGGTATATTTCTCCCTCATTTGCTCTGATTTCAACTTTTGTTTTGATCCATTATTTATTTTGTTTTCGGGTTTCTAGCTTAAAGATAACATTTCTGAACTATGGAGCATTTGAAATGTCATCACAGTTAGTGTTACGAAAAGGCAGCTTTTAAATATGCTAATAAAGTGTTCGAAGAAAGCGTGAATAGTTGGATAAAAATGCTAAATATTACAATATTCCATTATACAGATATGGATGATTGGCCTCTAATGGTTTTTGGACAATAATCAAGTCTCTATAAATGAATAGATGAGATATTGATCTCAACTATGTAGCTTGTACAAAAATGAATAGATGATTGGCCTGCGATGTTGATCCAATTTAAGAAAGTTTGGTTCGATCTCGATTCAGGTGTGTTGCTTGGCGGCTTGGCGGCGGTAGGTGAGGTTGTGTCATGTAGGTCAAGGCAATGGCTGTCCAATTGAAATTTATATGGATGTTGCAGGCTGAGGCAACCACGACTCGAAGCTTCCTTGAATCCGGACAGAAGCAATCAGGTTTCGTTCTCTACCTCTATTTATCTCAATCTAACCAAACAAAATATCACGGGTGATTCATCTAGGAAAGAAAATACTTTTGAAGACTCATCTATATTTTGCTATGGAAATAAGATCACCTGGATGCTTTTGAATATGTAGTATTACATTCGTCTAGCATGGTAGCGTTGGTATTTCAAATCGGGAAAAATATTCTTTACAACCTGCATTTGTGTCTAGGCAAATGGCATGACAAGCGGTTGATTTTGCAACTTTCAGGTGCAGTAGTAGCTGACTAGCTACAACGAGGTGGCGACCCTGCCTGGAGCTTTCTGCAGAAGAGCAATTGTACTTGAGTAGGGCTTGCTAGCAAGGTAATCATTACATGCAGTCCATCAAAATCAGGGTATTTTAATTTACTTTTTTATCTTTAATTTTTATTGGCTTCTTTGATTCCAACTGTATAACTGTAACAGTGACTATAAAGCAGTGATCTTTTAATTTTTTTATGGTCATACCTTGCTCCATGAAGTGCCTGTAATGTTCTGTTACAGATCTAGATAGGTTAATTTGTGTTTGCCTAATTCTAGAGAAAAATGATTGCAGGTTTGGAATCCAAAATAAATTGATTGTTTAGGGGATTAGAATAATGGTATGGCAATGAATTTTTTTGGGGTATTTCGGAATATTAGAAGTTTTCATGAACCAGAGAAACTAAATTGTGTTGTTTTTTGGATGAATCAATATACACAAATAAGATGAGCAGGCTCATGCATTTCGATTGAATTTTTGTGGTACAATTTTTTTTTTAAGTTCAGTGCCTTGCTTCAGCTTTACAGGTTACTGATAGAATATTTCATTGATTTCCCTGTGGTTTAGTATATGCCTGTCTCTCAACTAACAATAACTGAAACCTTTACTTACTGTACACCTTGCTTGTGCAAAATTTGTTTCTAGGCCCATGTGCATGCTCCTTCCTGGGCTCGACGAAACCGTACCTGTGGCGGCGGCAACGGCAGCGCCTCAGCTCCGTGTACGATGAGGTCATGCCTAACCCTGCAAATGATTCTTTCGCCTAAAAACCTAAGATTCTAGATAAAACCCTTTGCAGGTCCTTGCAGGTGTGAGATTTAAACATGTCTGACTGACGAAATTTGTTATGCAGAGAAGGCAACATGCTTCCTTTTGTTTCTTCAATCACTCAAGGAGAAACGCAGGTAATTTTTTTCCATGTCTAAATTTGATTGCAGGAAAGGGAGACATTTTACATGCTTCTCACAATATTCTAAATTTGATTGTAGGAAGGGATAGAGCTTACATGCTTCTCACAATATTCAGCTACATGAATGTTATCTGAAGGTAGTCGAGGTACCGTACATTCTTTGCTTACTTCAGGGTTACAAATAATGGTCCATATCAATTGACATTAATTAATAAGACATGTCCATCCATGGATTAATATTTGGAAGCATGCAGAGGTAAACTATTTGGGCGCCTCTGGCCACTGCTGCCTTCGATTAGCTGGACCATTCACAAAAAATGCCGTGATCCACCATTGTGCAAAAGAGAGGACAAGTGCCTAGACAACTCCCAGTCATCTGGACAATGCCTGGTTGAGTGTGGTTGTTTTGAATGTCGTATTTATTTTTTTTCCCAGAATTGCATGAGCATTTAAAACAAAAAAAAAATCATCTTTGTTTCGGTCAGGTTCCTGACTCTCCATGCAAATTCCATCTATGGTTTAGTTCATACATGTTGCTTGATGTAAACCATGTTTCTACACATTGTGATTTGAGAGTATACAAATTGTTGTATGATTATGGCTGGTAATCATTGGAATTTTGATCAAATTCTAACCAATGCCATTTGGATGAATTACATGATCTGCTTCTTATTACATATCATATGTATCTATTTAAATTTCTAGAGTGTGTACATGACTGCAAACTCAAATGTAATGCTTGGCGAGTGTTTGGCGAACTGTCAATGCATACGTCTGTAACTCGAATCGGATTCGACCCCTCCCTCCCCCTGGCACTTTTCTTTGGATGCACAGGCCACACAGGTAGAATCAAGTGATAATCATTGTAGCTATTTAGATTGTAACCATCATCATTGCTTCTCTGTGTTTGCTAAAACCCATCTCATTTTCTAAAAATCTTCTGTGTTCCTCATGATTTCTTTACTTGGTGCATGCTATTTTGCTATCGATTCTCTGTTGTCACTATTGCATCATATCTTTCATCTCATGTTGCTATGGGTGTGTGCACCGCACGAGCCACGATGATGGATGTGGTCTTATTTGTTGCCATCCCTATAGTCCAACTTGGATGAAAGTCATGTGCAAATTTGTGGTTTCTCATTGGGGAATTATGGACTACATCAAGTTGCGGTTAGCAACCAATAGGGCTGTGTGTCTTTTTGGTTGAGGTTCTGAATGCAAAGTCAAGCAGCATAGTGAATGGCCTTTCATGTGTTCTCTTTACGAGATCAAGTAGTTGACGATGCTCCAAGGACTGCATTTGAACTCGATAGTGGCCGATCTTTGTGAAGCGGCCTACGAGTTCAAGTGCACGCAAATTGCCTCTACCGCTCCCGAGATTATAACAAAGGTTAGCTACCAGTTTTCAATTTGGGAAATCATGGTTGCTATTGTTAATTTGGTCACTGGTGAAGAAAAATGACTAGAATAGATATAATCATTAAGCAGGATGTCATTTGATATTCTAAACTTTGAACTTGGGGTGCGTCCTAGAGCTTGGGTTCTCTGTTATATTTTGTGCCTATATAGTGATGAGCTTTATTAAAGTTAGACTATGGGGACATGAGGCATATAGTCTCTTGAGGATACCATGAGACACCTCGAGTTGGTCGGTCCCTCACTTTGGTTAGGAAGTACCGGCACTCCAACAAGAAGTGCGGGGCCTTTCTTTTGCCACCTTAGATAAATGAAATGATAGTTCTATCTCTGAATTTTTCTCTCTACGCATTATGTTAGTTGCTCTTTGTCTACTCCATATTGTCTCATTTATCCCCTCGTTGTCCGATGCTTTCTTTGGTTTTGGTTCAGTAAATGTGATTCACTTGATTCACTTTTTCTTCTCTTAATATGCAAGGTGCAGTGGAAAAATCATCAACATTTCCCATTCATCAACCTGTTGGAGTTCCGGCCCTAGAGATGGAGCAACATTCTTTGCCTAAGTAGGAGTTTAGTGGCTGGCAAGTAGATAGGTGCCTGGTCAATCTTACCGCTTCATGCTTTGCTAACATCATCCCGGTCTTTGTACCGGTGGTTCTACAGTGATGGTCTCTACCATGAATCCATGATCGAAGTTCTAAAAGGATGAAAATTATAAACCCCATTATATAGCTCTTGGCTATTGTAAACAAAGTTCTTTTATCATACTATGTCATTGTGGTACTTGAGAAAACTCCTACTTTTGTAATGATATTATAGTATTTTAAATGTTAGATCAATACATAATCACTATTTTAAACACCTACTCTCCGGTATTGAATCTTTGTGTGGGCTATTGTAACGCCCGCCCGGGATGACGGCTAAGATCCACTCTACACGTTGAACGGACCACACCTGCTAATTAACTCTCTTGCGCTTTCGTCCTCGCTTCACGCAAAAGGTTGCAACCGGAGTTAACAGCCTCCCGGAGCCCGGCTTTTAAGCTGGTCGAACTCTCTCTCACCAAGCAGTTTGGGACTAAAGCCGCAAGCAGCTATAGTACCCGCACCACCTTTGTGCTACAGTAACTCGGCCATTCAGCCCAAAGCCCAATCAGACCGCCCCAAATTGGCCCATCTAGTGGGGGTTTCATCCACCCACCCTCAAAGGACTCGACGTCCTCGTCGACCCAGCTTACCATACGGGACAAATGTCCGGGATCAACTCTCTTGGCTCACGTGACGTATTACCGGCTCCTCGGTCTATTTGCCATGCCCTCTACGGAGCCATGCGCCAGCTTTTCCGAGCTCCGATCCATACGTCCGTGAAACCGCGAGAGTTGGCTCTGATACCATTTGTAACGCCCGCCCCGGGATGGCGGCTAAGATCCACTCTACACGTTGAACGGACCACACCCTTCGCTAATTGCTTCTCTTGCGCTTTTCGTCCTCGCTTCACGCAAAAGGTTGCAACCGGAGTTAACTCGACCTCCCGGCCCGCTTTTAAGCTGGTCGAACTCTCTCTCACAAAGCAGTTTGGGACTAAAGCCACGCAGCTACAGTACCCGCACCACCTCGTGCTACAGTAACTCGGCCATTCAGCCCAGCCCAATCAGACCGGCCCAAATTGGCCCATCTAGTGGGGTTTCACAGCTATCTTAGGACTTACATTAATTTTAAAGCTTGCAATATTCAAAAATCTCGACTCATTTTACTATTTCTGTGTTTCTCACGCATGGACATGTAATAATATATGAATGTCTCAGAGTTATATTTATCATATTTATTATGTGAATACTATTTTATTTCCTATATACAACTGTGGCCATGACTCCTCTGCCAAGCAAGGGGGCGCGCAAGAAATCACTAGTTATTTTTTAGAGTAAAAGGGCAGATCAGAGCCCCTGTCTTAGCATTAGCGAAGACAACGATGTCACGAATCTTCCCATATGCATTCACGCATACAAGTTTGGATGATCTTCCTGTCCTGACCTGCAAGATACTAGTTATAAATGGCTCTCTAGTCACTTCCAAGTTTGAAGTGTCAGTCGTCCTAAACAGCCAGCTTACGTACGTATTGGGATCGTCGCTTGCAGAGGAAGCATTTGCCACCGAGATAACAGATCAGCTGCATGCTGTTGTTGATGGCAGCCTGGCAGGTTCGTAGGTCTCATCGGAACTCTGTCATGCCATGCGCCTCATCGATGACGTTGTTCATTCATCAGGCGTCTCACTGTCTCCGTGTTATAAATAAGGGGCACCTTCGCTTCTACTCCGTACTAATGAGTTATGCGTTTGCGCAAACGTGCTTCACTAGCTACTGCACTACGACACTGAACACTCTTACCAGTTACCAGCATTTCTCTCGAGGTCTCCGACGATGGCCGTCAGCAGGATCAGGATGCCGGCGATCTGGGCACTACTAGGTGCAGTTTTTACGTTTGGTGTTGCAGTCAGCCCAGCTCAAGCGTCCAGGTCTCATCGTCACTACGATTTCGTGGTAAGTCTGTCCGCGGACGATCACTCAAACATCTGCACATCATCCCACATTTCTTCTGAATTCTGATGCGTACTGTACGGTTAAACAAAACTTCACCTGCAGATAGAGAAAGCTGAGTACACCAGACTCTGCCAGCGGAAGAGCATCCTCACCGTGAACGGGCAGTTTCCCGGGCCAACCATCTACGCGCGCAGGGGCGACGTCGTCACCGTCAGCGTTCACAACCAGGGCGATAAAAACATCACGATCCATTGGTAATGATCAAGCCAAAGCTAGCATCAACTCTTGCTGTCCAAGCCACATTTTCTTCAGCCCGGCCGGCCGGCGGCGTCACGATCACAATTCACAACCATTGGTGCAGGCACGGCGTGAAACAGCCGCGGAACCCGTGGTCGGACGGGCCGGAGTTCATCACACAGTGCCCCATCCAGCCCGGGGCAAGCTTCACGTACAGGATCATTCTCTCTTGGGAGGAAGGCACGCTGTGGTGGCACGCGCACAGCGATTTCGACCGGAACACCGCGCACGGCGCCATCGTCATCCGCCCGAGGCGCGGCTCCGTTTACCCCTATCCCAAGCCGCACAAAGAGATGCCCATCATCCTCGGTGAGTGGTGGAATGCCGACCTGCAGCAGATTCTCTTGCGGTCCATGCAGACCGGCAGTGATGTCAATGTTTCGGACGCCAACACAATCAATGGCCAGCCCGGTGACTTTGCCCCATGCTCCAAGAAGGACACCTTCAAGATGTCCGTGGAGCATGGCAAGACGTACCTACTCCGGGTCATCAACGCGGGGCTCACCAACGAGATGTTCTTCGCCGTCGCTGGGCACCACCTCACGGTGGTCGGCACCGACGGCAGCTACCTGAAGCCATTCACCGTCGACTACATCGTGATCTCCCCGGACAGACCATGGACATGCTCCTCGAGGCCAACCGTGCCAGCAACGGCTCAGCCAACAGCCGCTACTACATGGCCGCGAGCCCGTTCTTCACCAACACGGCTCTCCCGGTCGACAAGAACATCACCACGGCAATTCTGGAGTACACGGACTCACCACCCTCTACAAGGCCACCAGACTCCCCTGACCTGCCGGCCATCAACGACACCGTCGCGGTGACGGCGTTCAGGGAGCAGCTCCGGTCCCTAGTCACCAAGGAGCACCCGATCGATGTGCCAATGAAGGTCCACGAGCACATGCTCGTGACGATCGCCGTCAACACTGTCCCCTGTGGGGCCAACGAAACGTGCGCCGGCCCCGGAGGCGACCGCTTCGCGGCGAGCCTGAACAACGTCAGCTTCGAGGCGCCGTGCCACACGAACATCCTGGACGCGTACTACCACAAGGTCCGTGGCGTGCACACGACCGACTTCCCCAGCAATCCGCCGCTGCCGTTCAACTTCACGGACGACGACCTCCCTCCGGAGTTCTGGCTCACGAAGCGCGGCACTAAGGTGAAGGTGCTGGAGTACGGCACCACGGTGGAGGTGGTGTTCCAGAACACGGGGATCCTTGGAGGCGATACCCACCCGATGCACCTGCACGGGTTCAGCTTCTACGTGGTGGGAACGGGCACCGGCAACTTCGACAGGGATAGAGACCCCGCCGGCTACAACTTGGTCGACCCGCCGTACCAGAGCACGGTCCCTGTGGCCAATGGCGGGTGGTCTGCGATCCGTTTCGGGCCACAAATCCCGGTGCGTATGTGTTGCTTTTTTGGGGTGTTTGTTGTTTCTATATGCACAAGTTTCAGTTATCGTTTCCTCATGGCTGTCGTTGTTTTGGTTATGGTTGTCTAGGTGTGTGGTTGATGCACTGTCACATTGAACGGCACATGATGTGGGGGATGGACACTGTTTTCATCGTGAAAGATGGGAATGTCTCGGAAGCCAAGATGCTGCCACCGCCTCCGGGGATGCCCAAGTGTTGATGAACAAAGGTTGTATTGCAGGGGAACCGATTTCATCAGTACAGTTTTTTTTTTTTTTTTTTTTTTGAGAGAGGGATTTTGTTAGTTGCTTACTGGCCAAGCCTGGGCTAATTCTCGTTGGGCCTTTGAAAGACTGAAACCAAACTCGGGCCAATCAAAACTTCACTGAGATCATTCTCAAAAAAAAAAAACTTCTTCACTGAGATTGTTTTATGGCTAGATCAATTTGTACAATTATATTGGTTTTCTTTTCTTTTTGTTTGTTTTAATGATTGTTATGTAAGTATTTGTAACATTTTTATATCAATATCTTAAAATTAATTGACGAATATTCTTTCAACCGCCATTTTTTAAACTTTCTAAAATACCACATCCTTCATGTCCCATTTGTGATATGGACTTTCGACAGATATTCATACAAGTATGACTCTTGAGTCGTGTCCATGATAGCAGGAATTCGATTTTAAAATGTATTAAAAAACCTAACATGTTTGCTAGTCTAATATTGAAGTATGATGGCTTCTCTCTTCGTTCTTCGGTTCACCACTTCACCCTCTTTTCCCGTGTTCACAGTCTAGAGCTACAAAAATCATCACAGTGACATGTCATGTTCAAGTCTAAACCCTTGGGCATGTGACTTGCCTTCAAATTTTCAACCTCATAATAGATACACATCTCTACAACATAAAAAGAACAAAGAAGAGACATTTTTTGGTGCGGTAAAAATTTCGTCCTGCCTCCTACCGCCTCCTGCGACCCATGCAGATGACGAAAGTCAATCACGGTCTTTCCTGCGATATAAATCTCTCGCCTTCCAAAAATATCCATGCGTAATGATGATGCTCGCCTTCCAAAAATATCCATGCGTAAATCATGGCATGTTTTCTTAAAGAAAAAATCACGGCATGCCCACAACAATCACCGCATCGTCGGCATGTTTTCTTCAAAAACCACGGCATTTTTTCTTCAAAAAAAAAAATCACGCCTTCCAAGGAAAACCTCTCGCCCGCTCGCACAACAACCACGCCGCCGCAACCTCGTGCCTGGACCTGCACCTTGCCCTGCCGTGCGTCGTCGCGAGGAGCCACGCCCGTCGCCGTTCCTCGTCGCCGCCGGACGCTGCGCCACGGCCTCCTTCTGCGACACTGTCGCTGTGCGTCGTCACCGCCAGACACTGTGCCACGGCTCCCTGCTACGACACCGCCGACCACCTGTTGCGAGGAGTTCCGTCCATCAAAGGTGCAGCCAGCGCTCGTCGGAGGTGCGCCGCCAAATCGTCTCCATCGGGCACACGCACAGCCGCGAGCTCCACCGCCGCGCACTCAGCAGCCGCCCCGCCCAACATCGCGACTCCATAGCGCCGCTGACTTTCCACCGGACTCGACGCCGCCTCCACAACTTGCCCTGTCGTTGAGGCCCGCGCCGTCCTCCACCCACGCTTCCGCCCGGATCTGCGTCCTCGGTCTGCTCCGACCAGCGCCGTCGACGCCCCAGCCTCGACGCCCCAGCCTCGACGCCGCCAGGCACGACAACGCCTTCACGACCTGTCCTGCCGTCGAGGCTGCTGGACGCACGACCGCCCGAAACACAGGGTTTTCCTCCCGTGCTAATCCATCTCTAGCTTCAGTGTGCGTGCCTAATTTTTTAGAGATGTTTAGTGCACTTGTCATGGTATGAAAAATGATCATGAGGGAAGGAAAATTCATATATAAGTCATTGTAAAAGTACAAACTGTTCCGAGTCATTGAGTTTTAGGATAGTTTTCCAGGAGTAAATTTCTGTTCTAAAAAACATTGCTTTCATTCCTGGTTGGATTGGTGCAAAAATGCATTCTGTCGAGTTTGGAGTAGTTCCTCGGATAAATGAAAATAGAGAGATACAGATTGCCTCTTTTACTAATTTCATCTCAATCTATCTTCGGTGTCATCATTGTATCCTTAGCTAGCACCGTTCTTGAGGATAGAATATTTCTTTGGTTCCGCATAGAGAAATCCAAATCCAAAATTGATTCTTTTATAGAAGGAAAAAAAATTGTCCCAAAATTTTCGACCACGCACTAACAAGACTAAAATTGTTAGAGGTTAAGAGCATCCTGTCTTTGTAGGATTAGATAATATTGCCAACATTGATTTGATTCCCCTTTGAATAGCAGGCTGCTGTCCTTTAGTTCTGAAGCTGCTGGACTGAATAATTGGTCCAAAATTGAATTGATGGCGCGGTGAATAGCCGCATATTGCCGTAAGTTCTGTATTTTTTTTTAGACTACACAGTATAACGCAGACGCTCAAAACGCACGCACACTCACCCCTATGAACACACGTACGCAAACTCTACCCCTATGAGCACCTTGAAGGATCTGAGCCAGCAAATCTTGAAGTTCCGAAGTCACCACTGGCGCCTCGCTATCGACGGGGGCGTCGCCTACCACTTAATGCATAGTGCCGAAAAATCCTGAAATAAATCCAGGATAAAGTGTCGCACCCAGGATTACTCTGTATTTACAGAGAATGCTTGTCTAATGTTCCTGGCTGTTACATGAGTGGGCTGTTACATGAGTGGTTCCGGTTGTTTATAATAATCTATTCTAATATGCCATATGTTTTTCTCTTCTCTACAACATAAAAAGAACAAAGATGAGATTTTTTTTTTGGTGCGACATTCTCTTTGAGTGCGCCCAACCGCCACCCCCATGCGAACCCGAAAGGAGGAGGAAAGGAAACGAATCGTCCATGCGACCTAATAAAGGAAGGAATTAACCACGTAAAAAAGGAAAAAATCAATCATGCAATAAAGGAAGGAAAAGGAAACGAATCGTCCATGCTACCTCATAAAGGAAGGAATTAACCACACAGTAAAAGGAAAGAATTAACCACACAATAAATGAAGGAATTAACCACACATGTGGGTTGTTGCGATAAAAAATAGGAAGGAAACCGTGACTCCTCTTCCACCCCCCCGTAAATAGGAGAAAATCTAGGAGGAAAAGAAAAAAAATCCCACAGCGCCCACCGGTCCGTAAATAGAAGGAGAAAATCTAGGAAGAAAAGAAAAAAAAAATCCCTCAACGCCCATTCTCCTCTCGATCAAAGGGGAAAATCTCGGAGGAAAATCACCGACCCTGCTTACCATGCTTTTTTTCCTTTTTGAGCTTCCGTGAGAAAATTAGAAAACTAAAAATAAAAATATCTGCATGCACCCCCTCGTGCCCAAGCGAATTTAGAAGGTGCGATCAATCACGCCCCTCCCCACCCAAGACGCAAATTTGGACGGTGCGATCCTCTCAACCCATGCAAATTTGGAAGATGTGATCAATCACGCCCGCCCCCCACGCCCATGCGAATTTGGAAGGTGAGATCAATCATGCCCTCCCAATCCGCACACAAATTTAGAAGGTGCGATCCTCTCCACCCATGCGAATTTGGAAGGTGCAATAAATCACGCCCTCCCTAAGCCCATGCAAATTTGGAAGGTGTGATCAATCACACCCTCCCCCCCACCAGCGTAAATTTGGAAGGTGCAATCCTCACCACCCATGTGAACTTGGAAGGTGCGATCAATCACGCCCTCCCCACCCGTACTTAAATTTGAAAGGTGCGGTCTCTCCGGCCTCCCCATTCACACGCAAATTTGGAAGGTGCGGTCTCTCGGCCTCCCCACCCGCATTTGTTGGTCAAGTATGCATTTCCACGAAACAAACAGCGGCGCTATAGCGCCATTTGAAAAACACCGCGACGCTATTGTCAATTTCCGCGCTATTGGCGCTATTGGCGCTATAGCACGATATATGCGCGCCGCTAAAGCGCGCTATTTCCACGCTATTGGCGCTATATCGCGCTATTTTCACGCTATTGGGCTATAGTGGCAGCAGCAGGCTGGTGCTACTTCGCATAGTTGCCGCTATTGCGCCGCTATAGCGGCGCTATAGCGACGCTAATAGCGGCGAATAGCGTCGAAAAAGTCCGACGCTATTTTCCATAGCCCGCGATCAAAAACATGGATGCATTTATAGGTCCTTGATAATATTATCATAGGCAAATTACGAAGAAGCCCATAAAATATAGTTTAAAAAACCATGATAGATTGTATTACTTTCACAAAACTTTTTAGATTAAATGTCACTTTAATATCATTGTTTAATTTTATAGTATTGCTATCTTATCATGCGATCCATGTGTTTTGATATAAAATTTAATTATCCCGTAAGTAAACGCCGCGGGTGTTTAACTAGTGATAGGTATACATTTAAGCTGAGTCAATCTAAACCTGTATTCCCATCTTGGATTAATCATTTATTGCACCTAGCATTCATTATAAACCTTAAGACTAATTTGATTCAATAAAAAATAACATCAAGTCAAGCCTAATTAAACTAGTTCTCTACAACAAAATAGTAGGACAACATCATGTCTTGATCGTCTCACTCCGGCCCTATGCCTGTCACACACACTATGGTTTTGTATGATTTTCTCTCCACCATGCGATTAGTGGCATCTCTGTTGCACACATCCTCTAGCCCTCTGGTTATCTTAAAAAAAAACTGGCTTCAACAAATCAACAAAGAACCTCAAACCCTAATCACTGTGACTCAATCAACAAAACCCCACTTCCACTACTACAATTTACGAGTTTCCCTAGGGTAACTATTCCTAGGGAAAGGCTGTAAAACCGTAGGGGAATTTGTTTCCCTAGGGTATTTCGTAGGGAAAGACCCCTAGGGAGAAATTCGACGGGGAAAGAGAAGGTTTCCCTAGGGTTTTCGGTCAAAACCGTAGGGAAACATTCTTTCCCTAGAGGTTGCATCCGCTAGGGAAACTTCCTCAGCCAGTGACGCGTAAAGGTGTGCATGTGCAAAGCAGTTTCCTTACCAATCTTTCCCTAGGAACTATAACTCTAGGGAAACATTATAACACAGTAATCAGATTTGTTTGTTTTAATGATTGTTATGTAAGTATTTGTAACATTTTTTATATCAATATCTTAAAATTAATTGACGAATATTCTTTCAACCGCCATTTTTAAACTTTCTAAAATACCGCATCCTTCATGTCCCATTTGTGATATGGACTTTCGACAGATATTCATACAAGTATGACTCTTGAGTCGTGTCCATGATAGCAGGAATTCGATTTTAAAATGTATTAAAAACCTAACATGTTTGCTAGTCTAATATTGAAGTATGATGGCTTCTCTCTTCGTTCTTCGGTTCACCACTTCACCCTCTTTTCCCGTGTTCACAGTCTAGAGCTACAAAAAATCATCACAGTGACATGTCATGTTCAAGTCTAAACCCTTGGGCATGTGACTTGCCTTCCAAATTTTCAACCTCATAATAGATACACATGATAGGTATACATTTAAGCTGAGTCAATCTAAACCTGTATTCCCATCTTGGATTAATCATTTATTGCACCTAGCATTCATTATAAACCTTAAGACTAATTTGATTCAATAAAAATAACATCAAGTCAAGCCTAATTAAACTAGTTCTCTACAACAAAATAGTAGGACAACATCATGTCTTGATCGTCTCACTCCGGCCCTATGCCTGTCACACACACTATGGTTTTGTATGATTTTCTCTCCACCATGCGATTAGTAGCATCTCTGTTGCACACATCCTCTAGCCCTCTGGTTATCTTAAAAAAAAACTGGCTTCAACAAATCAACAAAGAACCTCAAACCCTAATCACTGTGACTCAATCAACAAAACCCCACTTCCACTACTACAATTTACGAAGTTTCCCTAGGGTAACTATTCCTAGGGAAAGGCTGTAAAACCGTAGGGAATTTGTTTCCCTAAGGGTATTTCGTAAAGGAAAGACCCCTAGGGAGAAATTCGACGCGGAAAGAGAAGGTTTCCCTAGGGTTTAAATCAAAACCGTAGGGAAACATTCTTTCCCTAGGGGTTGCATCCACTAGGGAAACTTCCTCAGCCAGTGACGGCGTAAAGGTGTGCATGTGCAAAAGCAGTTTCCTTACCAATCTTTCCCTAGGAACTATAACTCTAGGGAAACATTATAACACAGTAATCAGATTTTGATTCCAATTCAAATGCAGATTTGTATTTGAATTCAAATTCAAATTCAAATATATAAATATTTCAGATTCAAATATACAAATATTTGAAATTCACGGACCATGATTTCATCCACCATAACCACAAATCCATATATTTAGAGTTATAATATTATCCACAAATTCATAGCCACAAATCCATACAATTCATCCATACAATTCATAAACATACATATTCAGCAGTTGATCAACTACAACTCATGGTTTCAAAAGAATGGAAATTGTGGAAAGTATGTGCCTCCACCACTTGCACCACTTGTAGTTGCATTCACTCCACTTGTAATCTCATTGGCTCCAGCACTTGCCCCACTCGGATGGCCACGAAACACTCCAAAATTGATCCTACTCCGCTCGAATAGATGAGCCAAAGGTACCAGCCTGTGAGATTAAGCAAGTCTAAGTTAGAAAAATGTTGAATTGTGCAAATCATGGATTTAGCAATTAGTGACACTCAAATTAGCACTGCAGTACAACTCCACAAGGTAAAATCAGCATGAATATTGCCATGGTAAACACTTCAGAATTTTGGAAGTCTAAGAGGAAGCAAGGAAGCCTAAGGAGTGGACAATGGAGGTTAGAACACACTTTTGGAAGTCTAAAATAAATATGCTACTTTGGGCAGTGAGTAGCAAGCTGCAACCTTTCAGAGTAGTGAGCTGCATTTTAACAGGAAGCAAAGAAGCATGTTTATCATAGGAGAAATGAGATAGTACCTTGATCGGGAGCTGTGAGTAGTTCTTGCAACTCTGGCACTGCAGCTTCAACACAATCTTGGTGGTGTTGGACTGTTGGCCTGAACATTCACAGTTGGGCAGGCATTCTACTTGTTTCCTCAATCAGAAAAAAAAAATTTGATAAGTGTACACATCCTGAAGTGATGATTTTCTGGGAAGACTTGGCACATGCTATTCAATTCAGCTGACAGATAAATAAAAGAAATGCTTGAGGCGACTCATGGTCAACTAATCTCTCTCAATAACTATAAACAAAGAACTACATTTGTAGGATACAAAATGGCAAGAACAACATATCTAACTTAAATAAAATCCCATAGAATGTATGCTTACCTCAAGGCATAGATGACTGGCTGAATCACCACCACAAATAATGAAATATAAGAAGATTCATCTCCACTTGCGTTCCTGCAACTACAACTGCACACCAGATCAGTAGAAGGCAAAAGACTAGATCATTAATTAAGAAGGCAAAGGCTAGACCATTAATTAAGTGTATGACAGTCTGACTGAAACCAACGTTAGAACCAATTGGCTCATGCTCTCCAGATCAGTAGACAAGCCAATCCCCTCAATGAGTTGATCTCCTGCAAAGGGAAGAGAAGGAGAAAAAAAACGAAGTTCAGTTCTCATTTGCAGGAAATAAGAACAATCTCGAAATGTACAGAAACACTGTTGTTCTAAGGGCTTATGGAAATACAAGGGGATTAAATAGTTCCTTAGTGTTGTCAGACCAGGACATGCAAACTGATTTTGGGCTGTAATATGTCTGTTGCCACAGCCCACAGCAACCAACCTTAGCTATGATGTACTAATACAAAAATAGAAGTAATATAAACCTGACGCTATGCTTTCAGATGTACCTAAACAATAAATCCAGAGCATTGAAGTGACCTTATTTTGAGCTGGTTTAGATTCAAAACTGGTATTCAAATAGAGCACTAGAATAAAAGATTTCGTGCAACAAAAAACATCAGGTTAATATGATAGATAGAATCAAATACAACAGCATATGCATCAGAGAACAACCTGGCTACAGAGGGAAAAAGGAATCGAACTTTGCAAGCATAATACATGTGTATACTACACTTGCCAATAGGTCATATCAGATCGGAACACAACATGAATAGAGGAAGAGGGTAGGGTACCTAGTGGATGCTGTCGTCGGCGAACTGGCGAAAGGCCCGAAGATGGGGACCTGGGCACCTGGCGTACGGCGGCGCACTCGAGGGGCACACAGGGGGACGACGGCGCGGCGCTGGGACGGAGGGAGCTGCGGCGGCAGGGACCAGGGATGGAGGGAGTTGAGGGGCGCTCGATGGCCGAGGGAGTGGCGGCGCGCACAGGTGCGGAGGGAGCAACGGCGTGCTCGGATGCGGAGGGAGTGGCGGCGGCGTTGGGAGCTGAGGCGGCGTGCTCTGGAGTGGCGGCGGCGTTGGGAGCCGAGGCAACGTGCTCTAGAGTGGCGGCGTAGAGGGGCGAAGGGACTGGCGGCGCGCGGAGGGGCGGGACTGGATGCGAGCGGAGGGGAGAAATTTTCACGGTGGATTTTTTGCGGTAGGGTTTGGCTTCGGCGTTCGTAGGGAACGAATTTTTCCTAGGGAAACTTGACACTTGGCCTGCCTTTTTCCCCAGGAAAATGGATTTCGTAGGGAAAGAAATCTTCCCCTAGGGTTTTGTTATTTAACCCTAGGGAAAGCGTATATCTTCCCTAGGGTGATTGAAAACGGTAGAGAAAAGAATTATACCCTAGGGAAATTCGTTGATTCTAGTAGTGTTCGTCACTAGCAACCCTCGAAAATTCATGCAAAAGTTTCCCTTTCCGATAGACCTTAAAAATTTCTCCTACTCCTACTCGATCATGTCGCCTCCTTTTCTATTGATCCAACATTTCCCTCTTGGACCTGGAGAGAGAGGAACTCAACAGCGAACCCTTGAGATCAACAGCTAGCAATGGCATTGGTTTGATGTCTTCCCAACCTAATCATTTCACATTCTCATCGCCTTAACTTAAGTAACATGTTCATCACTTGACTCCTATGATCTTGTTGTGACCTGTTATGATGGTTTAAAGCACGTTGCACCGAATCTGTCTTCGAAAATGAAGGGGTCCCCATGAAGGCCATCTTACCCTTCCATCTTGTGGCCAATATCTTCATCAAAGGTGAGAGAAAACCCCTAAAATCACTTTTAAGAAGAGGTAAAAAGGTCTTTTACGCCTCCTTACATGGTACATTTGTAGTATCTAAACATGTGCGACAAACTCGCACCCCACACGCACTGCACACACTCTCACCCCTATGCACATATTAAGACCTACAGAGAGCTCCATAAGCGACGGGCATGTCATTCCTCGGCCACGTGAGGAGGCAACTAGAAATATGGGGGAAAACCCCGGTGGGAATCACGCACCGATGATGAAGGGTCGAGATGGGGACTAGAGGGGGGGTGAATAGTCCCTTTTAAAAAACTAATCGCAGGCTAACTTAAAACAAATGCGGTATTGAACTTATCGGTCTAGCCAAGACTTCACCCTCTAACTAAGACTCTAAATCACCTCTCACAAAAGATCCTACACAAGAAGAGTGAGGTGACAAGCCTAGCTTGAGCTCCTAATCAATTCTAATGTAAGGTCACACAAACCTAAGCACTAGTACTTCAAGCACGGGTGAGCTCCTACACAATTCTAGTAAGCACAAGCACAAAGCCCCTAAGCTCACTAGATGCACAATGGACAAGGCAACACACGCCTAACCCAAAGGCTCAAATTACCTAGCTACACAAGCTAAGCAAAGTAACTAAACAAGCTACACAAGCTAGATAGTTACAACTACTCTACTCAAGCACAAGCATAATGTATATATGAAAGTAATAACAAAGTTGTGATGAAGAGATTGCAAACCACCGTGAAGTGTGGACACAAGATGACACCGGTGATTTTTTACCGAGGTCTCGGGAAGCTTGCCAACTTCCCCTACTCCTCGTTGTGTCGACCAACACTTTAGTGGTTCCACGGTTTTGGCGAATCACCCGGTGATGATTCTCAAGCTTAATGGCTAGTGCCAAATCCCACGGTGAGGCTCGATCGAGTCCCTCATACGGTGTGAGTCCTCTAGCCAATCCCTCGAGAGGGTGCCAGTGTGAACCACACACAAGTGTGGTAGCTCAATGACACGCTCCACTAGAGTTGCTCTTCACGATCCCCCCGAGGTGAGCACGAACCTCTCACAATCTCTTCTCGGAGCACCGCACAATCTTCTTTGTGTGCCTCGACGGAGCCTCTTTGCCACCAAGCCGTCTAGGAGGTGGCAACCTCCAAGAAAGAAACAAGCACACCGGCTTGCAACACGATCACCTAGTGCCACACGATACAATCTCTCAAAGCAATCGCACTAGAATCGCTTCTCACTTTGATTTGGATGAACACTATCAATCACAAGTGAGTGGGAGGGCTCTCTAGCACCACAACACAAGCCACCAAGGCCCAAGTGTGCTTTCGGCACCCAAAACAAGTCGGGTATGTGGTGTATAAATAGCCCAAACCGAGAAACTAGCCGTTGGGAGCGAGAACTCACTTTTGCCTTGCGGGGGACGCGCCCGGGGCGTGGCCTGCTGGCCGCCGAGCAACCAGCCGTTGGCAACTTTTCAACGGCGCCGGGCGCGCCATGCGCCAAAAGCGCCCGAAACGCGCCCGCGCGGCCGGACGCGGTCGAGAGAGGGTGTAAATCCAGCCCCGACCGACCCGGACGATAAAATAAACAGCGTCGACGCGCCCGGGCGCTGTACAAAACAGCCCCCAAACAGCGCCGGACGCGCCAGGCGCTCCGGCGGGACGCGCTCTACGCTAGTCTCGGCGTCCGTCGTGACAGCCCGACCAACGCCCGATCAAACGTCCATAACTCTTTCGTCCGAACTCCGTTTTTCGATGATCTTGGACTCTATGGAAAGCTAACTCGAGAGGGCTACACAACCCACATGGTTACTTGATCCAAAGCTCAATGGATCAAAGCAGTATTCCACTCTAAAAGTCAGTCCTAGTGTCCGAGGAACACCGAAACAACTTCTCCTTTGCAAATGTGCCAACACCACCAAGTATACATCACCATGTGCATGTGTGTTAGCATTTTCACAATCAGTTTCAAAAGGATTTTCTCTTGCTCTTACCACGCCCACTCGATCCTAACACATCGCAAAGTTAGATCGCAACAAGTGGCACTAGATGACCGATATGCAAAACAAGTTTGCCCCTCTTGATAGTACGGCCATCTATCCTAAACCCGGTCATAAACTTCTCTAAGCTCCTCATGACCGCAAAATGAAATGCCCTATAGGTTATACCTTTGCCTTGCGCATTTTCCATTCCGCTCCATCTTCACGTGCCGATGCAACACATGCACCAACACGATCAAGAATGATATGATCCATTTCATATCATCACATGACCTTCTTGGTCCATCGATCTTGACCTCACTTGCTCTTCACCATTGCGTCGGTCCATCGGCGCCAAGTCCCTCGACTTGCCCTTCACACTTGCAACCGGTCCATCAAGCCAAGCCTTGTCTTGATCTTCACCACCTTGGTCACATGACTCCATGTCATGTCTCATGTGCAATAAAGCTCCTTCTTTGCATCATCACATGTGAACTAATCTCCTCGTGTATAATCTCAATCACATATATTGGTTCACCTATTGTTGACACTCAATTACCAAAAACCACATGGGACCTTTCAACCGAGTAGCCCTCGATCGTATGACCGGTTCCTTCCGCACCAAGAGAGCAACCGATCGAGGTATGGCTCGTTCCCTAGTAAAAATTGGTCTGTAGAGATGGTTTTACAAACATCTCTACTCAAAGCACTTGATTGCTTCTAGAAATCCACTTGTAAGATGACCGGTAATAACATGTCCTACTTCTAAATATATATATATTTCCGAATATAAAATTGGCCGTAAAACAATCCTTCTAGGGAGGCTGCCACATCTAAGAACTTAAAACATATTTGTGCTACCCTAAAAGAACTTAAATAAGATTTTCATCGATGATGAAATTGCAGATCTATTCGAGCTCTACAACTTTGATATAATGTTCACCTTGGTCCACCTACATTTAGAAAATTATGTTTTTGTTGCACAATCACTAATCTTCTTTACAAATGCATTTTTATAAAAACGATTTATAACACCAATCACTTCAAAAATAATATTTCTAGATGTGGTATTAACCATCCTTGAAAAAGATGTTTTTTTTTTTAAGGGCAACTCCTATAAAATTGATTTTTGGGTATGTATAATCTACGAAATCATGTTTAGAAATGTTTTTAATGGATTCCTTTTGGAAACGCGTGTGTGTAATAGTAGTGCGAGCTCGAGAAATGTTCGTGTAATTGTACGAGCTCGAGGACGGCGAAGGACTCCGACATGGAGGTGTACCCCGTGCTAGTTTACGTGCTCGTGAATGTTCACAATGATGGGATGGTTGCATGTTACGGCAACACCCTTACCGACTTCTGAAGACCGGCCCGTTCCAAAGAAACCCATTCGTGAACGCCGTCCCAATCCGGATGTAAGCGGCCGGATGTAAGGTCCTAGATGGCTAGGGGGGGTGAATAGCCTATAAAAATTTTCTACAAGCTCAACTAAACAAACCGATTAGTATAAAACACGGCGTAAAGCGGTTTGCGCTAGCTCTATTGTCTTGCAAGCCTCTAATGACAATTCTAAATATATTCTATGATCTCTATGTCACACAAGAGCTATGTCACTACTCTAACTAGTGAACAATCCTTGTATGGTCCTTATGCTAGCAAGAACAACCTACACAAGCAAGTGCTAGCTCTCTACTCAAAGTAATCTAGCAAAGTAATGCATGAGTGAGAGACTTGTTATACCGACTTGTAGAGGCTATGAACCAATCACAGGGAAGAGGATGAACCAATCAACACAATGAGATGGAGAACCAATCACCAAGACAATGAACAAGTCGATTTGTTCACCCGGAGTTCGCTTGTACACCGACAACTACTCTCGGTTGTGCCGAGCCAACACAAGGATGGTGTTTGAGCTAGGCGGTGCCCTTGCTAGCCTCAACACACCACTCAACAAGTGTGGTACCCAAAGCACGAGCAATGTATTCCTTGCACTTTGTCTTCCCGACGAGGAGTGCGTAATCCTCTCACAAATCAACCGGAGGTGGCCAAGAAACAATCACCTCTTCTTGCCAACAACTCCACCACTTCACCAAGCTGGCTAGGAGCGGTGCCTCCAAGAGAAACGGAAAATAAGCTTGTCTCACAACGATCTCCAAGTGCCTCTAGATGCAAGAACTTCGATGCAATGCACTTGCATCAACTCTTCTCTCAAGAATGAAGCTCAAATCAAGAGTGAGAGAGGAGGGAGGCTTTCTTGCTTGCTCAAAGGTGTTAGGAGTGATTCAAAATGACCAAGAGAGAGAGCAAGTGGTAGCCAAGGTGGTATATATAGGCCACACCACGAAATGTGGTGGAAAGGGTGGAAAACACACTTTTGCGCGGCGGCCGGGCCCGACCGGACTCACCGGTGAGTCCGGTCGGTGGGTCCGGTCACAACCGACTGAGCCAAAACCGGCGCTGGACCCTGCCCTTGGGCGTCCGTCGCTAAGCGTCCGATCGGTGCTTCCGGTCAAGACCGGAAGCATCCGTCCATCAGCGTCCGGTCGACCCTCGCCAAAAGCTTCCAAACATGCTCTCTGCCGGAGCGCGGCCGGACCGTCCGGTCACTTCCGACCGGCTTCCGTCCCGGTGCGTCCGGCCACGCCCGAGGCTGCGAAAACTCGTCGTTTTGTCGCCGTTCCTTCGCCTTTGCTCCAAACCGACTTCCGTCACTTGTTTCTTGTTGTCGACACGCCCGAAGAACACCTCGACACCATGTGTTAGCATTTTTGAAACCATTTTTCGACAAGTGCGGAGTTAGCTCTTTAGGTTAGAATGCATGCATATGAGACTTGAACCTAAAGGCACGTGAGGATCGATATGTACGAAAAGTTTTCCCCTCTTTATAGTACGGCTTATCGATCCTATAACCACCCACACCCTCTATGGTGTCTTGGGTGTGAAATCAAAAGCCCTATGGTTATACCTTTGCCTTGGGACCTTTGATCTCGAAACTCCACCGAGTTGCATGCTTGATCAACTTTTGGATCACCTTGACCCTTCATCCATGATCACAATGCACCAACTCAGCCGCGACCAATCTCCAATCTAATCAAACACTTAGCATCGAGATTAGTCCTTAGGTGTCACTAATTAGCCAAAACCAAACTAGAGATCTTCACTTAGGAGTGGCACTAGTCTAGGGTAGTAGCATATATAAGCAAGAGAGCCGAGAGAACGAGGACCACGATCCCCTTTGTAACCATTTCAAATTAAATCGTTTTTAATCATACATGGTGAATTCATAGTTAGCTGTTCTATCTTTTCTTCTTCCTCCGCAAGTAATAGCTAACAACCTCGGTATCGATTCAGCGATCCCTAATCCACCTTCACTGCCGTTCCCCTCTCGATCTGGCACACGCCGCCACCGTCGCCGCACCAAGTTCCTTCGATTCTTCCTCGTCAATTGACAAACGGCTCTGGTTATCAGCCGATTTGGACTCCATACTTGAGTTGAATCGCAATAATTCCATCCAACGTCATTGATTTGGTTACGGCCAAGTCCGGAGCGGTTCGCCGTCAACGGCGAGCATCCACACTTCACTTTCGAAGGCAAAGTGCTCGGGCGTCATGGATCCCAACACGAAGCTCCTCCTTGAGAAGATGGATGGCATCACCAAGCTCCTCGGCGATCGCGAGGCCAACCGGGAGCGCCCGCTTCACCGGGCTCGAGCGTCGGATCATGACCGGGGCACCGCCATCGTCGACCGGAGATCGACAAGCGCCCGAAGGAGTTGGAGGCGACCATCAGCAGCGGCGAGGCGGGGGTCGCCGTCAAGCGCCGGGCGTTGGAAGCCGTTCGCGAGAGCTCCGGATCGGTCGTCACTGAGGAGCGCGTCACCAAGCTCGAAACACTGGCGAACGATCTGCGTCGCCAACTCGTCAACTCTGACCGCGTCGTGCTTTCGACACATCGTCCGGCCGACTCCACCGTGACGCGGCCCTTGTCTGCGGCGGCGTAACTTTGCCCAATGGGCACCGCGACGAATCGACTCCACGGGTCCCTGAGTTTGGGTCCTCAACACCCAAATCTCATGGCCCGGCCAATGGTATGCACAGTTCCCATACTATGCCGCTGCCCATGTCATCTACTTCTGTTCCTGTGACTTTACCTTGTCATACTCAGCACAGTGTTCAGTCGTCAATGCCTTATGGTGGATTTCGTCCTCCAATACCACCTGTCAATGGTAACCCACACTACCCACTTCCACCCCTAGCTCCACCATATATTCCACCGCAGCAGTCATATTCAACTCCTTTACCTACACCACCAATCCATCAACCACCTCCATCTGCATATACACATCCCTCTTCAGCTTATCCACCATTTCCACCACAACAAAACCAATATTCCATACCAAATGTACACAATACCTACAATTCACAACCCCCACTGATGACACAGCCAAACCATAACCACCCATTCCATCAGCTTTACCACTCCAACCATAATCCCTCTTCCCAAACACAGTTTGCCACCAGCTACCTATCTTCTCATCAGACTTACCAGCACCACCATCATCACAACCCAACCAGCAGACTGCCTAAAATCGACTTTCCAAAATTTGATGGCACCAATCCTAGACTGTGGCGTACATTGTGTGAGAATTATTTCCAGATGTATGTCATTGAGCCACATCCGTGGGTACCGGCCGCCACTATGCATATGATCGATGCGACAAAAAAACTCGGCTCCAATCAGTCGAGTCCCAGCTATCCTATGCCTCTTGGGATCAGTTTAGTGACATGGTTCATGCTAGATTTGATAGAGATGAGCATGAATTGTTGGCTAGGAAACTTTTGCATATTAGCCAAACCCAATCAGAGGCGAGTATGCCACCGGCTATACCTCTATTCTTGATCGACTCATAGCCTATAACAAATCTGTAGACCCGGTGTTCTTTGTGACTAGATTCATAGATGGTTTGAAGCCCGAAATTCGTTACGCTTTTACTTATCCAAAAACCAAAAACTTTGGATCTTTGCATTCTTCTTTGCATTAATGCGAGGGGAAGAAATTTGGAGGAAGCCATGGTGTCTTGAAATCACCTTATTATGGCAAATTTCCAAGACCATCTTTGCCCTTGCCACCACCACCAAAGACTGAAAGGCCTAAAGCAAGTTACGAGCTACACCACCTGCCCAAGCTGATTCTAAGTCGGGAGCTATTAAGGCTTATCGCAGGGCAATGGGTCTGTTATAAGTGTGGTCGAAATGGCATAGAGAACACAAATGTCCTCCGAGAAGTTTTACATGCCATTCAAGATATGTGGGAATCTGAGTCTGTTGAAGATTGCAGTCCTGAAGAAGAGGCTACTGAATAAGTTTTCATGGCTCTATCTAAATCTGCAGTCAAGGGTGCTCTGCTCTCGAACAATACAGTTCTCGGTACTATTGAAGGTATTCCGGTGTCCATCCTTCTTGACTCAGGCAGTTCTTCTTCCTTCATTAGTACTGAGTTGGCAAAGCAGTTGAGCTCACAGACTTTCATTGACAAACCATCCTCAATTCATGTTGCTGGTGGTGGTATTCTTATCAGTGAAGGGTACTTGTACAATGTTCACTGGTGTATTGATTCTCATGAGTTTGCATCTACATTCAAAATCCTGCCATTAACCAAATTTGATGTTATAGTGGGTATGGATTGGCTGGAAATTCATAGTCCTATGCAAGTTCATTGGGGACAAAAGTGGCTTCAAATTCCTCATCGAGGGGACATATCATTCATCCGCAAGGGTTAGTTGATGAGATAAATGAACCTATATTGCTGTCTCTTTGTTGTGCTGTTACACAGTCTGATAGCCAAGATTTCTCAATGGTTCCTAATGATCTGAGACCATTACTTGAGGCATATGCAGATCTCTTTGAAGCACCATCTGGGTTACCACCAAGCAGACAGTGTAATCATACAATTCCATTGATTCCTGGTTCAAATCCAGTCCATATCAAATCTTACAGGTATTCTCCAAGACTGAAAGATGAATTGGAGCAACAGATCAAGGACATGTTGGATCAAGGTATTATTGACCTAGTGCGACTTGTTTTTTTCTTCTCTGTCTGTTAGTACCCAAGAAAGATGGAGGTTATAGAATGTGTGTTGATTATAGACGACTCAATGCTATCACAATGAAGTCAAAATTTTTAGTCCCTGTGTTTGATCAACTCATGGATGAATTAGCAGATGCTAAGTGTTTCGCTACTCTAGATTTAAGAGCTGGTTTTCATCAAATATTAATGCAACCTGGAGAAGAATTTAAAACCGCATTTCAGACACATCAAGGCTAATATGAGTTCAAAGTTATGGCATTTAGTCTCTTTGGTGCACCAGGGAACATTTCAAGGGGCTATGAACACTACACTTGCTCCAGGCTTAAGAAAATTTGCAGTTGTTTTCTTTGATGATATCTTGGTTTACAGTAAATCCAGAGAGGAGCATGTTAGTCATTTACAGCAAGTCTTTGAGATGCTCACTAAAGACAAATGGAAGTTGAAACTATCTAAGTGCAAATTTGCTCAATCTTCTATTTCCTATTTGGGGCCTGTTATTAGTGCTTCTGGATTATCTACAGATCCAGTGAAGATACAGGCCGTGCAAGATTGGCCTATACCAAAGACTGTGAAGGATATCAGGGGATTTTTGGGGTTAGCAGGATACTATAGTAAGTTTGTCAAAGACTTTGGTGTTATAGCTAAACCACTGTCTAGACTCCTCTGCAAGGATACTCCATTTGTCTGGTCTTTAGATCAACAAACTGCATTTGATCAGTTAAAGCATGCCTTGAGCACAGCTCCCTGCCTAGCCTTGCCAAATTTTGACAAGCCATTCCATATTGAGACAGATGCAAGTGCCAATGGTGTGGGTGCGATATTAAGTCAAGTTGGCCATCCCATAGCATACATCAGTAAGGCATTGGGGCCTAAGAACAAGGGACTTTCTACTTATGAAAAAGAGTACATGGCCATTTTAGTAGCTGTGGAAAGTTGGCGACATTACTTGATGCATGCTGAATTCTATATTCACACCCGACCATCGAGTCTTGTGCATCTTAATGAGCAAAGGCTCCACACCCCTTGGCAACAAAAGGTGTTCACCAAACTCTTGGGTCTGCAATACAAATTGGTTTACAAAAGGGTATGCGAAAATTTCTGCGGCCGGATGCCTTATCCCGGTGCTCTCCCTCTTGTCGGTGTTTGCATTATCGTGGCGGTTCCTCGTGGTTGCGGGGATATCCAACTCTCTTATGAGCAAGATGAGGAAGCTCAACAGCTGTTGCAAGAGTTAGCTGTTAACCCTACTGCTAAGCCTCATTATTCATTGAAACAAGGTATCATCGGATATGATGGTAGAATGCGGATTGGTAACGACCAAACTCGAAGAATCAGATCATGCGCTATGCATGATAGTGCTTTGGGTGGTCACTCTGGCATTCCAGCAACTTACCACGAGACTCAAGAAATTATTTTATTGGGCTCATATGAAACAACGGTGATTGATGCGGTACAAGCCTGTGTCATATGCCAAAAAGCTAAACCAGATAGAAGCAAATATCCTGGACTGCTTCAGCCCATTGCAGTTCCTACAGTCGCTTGGGATGTTATAACCATTGATTTTGTTGAGGGTCTTCCACTGTCAGGCACATATAATGCTATCTTAGTGGTGATTGACAAATTCAGTAAGATTGGCCACTTTATTCCCTTGCATCACCCTTATTCAACTCGGTCCTTGGCCAGAGTTTTTATGGACAATATATACAAATTTGCATGGTATGCCTTCCATCATTATTTCAGACAGAGACAAGATTTTCTCTAGTCACATCTGGCAGGAATTCTTCAAATTGGCTGGGACTAAACTGCACATGAGCACAGCTTATCACCCACGATCGGATGGTCGGGACCCGGCGCCTCAACCAATGTTTGGAAACTTATTTGCGTTGCTTTCGTAAATGCATGTCCTTCAAAGTGGAAGCAGTGGCTCTCATTGGTGAAATCTTTGGTATAATACCAGTTTCCATTCTGCTTTAGGACGAACACCCTTTGAGGTCTTATATGGTCATGCTCCCAGGTATTTTGGCATCTCACCTGATATGGTCGGCCCTACTATTCCTGATCTGAATGACTGGTTATCTGAGAGGTCCCTCATGCAAGATCTTGTGAGGCAGCATCTGTTGCGAGCTCAGACACGAATGAAAAAGCAAGCAGACAAGCATCGTTCTGAAAGAACGTTTGCTATTGGTGATTGGGTTTTCCTCAAGCTACAACCTTATGCTCAAGCTTCTGTTGCTTGTCGTTCCAGCCAGAAGTTGGCGTTCAGGTTCTTCGGACCTTATAAGGTGATTGACAAAATTGGCAAGGTGGCCTACAAACTGGAGCTTCCACAGTCATCCCTTGTACATCCGGTCTTCCATGTCTCGCAACTGAAAAAGTCCCACGGTAATGAACCCTGTCACTCCTGAATTACCTCCTAATCGTATTGAGTATCAGGTACCGAAGCCATTCTTCGGCGTCGCTGGACCACTGGAGATCGTCCTGTCGAACAAGTCCTCACCAAGTGGTCGATGATGCCAGCTACCCTTGCTACCTGGGAAGTGCTTTGGAACAACTCAAGCAGCGGTTTCGAAGGCGCCCGGCTGGGGACATGCTGGCTTTCAGGAAGGGGATTGTTACGGCAACACCCTTACCAGCTGCTACAGAAGACCAGCCCGTTCCAAAGAAGCCCATTCGTGAACGCCGGCCCAATCCGGATGTAAGCGGCCTGGAGTGGCAGAACTAGTCCAGGGTGGTAGCATATATAAGCAAGAGAGCCGAGAGAACAGGACACGATCCCCTTTGTAACCATTTCAAATTCGTCGTTTTAATCATACATGGTGAATTCATAGTTAGTTGTTCTATCTTTTCTTCTTCGTCTGCAAGTAATAGCTAACATTGCACTGAGGGACGATGCCTCTCCAGTCTCCATCAAAGATTTTGACGCTATGCATCCATCGCCGGTGGCGTGCTGCTGCATCCCTGGCCGCTCAACATAACTACTCATCATCTATACTTCTTCAGTTTCCTAATAATAATCCTAAAACGTAGAGTAAACTTTATTTTGGGTTAGGTTTGGTAACTCGCGTGCTCTGACGACGTGGTGGCCCAACGGATGGTTCTGCTGCCCCAGCCTGTTCACTGGATACCAGACGTCAGTGATATACTGACAACTCGATCGATCTCTATACACCTGGTCAAACACTTAACTAATCTACTCTTACGACTTGATCTTCTCCACCGAAAAATCCCCGTGCAGGTTGACTCCACAAGTAATTATGAGATACAAGTATTAAATCTTAAATGTGAATTATCAAAATCTCTCCCACTAAACATGTCGAGTCAAGCGAAGATGATTACCTAAAGGGGATCTGAGGATGAGGTCCAATGGAGACTTGCAAAACGACTATTCTCCGGTCTATTTATATATCTCTTCCTATCTTTTTTTAGTGAGTCATACAATAAACTAATGCATTCTTACTCGATCTTCTCCCCAAAGTCTTGTATCAAGTCGATTACTTTTTTTTCCAAAAGTTTGCCTTAGCATTAGCACATACTTCATTAAGTGGAAGAATAGAGTTTTTACACGTTTCAACTGGCGTTGTGGCGAGAGGCCAACCACCAATTGGAAAAGCATACACAACACAAATCGCCGGCTAGTGGTGGTTGATTACTTGAACCCGGATGTACATAGTTTCCTGTATTTTGTATAATAAAGAATTTTCATCTCTCTATCATTTAGCTCCAATATAGCATCATGATTTTGTTAGGTGACACGTACCCTAATTAATACTAGTCATAGATATAATTCTAGTTTTTAGTTTAGACTATGCTTGCATCCCTCTCGAAATCCCGACAATGACTATTAACACATTGTCGATTTGCGTGGTGGAGTGGTGCCCAACATTCAACGAGAGCACACGGCTTTGGAGAAAGAGACTTACACAACACAAGGTATCTTTTGTCTATTTTCACAGGACTGTACGTTTGAGTGTCATCCTAAATTCCTTGACATTTACTGCAAACTTGTATGTTAGTTACATATAGCAAATTTATATTATCGGATAGGCTTGTTTGTTCCAAACGAACACGCATGGGTGATTCTTTTCCACGGTGGGCCAGAGTTTTTCCCGCATGCATGTTTACCACGTTTTGTCCAAAGTCCACACTCGGTACATGCATTTGCATGTCGAGGTGCTCTTGTCTGTTACGTTTTAAATTCTTCGAGAAACCACCGGCCGGCAGCTTTTCTCTGGATTCTAATTCTTTATTGAAACCTTCGGCATATGCATTTTTGGTTCAAACTTATGTCCAGCTCTTGACGAATTTGTCTTCGATCTTCTATACATAAAGAAGCAATTGACCCAGGGCTTAATTTGACTCACCAAAATGATTCAAGTCTCAAGGTCATGGCGGCGGGTAGAAAGAAACCCCGTCCCGGCTGCCAGCTGCCTGCGAGAACCATCTGTTCTGCTTCCTGCAAAGCACCAGTGGATATGACAATTTGAGATGAGCATTACAGCTAGGATTGAATCTTCTTATAGGTTACTGATCAGTTTTGATGAAATCTTTCAGACTGTACCTTTTCAATGTGGAGTTGGAATGGACTTATGGACCTTTACTTGCATTTGGCATGAGGTGTCTGACCTTTATTTCTCTCTCTCTCTTTTTCCCATTTAATTTGGCCATACCAAACAACCAAACACGAAAGTGACGCAGATTGGCATCCGATCCAAGGTTTTACTTTACAGAAAAGAAAGTAGCTAGTGATACAAAGATAAACCTCTACGCATATCACTTTCGTATATCCAATAGGAATATTTAGCTTCGGAGACAAACCTACGCACACACATATCCCTTTTGTAAATCTAATAGATCCGTATTAGGTTTCTATCCAATTAATTAATTGATTGATATCACTTTAGTATATCTAACGACCTAAATACTAGAGGTAGTGCCTATAGTATGAATTATAATAAAAGGTAAATATAAATATATGCATGGTACTAGTAGCTAAATTAAAATTTGAAATTAAAGGTCAATGCCATTTGTGAAGTTCTAAACATCGATCAATGTCATATGTGAAGGGGCTGTCACGTACAACGCCAAACAAGTATCAGCTTCGTGTTCGACTTTTGCGCCGGCCGGCCCAGGCCTCGTCGTCGGCAGGCCAATCCTATTGTCCTCCTATGCCTTCCTTCCACCGAAGTTGCCTTGGGTTTACACTTTGCCGTCCTATCCTAGTGTCGCCTATTGGTTCATTGTCATGCATACGTGCTCGCTTTCGTAATCTACGCTTGCCAGACATGCACATGCCTTACAACCAGTTGAGAAGTCTCTGCATGGGCACGAATAATTTCTCTGGTTATTGAAGTCAAAACAGGATAATCTACTATTAGTAGTATAATTTACTCCTAAAAAGTCATGACCGGTACCTGGAATTCTGTCTGATTTTAGATTGCGTCACGCGGAGTTCAAACGGTTGTCTGAGATGCTTGGATGACTGAGACCAACGGACGAACGCCGGCCGCCGGCCGATCGATCAGATCAGGAACTCGATCGCAAGAGGACATTCTTGCTGTTGGTGTCACAGCGTCGCAGACGTGCCCGCCGTGCATACACGCCCGATCAGATCACATCACACGTCGCAAAGAGAACATTTCTTTTTGAAAGACGCAAGGGAACATTTCTGGATCGATGTTAGTTGGTGTCACATGCATGCATGTAGTATTGGAGTATTGTGTACACGTACATACGTGTGCATGGCTGAGCAACCACCAGCACGACGATCTGGTTGTTGAAGTACAAGCAGCAGGTCTCTATGTCACTGGATGTGTGTGTGCGCAAAAAACATGGATCGATGAAACCGTTTGTTTGTTTGCTTCGCGTTGGGCGATTGCGTCAAGTTTAAAACCGTATCTATATTTGAAATTTCGAACCTTTGATACATAGCCACACGGCTGTCACACATATGCACATACTACTGTGGCTGCATCATCAGATGTTGACGAAAATTAAAGAACTGCACATAATTTAATTAGTCAATGGACTCACGTAACATCAGAAAGCTTAATTTAACTAGGGACCGAAGAAACATATATGGCGGATCAGCTCAATACACAAAAGTGACTCGTGTTTATAAAAATATGACAGATTTAATCATAAAAAATCTGTGCGACGGATACTAACCTAATGTTTATTTATATGCTAGATATATGTTACTTTTTGATGCACACATGTACATACCACAGCTGATTTGACAGACCCCATAGAACAAAGCTAGGGTCATATCTATCTTCTTCATGATTGCATATATAGTCAGCACATGCATGCATATATAGGTTCGTTATACCGACAGGTTCATTATTAATTGTTGCTAGTCAAATTGGTCTCACCTCAACCTTCATTCAATTCAATTCAATATTAGGTGTGCCAAATAATCTAAACTAGCTAGCCCTAACTACTGGTCTGCTACAGCACCCAAAAGGACAATAATCCAGCATCTCTCGCTCTCGGAAGTCGGAACCCTCCTTGCATGCTGCCCGTTGGTTGAAAACTTGCATGTGGCCTCCTTTGACCTTGACTCGTCGCCGTCGTGCCAGTTCCCGGTGAAGATTCACAGCTAGCTCGGACGTCGTCGTCGTCACACGCTTGCGCCACAGTAAGTAGGTAGCTAGGCCACGCCGGCCAATCAACTCACGCTAACGGAGGGAGGAGGAGGAGGGCGTTTCAGGCTAGAACTTGGCTTCTAGAGCCACACCGTGCATTTGTCGCCGGCGAAAAAAGCACTAGAACGTGGGCGAGTTGCTAACCTTGCTATAGCCAGAAGACAATCATTCGAAGTTATCGACCGGACCACCGGGGTAGTTTAGGCACTGACTGGTGGAGGCATGACGAACGGCCGGAGCATGACTGGTGGTTAGCATTGGCAACTCTCTATAAATACCTGCGACATCGGAGACAGATGAGCATCGCAGCATCGTTGTTAAGCTAGGATTTGCATCCTCTCGCTCGCTGCTAAACACCTTGTTCCAGTTTGCTACTCTCTGACAGATCGAGCACACACACACAGCATCATCATACACGAAGATCATAGAGCTGAGCTGAGCTAGATCTGCTGCATGCCCGGCCGGATGCCCCTTGGGCAACGTCCGAGGACGATGGGCGGCGGTGTAGCTAAGATGCCGGCGGCAGGCCGGCTCAGCTGGTTACTGCTGGTGTTAGCCTTTGGAGCTGCAGCCAGCCCGGCCCAGGCTTCCAGGAATACTCACTACGACTTCGTTGTGAGTTGATCGACAAATTTCATTTCAACTTATATTACCGCCAGTTTAATTTCAGAGATGCAGGATGTTACTTGATCAATACGTGTAGTATTTGCAGGCACTTGGCACTTGCAAATCAAAAGTTGTACATCCTCTCATTTTGAAATATCTAGCTAGTTTGGTTTATTTGATTCCATTCCTTCAGATTATAATTTGCATATATATGTCAGGTATCTAGCAAGCCAGTATGAAACTATGAATTGTTAGGCACTCAGCATGAGCATGATGAAGTCAATCTAGCTAGCTAGCTAACTGTATTCCGATAGGCACAGATTGACTTCTTACTTGCTTGTTTAGAAACACTGTCATATACACGTATCTTGCTGAGCATAGAAATTACGGAAGCCACAATTTTTTCCCTTTCCCTGATGTGAACTGCTGACCAACCTCATCACTTGAGGAAAAGCTAGCAACGATGCATGTGACACATCTTATCAGCTGCTTGCTCATCTTTTCCGTTCCGGCATGCAACATCGTCTTATCGAAATTAGCCTCTTTGCTAGTTATGCAAGCTCTCCTTGACCCCCGGCCACTATACTACAGTGCATGCTTTGTGGTGATTATTAAGAAAGATTAAAAAGACTAATGCCAGCGTGTGATATTTTGCAGATAAAGGAGACGAATGTCACCCGGCTCTGCCACGAGAAAACCATCCTGACCGTGAACGGGCAGTTCCCTGGGCCGACCATCTACGCGCGCAAGGACGATGTGGTGATCGTGAACGTGTACAACCAGGGCAACAAGAACATCACCCTCCACTGGCACGGCGTGGACCAACCCCGGAACCCGTGGTCGGACGGGCGGAGTACATCACGCAGTGTCCCATCCAGCCGGCGCCAACTTCACCTACAAGATCATCTTCACGAAGAGGGAGGGAGCGCGCTGTGGTGGCACGCGCACAGCGACTTCGACCGTGCCACCGTGCACGGCGCCATCATCATCCACCCCAAGCGCGGCACCGTCTACCCGTACCCCAAGCCACACAAGGAGATGCCAATCATCCTCGGAGAGTGGTGGAATTCGGACGTGGAGCAAGTCCTCACAGAGTCCCAGCGCACCCGGCGGCGTCAATGTTTCGGACGCCAACACCATCAATGGCCAGCCCGGCGACTTTGCCCGTGCTCCAAGAGCGGCACCTTCAGAATGTTGGTGGAGCACGGCAAGGCGTACCTTTCACGGGTCATCAACGCGGGGCTCACCAACGAGATGTTCTTCGCCATCGCGGGCACCGCCTCACGTTGGTCGGCACCGACGGTCGCTACCTCAAGCCATTCACCGTCGACTACATCATGATCTCCCCGGACAGACCATGAACATGCTCCTCGAGGCCAACCGAGCCACCAACGGCTCAGCGACAACAACCGCTACTACATGGCCGCGAGCCCGTTCTTCACCAACATTGGACTCCCGGTCAACGCTAAAAACACCACAGCCATCCTGGAATACACGGACGCGCCGCCCTCAGCGGGGCCACCGGACTCCCCTCGCCTGCCGGTCATCAGCGACACCGCCGCGGCAACGGCCTACGGCGCAGCTTCGGCTCCTTGGTCACCAAGGAGCACCCGATCGGCGATGCCAATGGAGGTCGGCGAGCACATGCTCGTGGCGATCTCTGTCAACACGCTCCCCTGCGGGGCCAATGAGACGTCGCGAGAGGTCCGGAAACAACGCCTCGCGGCGAGCCTAAACAACGCCGGTTTCATGAACCCGACCGTTGACATCCTCGACGCCTACTACTACTCCATCAATGGCGTGTATGAGCGGACTTCCCCAACAAGCCAGCCTTCTTCTTCAACTTCACCGCCCGGACCCACCGGTGGAGTTCGAGCTCACGGCGGGGGGCACCAAGGTGAAGGTCGGTGGAGTCACGGCACCGTGGTAGAGGTGGTGTTCGGGGACACGGCAATCCTTGGCGCCGAGAGCCACCCCATGCACCTGCACGGCTTCAGCTTCTATGTGGTGGGCCGAGGGTTCGGTAACTTCAACAAGGACAAGGACCGGCGACATACAACCTCATCGACCCACCATACCAGAACACCGTCTCCGTGCCCACAGGCGGCTGGGCTGCAATGCGCTTCCGCGCTGCAAATCCTGGTGAGTATTTGCAAAATTTTGGCAACAACGATCGAACTACACCATATATGTTGTTATATATATGTGATTTTTTTCTTACGTTGTGCTGTTTATTTCTTTGCTTGTTTATTAGGTGTGTGGTTTATGCATTGCCACTTCGATCGTCACACGGTGTGGGGCATGGATACTGTGTTCATTGTGAAGGATGGCAAGGCCCCAAACGCTAAAATGATGCCACGTCCTCCTAACATGCCTAAGTGCTAAAGAAACAAAAGCACGAGAATGATTGCGGGCATGCATGCAAAACAATCTAGCAAAATAACTAATCTCAGTTGATTGGTTGACTTAATTATTTGCCGTATAGATTTTAAGTAGAGTGTTTATTCTGGTGAGTTGAGATGTAATTAGTGTCATTTGTATTTTTAATTTTTCATTTGGTTGGAAGAGAAAACTATATTCGTTGTATTCATTATTTGTGTTGTTTACTCCAATATAGAGCAATCTTTAAAAAGTTTAATTACACAATGTATGTTTACATTATGTATCCCTTGAAGATTCGATATAAATTCGTGCTTCATATATATGTATTTGTTTATTTTTTGCCATGATAAGACCATCCCTGTTTTGATCTTTCGGGAAAAAAAGAAGACCATCCCTGTTTGGATCCTTAGAAATGGAATCTATTTCAAAATCGAAGTATAGGCAGAAATCCAGCAGGTTGGTGTGTCCATCTTAGGATGTGTTGTTGTGCTGCGCGCAGCAAGTAACTTTGAGGTTGGAGAGCACACAAACAAAAGTGTGGCTATGGGCTATTGCATTTGCCTTTGTCGGACCTTGGCATGGATTGAGTAGTGACGAGCTGAGATGTCAATGCGGAGATGCAATGGACTTATTAAGGGGTGTTCAGTTGCAGCTACAGGAACCATATATCCAAAAAAAGTGCTTCAGTTCCCGTCGTCATCAAATCTCTTAACGTATTTTTAGAACATTAAATGTAGGTAAATAAAAAACTGATTACACAGTTTGGTTGAAAAGTGACGAATCTTTTAAGCCTAGTTAGTCTATGATTGAACAATAATTACCAAATACAAACGAAAAGTGCTACAGATAGCTCAACCCAAAATATTTCACCAACTAAACACCCCCTAAAAGAAAAAAGATCTAAGCCTAAGTGATGAGTTTTAAGAAAGCTGAGCATATCACTTTCATATATCCAATAGGTAGGAATATTAGCTTCGGATATACGCACACATATCACTTTTGTAAATCTAATAAATCCGTATTACTGTATTAGCTTTCCATTCAATTGATTGATTGATATCACGTAGTATATTTAGCAACCTAAATATCTAGCTAGTGCCTATAATATTACAATGAAATAAATATGGTAGCCAAATTAAGTTTTCTTGAAATTAAATCTAAAAGCTCGACGTCATCTGTGAAGCTGTTGTGATGTTGTGGCTCCCATTTGTAGGGTCGAGATGGGGACTAGAGGGGGGTGAATAGTCCTTTCTAAAACTAATTGTGTCGGCTAAACAAATATAATGCGGAATTGAAACTATTCGTTTAGCCAAGACTTCACCCCTCTAGCTATGACTCTAAATCACCTCACAAAGGATCCTACACAAAGCAAATGAGGTGATAAGCCTAGCTTAAGCTCCTAACCGTTTCTATTGCAAGGTCACACAAACCTATGCACTAGTACTTCAAACAAAGGTAAGCTCCTATACAATTCTAATGAGCAGAAGCACAAAGCCAATCCTAAGCTCACTAGATGCACTAAGGACAAGGCGACACACGCCTAACCCAAAGGCTCAAATTACTTAGCTACACAAACTAAGCAAAGCAACTAACAAGCTACACAAGCTTGTAATTGCAAGAGCTACTCCACAAGCACAAGCACAAGGTATATATGAATGTAAATACGAAGCTTGTGATTCGGAGAATGCAAACCACCGAGAAGAGTAGACAAGTTGACACCGGTGATTTTTTACCGAGGTATCGGGAAGCTTGCCAACTTCCCCCTACTCCTCGTTGTGTCGACCAACACCTTGGGTGGTTCCTTCGGTGTTTCACCTAGATGGTTCTTCGGTGTGATTCTCCGATCACTTGCCCCTCAAGGCACGCCCCGCAAGGCACCGCAAGACACCACTCTCAAGTGAGCCTCTCAAGGCACCGCAAGCACCCACGCACAAAGGGAGGTACTCACCGACACGCTCCACTAGTGTAGCTCTTCGCGATCCCCGCGAGGTGAGCACGAACCTCTCACAAATCCTCCTTCGGAGCACCGCACAATCTCCAATTGCGTGCTTCACGAAGTCTCTTGCCACCAAGCCGTCTAGGAGGTGGCAACCTCCAAGAGCAACAAACACACCGGCTTGCAACATGATCACCTAGTGCCACACGATGCAATCTCTCAAAGCAATCGCACTAGAATCGCTCACTCACTCAATCGGATGAACACTATCAAGTTAGAGTGAGTGGAAGGGCTCTCAAGCACCATAACACAAGCCACCAAGGCCCAAGTGTGCTCGGCACCGAAACAAGTCGGGTATGTGGTGTATAAATAGCCTAAACCGAGAAACTAGCCGTTGGGAGGAAAAATCCATTTCTGTAGCGTCGGCCGGACGGACCGACCGGACTCATCGGCGGGTACGGTCAACCGTCCGGCCGCTCCCAACGGTGCGTCCGGTCACAAGGACAACGTCCTTGGCCCCACGGATCGCGAGCTTTGCTCAAGCGTCGGTCGGGCTTCCGTGCATGCGTCCCAGGTGCATGCGTCCGGTCGATCTCCGGCGTCGACCCGAAAAACACTCTCTGAGGCGGGATTTCTGGCCGTAACCCCGGAGGACGTGGGTGCGGTGAAGTCGCGTCCGGTCGAACTTCCTCGGTGCTTCCGGTCTCTCCTTTCGTGCAAAACTCCATCGCCTTTGCTTCGACATGCTACCCATCAAGTATACCAAACTTGAGCACGAGGAATAGCATGTTTTCACCACCACGATGCATCCGGCGCAATAGAAAATATGCATCTCATTTTCTCGAAAGCGGCTGAATCCGCCTCGCAAGCTCGGCGGGAGGATGAGCGATTCCCAAACCCAACTCAACCACGCAAACCATCGCCGCCTTTGCAAATATGCCAACACCACCAAGTGTACATCACCATGTGCATGTGTGTTAGCATTTTCACAATCATTTCAAAGGACGGGTTAGCTCTTACCACGCCACTCGATCCTAACACATCGCAAAGTTAGATCGCTCAAGTGGCACTAGATGACCGATATGCAAACAAGTTTGCCCCTCTTGATAGTACAACCATCTATCCTAAACCTGGTCATAAACTTCTCTAAGCACCAATGACCGGCGAAATGAAATGCCCTATAGGTTATACCTTTGCCTTGCGCATTTCCATTCCGCTCCATCTCCAAGTGCCGATGCAACACATGCACCAACACGATCAAGAATGATATGATCCACTTCATATCATCACATGACCTTCTTGGTCCATCGATCTTGACCTCACTTGCTCTTCACCGTTGTGTCGGTCCGTCGGCGCCAAGTCTTGCCCAAGCTTCACCGCCTCGCGGTCCATCGCTTCATTGCCTCGACTTGCCCTTCACACTTGCAACGGGTCCATCAAGCCAAGCCTTGTCTTGATCTTCACCACCTCGGTCACATGACTCCATGTCATGTCTCATATGCAATAAAGCTCCTTCATTGCACCATCACGTGTGAACTAATCTCCTGTGTATTATCTCAATCACACATTATTAGTCCACCTAATGTTGTCACTCAATTACCAAAAACCACAAGGGACCTTTCACCATTGACACCATTTGGAGGCTCATTTAAGCATTTACATGATGGAAAATGTTGCTTATATGTTTGGTTAGGTATCTAGCTAGGGACTTTTCTGTGACAATCTAGAACTTTGGGGGGCCTTCCACAAAGTGCCCAAACCAGCCTAAAAGGGCAACCTGAGATCCCCTTCCCTTGTGTGGCTTGTTCATGTGTTTTTGAGGGGGAGAGGAGAGCTAGGGTTTGAGAGAGGAGAGGTGAGGCTTTGATCTACTAAATCCACCACTAGAAGAGTGAAACTTGTGGGGATTTGCAGCCTTCCCAACCTTGTTGGCTCCCACCTCTTGTATCCTTCATCTTCATAGTGGATTGCTTGCTCGTCGTCGCTCGGGGTTTTTTCCCGCAAGGGGCTTTCACGTAAATCCTCTGTGGAGGTTCGGCGGCGTCCCTCCGTGAAGTGGCGGAGCCTGAGCTTGGCAAGGCAAGATGGTGCCGCCAACAGGGAAGCTTAGCGCGGTGTCTTTCCCTGGCCCGAGCAGCTAGCGGGCCTCGCCTCATCCCCGCGGAGAAGGCGGTTCTCGCCAGAGCAAGAGTCGGTTCTAGCCCCGGCAGCGTCGGAGACCTGTTCCAGGAATCTAGAGAATATGCCAGGGGCAAATATGTAATGTAACATTCCTCGTACCTGAGGGTTATAAATAGAGGGCAATGACTCCCTTGTAAGACGGTTGATATTCCTCATTAATACAAGCTCTTTCACCTTGTGTGTGCCCGACACTTAACCATTTCACCAGTCCACTCCTTCCCTGGAGCACCGCCCAGGCGAAGCCTACAACACCTGCTGAAACCAGAGTTCAACACATGCATGCATGCGCGGAGGTGCTCATGTTTGTTAGAGCATCTCCTTGACAAATCTTGTGAGCACAAAACTTTTCGCAAATTAACCAAGCCCATATCCAAAAACTATTGTGTCTTGCACTTTTGCTTCTGGACCTAGAGAAGAGTTTCTATTTGAATTTCTATCATTTCTTCCTCTTCCTCATGTTGTGAGCCCACTGCCGCCGCCGCCATCCACGAGCATGGCGACATGGGCGTGCAGGGCTGGCCCGATGATGACGCGCGACGTGGCCATGCACAACAATGCGGCGGCGAGCGGCCAACGCGCGATGACCCGATAAGCGCAAGCATGGCCGGCGATGGCGGCGCGGGCAACGGGGAGAGCGCGATCGGCTGTGATGGCGCTACGGCGGCCTTGCGCGGCGTGAGCGCGGCATGGCGCGGGCAATCGCGACCAGCGCAATCGTCGACGGGGACAAGGGCGGGGGTCGATGCGGCGCCACGATGCCAAGCGGTGAATAGCTCGCAAATATGCGCGTTGAGGGCCTCTATTTGCCAATTTGCCAAAAAAAAATGGCATGTCGTATGCCCGACTATTGGAGGCATGTTTTTGTGGTTTTCTCAAAAATTAATGATGTCAAATCAATTTGGCAAACTCTTGGAGATGCTTCATCTTTTAAATTCTTCGAAAATGCTGGCAAGATATTATCTGGATTCTACGTTTTTGCATCTTTATTAAAAAATTAAAACCACCGGCATGCCGGCATGCATTTTCGGTTCGAACTCATGTCCAACATTGACGAAAATTTCTTCGATCAAACTAAAGAAGTAACTGATCCACGGCTTTGACTCACCAAACGATTAAATCTTTTAGAAGAATCAAATGATTAAAGCTTGGAGGTCATGGCGGCACATCTAGAAGAGACCCATTCTTGTTGTCCGCGGGGTAGAAACAGAATATTTTAGCAGGATATATTCAGAGATAACGAACCATCTGTTCTGCTTCTTGCAGGCATGACCACATGGGTGAATCACAATTTGAGCTGAGCATATATGCATATGCCTCAGGGTAGACAAAGCATGGAATGAAATGTTCTTTCCGAGAGAGAAGAAAAAAAAACTTTGAAAACTTCCTCCCACCTTGCTCAAGAAAAAATTCTTTCCACAGGTTACTCTCATTTTGCTGAGATCTTTGGACTTAGTATTTTGTCAATGCAGAGATGGAATGGACTTATGAACCTCTGCATGCGTCGGGCATGACGTGGCTGACCTTCTTTTTCAATCTGTCTAGCTACCATTGTTCTTCCTCCTCCTCTGCCGCCATGGCCACCGCGGTGAGGTAGGGTCTCGTTGGAGCTCCACCACTGCGGCCATGGCTGCGGAGCTCCGACGACGAGATCTTACCGTGCCTGCGGCGGCCTGCCTGTTCCCCTCCCCCCTTTCATCGCTGCTTTCTTCTACAACTTTGGCGAACAGCCGCTCCCCTTCCCCCAGCCTAGCCCGGCCACCTCCACCGTCACAAGGGCCCGAACCGTCCAGCCGCCGTCCTTTCAAATCTGCCTACCCCCAAACCACTCTCTTCTAAGCCCATAGGAGTTGGGGGATGATTGGAACCTAGCCACCATGCTGAAGATAGAGAAGCAAACATCGGATGTTGGTATGCGTGCGCGGAAATCAAGTGCTGGAGAGGGAGCAAAACACCCAATTCTTGTTTAGCAATTCTATATCTTTTTTCCATTATCTCTAGCCTATACCAACAACCAAACACGAAAGGGACGCATATTGGCATCCCATCCAGTGCATTACTTTTCAAGATTGGAATGATAATATACACTACAATAACGATTCAAAAGAATGTAGTTATACAAAGACGTATGTGCGCATATGGTACTTATATACTATATCTATCTAAACCTAAATGATAAGTTTTGAGAAAGCTACGCATATCACTTTCGTGTATGGAATAGGAATATTAGCTTCGGAGATAAACCTAGGCACACATATCCCTTTTATAGATCTAATAGATCCGTATTAGGTTTCGATCCAATTAATTGATTGATATCACTTTAGTATATCTAACGAGGTTGCCTATAATATTACTACATTAATTACAATGAGATACTCCTACATAAGGTAGCCAAGCTAAGTTTTGAAAACCTAAAAGGTCGATGTCATTCGTGAGAGAGGTTCTAAAGTCTAAACGTCGATGCCGGTGGGGGCTGTCACGTCCAACTCCAATCAAGTACAGTACCAACTTCATGTACTCCCTCCGTGATGTATGTCGTCCGGGAAACGTGTCTGTGAGGGAAACACGGTTTTTTAGAGACAAACATTTAGCATTTAGGGACAGAGGGAGTACATACGTTCGACTTTTGCGCCGGGCCTCGTCGTCGCCACATCGCATTGCCAGCCTGTTCGGCACTAGTGGGCTGTTGTCACGTGCTCGCTTTCGTAGCATCCAAGAACTAGTTTGAAAAGTCTCTGCGCACGAATTTCCCTAGTTATTAATTAAAGTCAAAACGGCATAATCTACTATTAGTTGTATAATTTACTGCTAAAGAAGTCAAGACTCAAGACCGATACCTGGAAATTGGTCTTCATTTAGCTTGCGTCACGCGGAGTTCAAACAGTTGTTAGAGATGCTTGGATGACTGAGACGAACGGACGAACGCCGGCCGGTCGATCAGATCAGGAAGGACATTCTTTGCTGTTGGTACGTCACAGCGTCGCAGACGTGCCCGCCGTGCATACACGCAATTACTATGCTCGTCGAGGTGCACTTGTTTGTTAATGTTGTAAATTCTTCGGGACCGCCGGCAATATATTCTCTGGATTCTACATGTTTCCATCTTTATTTAAAACCACCGGCTTGCCGGCATGCATTTTCGGTCCAAACTCATCTCCAACTCTGCCGAGAATTTCTTCGATCTATCCATAAAGAACCAAAGAAGCAATTATATTGATCCACGGCTTTGACTTACCAAATGATTAAAGCTTGTTTTAAGAATCAAATGATTAAATCTTGGAGGTCATAAAGTAGGTGGGGAAGTCACCCCCCAAAAAAAAAAAAATGGAGATCATGGCGGCATCGGCAAACGACCCAGTCTTGCTGTCCGCGAGGTGGAAACAGAATATTTTAGCAGGATATATTCAGAGATGACGAACCATCTGTTGTGCTTCCTGCAGGCATACACATGATCGACCACATGAATTTGAACTGAGCATGGATTGAAATGTTCTTTCTAAGGGAGGAGATGGAAAAAACTTTGACAGCTTCTTCCCACCTTGTTCAAAAGAGGCTTCACCCACGGGTTACTCGATCATTTTGCTGAAGTCTTTGGACTAGTATTTTGTCAATGCAGCGATGGAATTGACTTATGGATCGACCTCTGCTTATTACATCAGGCATGAGGTGGCTGACCTTTCTTTGAATATGTCTATATACAGGTAGCATTCGATTGTTTTAGATTTTTCTTTTGTCACTGTCGTCTTTTGTCAAAACGACATAATCTACTTGTAGTAGTACTCCTATAATTTACTCCTAAAAAAGTCATGACCAGATAATACCTGGAATTCGGTCTGCTTTTTGATTGCGTCACGCGGAGTTCAAACAGATGCCTGAGGTGTTGGGATGACTGAGACGAACGGACGAACCCCGGCCGGTCGATGAACTCGCAAGAGGACATTCTTGCTGTTGGTGTCACAGTGTCGCAGACGTGCCCACTGTGCATACACGCCCCGATCGATTGGATCATATATCACAAGTCGCAAAGAGAACATCTCTATTTGAAAGACGCAAGCTAGAGAACATTTCTGGGTGTTAGTTGGTGTCGTCACACAGTAGTGTCTCAGGCGTATATACTAACCGTACATACTAGCCTAGCCAGCTAGGTAAGTGCAAGTACGTACAGACATGACATGCATGTATTGGAGTATTGTTTACGTACATACGTGCATGGCTGAGCAATGCCGAAAATATCCAATATTGAAGGACCGAAAGCGGTTATACAAGAGGGGGTGAATGGGAGCCTCGATTTTCCTTTTTCATTTTCTAAATCGGCTCAACCCCCAACCTCAAAAGCAAACTCACGCAAGACCCGGATAACACGCGCAGCGTGCTAACTTAGTAGTAAGGTGTCGCGAGCGAGGAGAAGATGAGATGTCCACTACCCAAATGATTGGGTGGATGTTCCCTAGGAACACGGCGGGACACCTCAAACGATTGCACACCCCGACGAGCAAAGATCGAACCGGAAGCAAAAAAAGAGTCACTCAAACTCTAGAGAGAAGAAGCGAGCTCCAGAAACTAAAATACCAACGTCAACTCGTGTAATAGTACTAGAAAAAATTCGCCGGATTGATAGAAAGCCAACGCAAGAACCGGATTGCAAATCGAATCACAAACGGACGAGCTACGGTCAAAACAACGTAGCTGGAAATTCGTGCACGGAGCACGCCTACAGAATATGAACTTAGCTCAGAGAAACAACACAGGTTCTGCAGATCGAGCTTTTCCTGCTGCTGTTGGGCACACCAATACCCCTGCTTACTGAATCAACAAGCAACCTGAATGGCAAGGCCCTGACAAACGAGTGAGAGCACGGGATGGACAAATTCACACTCGTGAATACATTCTAGCAAAAATAAATATGCCAATAAAAAGCTAATGAATGCTAGATGTACACGGTTGCAAGAAAACAAGCTTTTTTGACCAAACAAGTACAACCAAATTTCCTACGCTCTCTGACGAACTGAATTTTGCTACAGCAGCATGCAAAACTGAAACACACGCACAAGCACTAGCTGCTCTGTTCTTCTCACGAACTGACAAACTGACGCTCCAATCGAAAAGAAAGAAAAGCACAGGGCAGTTGGACTGCACTCTACCGAGGAAATCGCAAAGCTAGAATTGATTCAATTTTTGATCAAAGGTGTTGCCTGCTGTAAACCACTAGCTCAGGCTCAAGCATCAAGAAGAGAGAAAATTGATTTGCATCAGATACCTGCTCGAGCTGTTGGCGAGGAACGGCGTGGCCTTGACTGCGAACTTGCTGAAGAGCAGCAGCGCTGAAGAGTTAGGATACTCACGAACGAGCGCTTGCAGGAGGATGGTGAGCACCCCGCGCTGATCTGTGCAGCAACGAAGAAATCTGGCCACGAGCGCTAAGAACAAAAAGCGTCGGGCACGAACAGAAAGGAATAGCAGCGAACAGAAAGACGCCTCACACTCAAATCGAACCAAATCCGACTCAAGACTCTATGAATCGAAGCCAAAATTCGACCAGCTGAAATTCACCTAGCTACGAACTAATCCCCAAAAAATCGCTGCTCGAAACGCACCCAATCTCCGGCAAAATCAGATCGTGGCCAAGAACGAAAAAAAGGGAAAAAATGAAGAACACAGTGAACAAAAATCACAAAGAAAAAGTGGCATCTGTTGGGGCTGCCCTTCCTCAAAAAAATCTCCACAAATTTGTTTTGGACCTCTAAACAAGAACCCTAAAATGGGGAAAAATAAAAACGAAAAATGAGAGAGGAGAGAGAGGATGAAGGGGTAGTTCTCCACTAAATAGTCCAATATTCTCTCGCGCCTAAACTACCCCTAAGATACATGAGTCGATCTTCTAACCGGCTATTTTGGTCGACTACGGGTAATTATCGATCCGACGGCCACCGTGCCTCCTCATCCCGTAGCATCGCTCCACGCAACCTCCCGATCGCCACGCGCCGCCCTTCCGCCCACCGAACGCATGGTTTTGGGCCCAAACCCGTGAAACCCGCCGATGGTTTTGAGGTCCAAACCACCAAACCCGCACCCGTGGTTTTGAGGCCCAATTTTTTTTTTGTCGCCGATGGTTTTGAGGACAAACCACCAAACCTCCTCGACACGTGTCATCGCCCGCCTTACTCTAAAAAAAGTCGCCAAGTCATCCGAGCTCCCGCTCCTTTTTGATTGCGTCACGCCGTCTTGACCCGATCGACACGTGTCCCGGATGACGTCCTCTTGCGAACGAACCGATGTCCCGGATGTCGGCCACCATGGCTAGCCACTGTTGGCGATCCGGTCCCTCGGTCCAAGCCTCACGTCATATCCTTCACCTCCAAAGCGGTCCGGTCGGCCGCAAGACGTCCTCCTTGGCCCCTTCACCTCGGGTCACCTACCATCTCCGAACTCCACACCTGTACAACACGTAACCAAGTCGTCTTCGACACACTCCACGCGTGTGCCGGTGAACATACCAAGCATAAAAGATAAAAAGAAAATAGAATTAAAGTGTTGACCGTTGACAATCACTCAATCACAAAACTAAACACATGTGACCTAAATCAACCATGTGTTCGCAAATATCGACTCCCCAGTGCCCATTCGCTGTAAGCCAGCGTCTCTCGGAACCTTGCGGCGGTTCGTTGGAAACTTACATGCATGCGGCGCGCATTGTGTTCCTTGATGACGACCTTGACCGATTCCAGGTGCACGTACGCTGGTCGCTGGCTCAACCCAGTCGCCGTCGTGTGCCAGTTCCCCGTGAAGACGGCGTCGGCGTCACACGCTCGCGCCACCGCGGTGACCAATAGTATAGGTAGCTAGCTAGGCCAACACCACGTCAATAATCAATTCATGCTAACGGTTCAATCGGAGGAGAGGGCCGCTGCAGGTACGCGCGCGGCTTCTGGTGGCACACACGGCTCACCGTGTGCAATTGTCTCCGGCGAAAAAACGCCGCAAGAGCGTGTGGACGAGTTGCTATGCTGTGCTGGCCAAGACAATCGAGAATCCATATGCATCATCTATCCCTCCTTCCTCGCCGTCGTCGCATTGGCAGCTCTCGCTCGCTCTATAAATTCCTGCGGCATCCCCTCCCGATGAGCATAACGCACGGAGCGAGCATTGCATAAGGCTATAGCCTTCCCATCTCCCACTCTCGCTTGATCGATCGCTGCTAATAAACACGTTCCAGTCTGTTCGAACTAACAGAGAGCACACACATCATCATATACCGTACACTAAGATCAGAGAGCTGATCGAGCTAGTTCTTCTGCACATGCCCCTTCGTCCGACGATGGGCGGCGGTGTAGCTAAGGTGCCAGCAGGGCTTTGGTTACTACTAGGCGTGGTGTTAGCCTTTGGAGTTGCAGCTAGACCGGCCCAGGCCTCCAGGAATACTCACTACGACTTCTTTGTAAGTTTGTCTCCCATATACATCTATTTTCAGTTCAACTTATGGCCGCAGTATTTGCGGACACTTACAAATCACCGACAGCTGTACACGCATGTTCTTGTTTCGAAATATCTAGTAGCTAGATTGATGTAATTGGATTATTCCATATTGTGCATGCCTTCAGAACATTTGGACATGTCAGGTCTCTAGCTACTATGAATTGTTAGATACTCTGCATAAGCACGATGAAGTAGACATTGCTAGTTGTATTCAGATAGGCACCTATATATTGACTTCTTAATTGCTTGTCTGATCTGATACTGATCATCGGTTGTCATCGCTTGAGAAAAAAAAGTTACCAACGATGTGACACATTGTCTTTTAAGCATGCTAATCTTTTTCCCGTTCCAGCTGCATAATTAGCCTCATTGCTAGTTATCCAAGCTCCATGACGCCCACTGCTATATATACGTGATACACACCATGCATGCATGCTTCATTATTATTAGCAAGACAAAATTAAAGTCTAACGCCGGCGTGTGATATATTTTTCTTTTGCAGATCAAGGAGACCAAGGTCACCCGGCTCTGCCACGAGAAGACTATCCTGGCCGTGAACGGCCAGTTCCCCGGGCCGACCATCTACGCACGCAAGGATGACGTTGTCATCGTCAACGTGTACAACCAGGGCAACAGGAACATCACCCTCCACTGGCACGGCGTGGACCAGCCGCGGAACCCGTGGTTCGACGGCCCAGAGTACATCACGCAGTGTCCCATCCAGCCCGGCGCCAACTTCACCTACAAGATCATATTCACCGAGGAGGAGGGCACGCTGTGGTGGCATGCGCACAGCGACTTTGACCGTGCCACCGTGCACGGCGCCATCGTCATCCACCCCAAGCGTGGCTCCGTGTACCCCTACCCCAAGCCGCACAAGGAGATGCCCATCATCCTAGGTGAGTGGTGGAATACAGATGTGGAGCAACTGTACGAGGCGGTAGAGAAGGGTGGCGACGCCACTATTTCGGACGCCAACACCATCAACGGCCAGCCCGGCGACTTCGCCCCGTGCTCCAAGGAGGACACCTTCAAGATGTTCGTGGAGCACGGCAAGACGTACCTACTCCGGGTCATCAACGCGGGGCTCACTAACGAGATGTTCTTCGCCATCGCCGGGCACCGCCTCACGGTGGTCGGCACCGACGGCCGCTACCTCAGGCCCTTCACCGTCGACCACATAATGATCGCCCCCGGCCAGACCATGAACATGCTCCTCGAGGCTAACTGCCCCACAGATGGCTCAACCAACAACCGCTACTACATGGCCGCGCGGGCATTCGCAACCAATGGCCTAGTTAACTTCACCAAGACCAACACCACAGCCATTCTTGAGTACATGGACATGCCACCCTTCACAGGGCCACCAGACTCCCCAGATCTACCGGCCTTCGGTGACATCGCCGCAGCGACGGCATACACGGCGCAACTCCGGTCTTTGGTCACCAAGGAGCACCCGATTGATGTGCCAATGGAGGTCGTTGAGCATATGCTTGTGACGATCTCTGTCAACGCGCAAGGCGGGGAATAGCGAGGCGTGCGAGGTCCCGGAACGCGGCCGCCTCGCAGCGAGCCTGAACAACGTCAGCTTCAAGAACCCGACCATTGACATCCTCGACGCTTACTACGACTCCATGAGCGGTGTGTACGAGCCGGACTTCCCCAACAAACCTCCCTTCTTCTTCAACTTCACCGCTCCTAACCTACCCCCAGAGCTCCAGCTCACGAAGCGGGGCACCAAAGTGAAGGTCGTGGAGTATGGCACCGTGGTGGAGGTGGTGTTCCAGGACACGGCCATCCTCGGCGCCGAGAGCCACCCCATGCACCTGCATGGCTTTAGCTTCTATGTGGTGGGCAGAGGGTTCGGTAACTTTGACAAGGACAAGGACCCGACGACATACAACCTTGTTGACCCGCCCTACCAGAACACTGTTTCCGTGCCTACAGGAGGCTGGGCTGCAATACGCTTCCGCGCGGCAAATCCAGGTCAGTACTCTATATTTGCTAACTTATTTGGGCAACAATGAACTACTCCTACATTATATGTTGTTGTATGATTTTTTCTTATATATGTTGTTTCTTTTTTCTTTCTTGTTTATTAGGTGTATGGTTTATGCACTGCCACTTCGAGCGTCACACAGTGTGGGGCATGGACACGGTTTTCATTGTGAAAAATGGCAAGACCCCCGACGCTCAAATGATGCCACGTCCTCCTAACATGCCGAAGTGCTAATGATCGAAACAAGGGCATGAGCCATGATTGTGGTTTACATGCAAGACAATCAAGCAAAACTAAACTAATCTCAGTTAATTGGTTGATTTGATTATTTGTGGTACATATTCTAATTAGTAGAGTGGTTCTTCAAATAAAATGGTCCGTTCAGATGTAATTAGTGTTGTTTCTATTATTTTGTATTTTATTTGGTTGGAAGAAAAAAAAAATTATTGTTTGTATTCCTTATCTGTGTTGATTTACTCCTAGTTCAACCTTCAAGTGTAATTAAACAATGTATGTTATGGAGCTGCATTCTATATCCCGACAATTGATTAATACGTTTAATCACAAAAATCTATTGATCAATATCTTGAGTCAATTGCTTTCCTCGGCAACTACCCAAGAAATACTTGAGCTCATAGAAGATATCGATGTACATAGCACTTCGTTCAATCGGGAGTATCCCAAGGTTGTATTATTGATAAATAGGATTTCTTATGATTATGTTCTGAAGCAATTGCACGTTATTAGTCGAGGGTAAACGACTATGGCGCATGTTGCCTTAACGTGGAAAGATAAAGGTATGATAGATGTGGAGAAGGTACCTAGATACTCCCTTCAGTTTCCTTGAAGATATTATCTATACCTACTAATAAAGAGAGAAAATTTCGTGTCCATTTTTTTTTGGGTCTGCCTTCCGTCCGCCTCATCCGTCCGCTGTCCGCCGGTTTTGACCAATTCAGATTCCACGCACAGTCCTAGAGTTGGAGATCGATACGGCTAGAGTTCGACGTGCCCAACTTGATATTTATCGGCCTCCCTTCATATACGTGCACCTTGGCCCATATTTAGATATACGTGGTGACACGTCCATGCACCAGGCCAACGTACATTGATCTCCGTCTGGACCAGGCCAACGTACATTGATCTCCGTCTGGACCAGGCCAACGTACATTGATCTCCGTCTCCCGTACCATAATAAATCATCGGTTTTAATTAGCTGCAGCATTGGATCATGATGGCTCGTACACGAGGCACGCTGGACTCAGACCTTGATTTCTATACCATGCACTAAAATATCCTTTTCCTATGAACACGTGGACTTGACACAATAATCTCCAACGAGATTCGCAAAAAAAGAGTCTCCAACGAGCAGCCTATAATGGTATTTGATCACAATAATCATATGGGTATTGGTCTATAATGGTATTTGATCACAATAAATTTTTGCATCCTATTACTATGCATGGTCTTATTTACGGAGTACTATTTAATTCATATGTAATATATTATTATCAGAGAAAAAACTATAGACACAAGTAATAATTGGTAAACTATTTTTTTTGCGAGGAAATTGGTAAACTATATATTCCATGCCTAACCTGAACTTATCATCATCCTCAACTGAGCTATAATAGCACACGTCCAAACAAAGTATAAAAAGTTCGGTTTCAAAACATGTTTGCAGTCTGCACATCCAATACAAATGTATTAATTTACGTTTATCTTTCCATTCCTTTTTTTCACACACAACATATATTTAAGAAAAAAAATCAATAGATAGTAAAATTCATCTTTTCCGTTAAGCGAAAAGACTGAGGAAGAAAAAAAATATTTTTCACCGGTGCACCCGTAGCAACGCACGGACATATTTCCTAGTTTTGGATAAAGTTTGGGCTTAAGTATAAATCATAAATAAATTTTAAATTGTTGAATTTAGAAATGTGAAAATCATAGTATGAATATATTTGTCTTGAAATATACTTTAATACAACTTTTCAATAAATATTTTAGAAAATTAAGAAATCAAATTTATGTTTAGGAGACCGTGTCGCTATCAAAGTTTGTTCGTTACTGGGCTATTGTCATATACTGCCTATATTGGTTCATGCATACGTTCTCGCTTTCGTAATCCATGCCAGCCATGCAAGAACCATTTGAGAAGTCTCTGAGCATGAATTTCCCTGGTTATTAAAAAGTCAAAACGGCATAATCTACTAGTAGTAAAGTAGTAATAATGCTCGTGAAAAAAAAAGTCAGACCGATAACAGGAAATTTGACTGCTTTGGGGAATTCATTCAAACAGTTGCTTGAGATGTTGGGGCGCCGACTGGGACATTCTTGCTTGGGGATCACGACTTGTTCATTCAAACGAACGCCGGCCGCTCGATCGGATCACGACTTGATCGCAAGAGGACGTTCTTGCTGTTGGTGTCACAGTGCCGGAGACGTGCTCGCGGTGGATATACGCACCGAAACACGCCCGGTCGGATCATCACAATCGCAAGAGAACATTTCTGGCTGATGGTGATCACAGTGTCTCAGGCGTACTCACCATACGTGCATGACTGAAAAACTCTGCCGAAAATCCAACTCGGTTTGGTTGCTGGGAACAGAGATGCATGATGCCCATTGAAAAGAAAAATGGATGGATGAGACTAACGTCCGTTTGTCTGGTTCGCGTTAGGCGATTGCGTCAAGTTTTAATAAAACCAGCATAAATTTGAAATTTCGAACCGAGTCTTTGATGCGTAGCCACACACGGCTGTCAGCCTGTCACGCACATATGCCACATACTGTGTCTGCATCAGATGCTGAAGAAAAAGAGCTAGCTGTAAATAATCTTATACTACTAAAAAGAAGGAAAAACAATCGTCCACCGCGCTAATGAGTCTACCCGGCTCCTAATCACCCCACTAAAAATAGTTAACTGTAGCCACGCCGCATGCCGCCGGGGCACTTTGTGCCTTCGCCTCCTAATCACCCCGCTAAAAATAGTTAACCGCAGCCACGCCGCATGCCGCCCGGGCGCTTAGTGGCATGGCTTCGCCACGACTCGACTCTAGCCGGTTGCTTCCTCAGAACCCAGCGTCGAGCTTTCCCGCCCGTCGTGCTCGCGCTCGCGCCTGCGACCATTGCGCCAACCAGGAGAGGCTGCATCACGTCAAGCAGGAGCAGCAACAGCTAGGCGCCTGCGCCCATCGCGCTGCAGTAGCACGTGCACTGGCGTAGTCCTTCGTCCCCTACGTCAAGGACGTCGGGACCCCATCCACGAGATCAACTACAACATACTGCAAGGTTCTTTCGTTTGTGGCTGAAAACACTGCGACATCTATCTCTATCCACTCCGCTCCGTCCCTCCCGCATCACATATGAGATGTTCATAACGTTTGTGAACTTTACAGAGTGCAATGCAGTCATGATTGGTTCAGAGGATTGCCAACACGAAGTACTTTTGTCCAGTAAATGCTTATATGTCCGTGCAAGGTCTGTGCAAGGAGTCAGACGCCGCACCCTGGACTTGAAATTAAAATTAAGAGTTATATTTCAATTAACTTTCTTGAAGACTTACACACACTCACACATATAAGTTATCATAGTATTATGTTTCCCGTTGCAACGCACGGGCATTTACCTAGTTAACTAGTCAATGGAGCACTCACGTAGCATCAGAAAACTTATCAATTTACTTGGGACTGAAGAAATGGAACAGGTCGCATCAGCTTTTTTTCTTTTCGAAACCGGGACATTGCCTGTTTTGCATTAAGAGAAGCTGGAGAGTTTAGTTACATCCTAGTCATACAAGTGGCGAGATGCCAAAGGTAAACTAGGCGACACACATACAAAAGGCACCGGCTACAACGGTGGAGCTAAAAGGTTGTACTTTGGAAGGAAACCTATTTCGCGACTATGAAGGACTCAGCGAGGCTCTAAGGAGCTGCTTGCTCAGCGGTCCTCGCCGTCACGGCGGTTCCGGCGTATGCGACCGTGAGGAACTAGGATCTGCACCATGTCCCGTTTGTGCTGTGGGACGTGACCGCCGAAGTGATCCTGGAAGCTCAAATACTCTGTCTTTGTGTTTTCTCTATCGGTAATGTTGTTGGTGGGACGTTCTATCCGGATCGGACACCCCATTGCTGGGTTGCCCCAACGCCCGCCTCTACCCAACCCGAGTTGCTTAGTGGTATAAAAAAACAATATCGAATCGCCCCATGCCACATCTGTTCCCTAATTCCCCATTCCCCTGTCGCCTCCGCAACTGTTGCTCTCCGTCGTAGCAGTGCGCCGCCACCGACTGGAGCCTCTCCACCGCTTTTGCCACCATCGTATCGCCTCTTCCGCACCTCTCTCAACCGCTCCTTCTCTCGGCCAGACGAGTGTGCTCATGGCCACGTCCACCTTGCCGCCAAATCAGCCACCGCGCCGGCTCCTCCGCTGCTTGCCTCGACGGCCTCCATCACAACGCGCCCGACCTCCGATTGCACTATCTTCTCCACATCCCCTCTTGCATTTCTCGCTCGCCGTGCGCTCCAAACCCTGCGGGCTGCTACGACGCGCTTAACGCGTCCCACTGCGCCATCTACTCACCTCGCCGACCTCCACCACGCGCAGCAGCGGCTCCGGATTTTTTTACCGGCGTTGCAACATGTTTTTTACGGATGTTGCGGATGTCGTTTTGAGATGTTACAACACGTGTTCTTTGAATGTTTGATACAAGCAATGTTACAACATGTTTTTCCATATGTTGCAACTGTCGATTTGAAGTGTTGTAACATGTTCCCCTTTATGTTGTCGAATTTGGGATGTTGCAACAAGTTTTTTCCAATGTTACAAGATGTGTTTTGATGTTGCAACATGGTTCCACTGGATGTTGTAATAGTCGATTTGAGATGTTTCAACAAGTTTTTTTTTCGATGTTACAACATGTTTTTCCCAATGTTGCAACATAATCCCTAGATGTTGTAATAGTCGATTTGAGATGTTGCAATGATTGCTTTTCCCTTATACGCGCGGACGTGTACTTGCCCGTTTTTTCCCCAACCACGGTGCGGCGGGAGCTCGGAGCTCGGCGGACCTGTTGGTGTTGAAGGGGGCCACCGCCGAGCACTGAGATGCTGGCGCGCGATGGGGAAGAACGGGGGCGATGCGATTTTGGATTTCGGGGATTTTCGAGAAGAAAGGGGGGGCGAGGGAGTGATCAAGTTCCGTTCTTTGTTGGACCGCCACTTTTCCTTTTTGGCCCAAGTGGGAGCATCCGATGGACCTGGTTTGAAGTTACCGTTTCTCTGTCATCTAGTGCGCTTGCAAATAACTTCATGTCACGGGACCAAAATTTTGGTTGCACAAAATGCATATTATATCGTAACAACATTATTCTTGTAGTATTTACTTAACACACGAACCAGAGAAGAATCTACTCTGCCAAAGAATTTACAATAATTGAAGCCATTTTCCCACAGCTCTCTAGGCACGTCTTCCTTGCCTCTTAAGTTAATTTTTTTAAAAAGTTGAAGAAATATCAAAAGTTACTGTTCATACGCCCACGCAGAAACCAGGAAACTAGCCCAAGGTTGAAAACTGAACGGTTTCAAGAGTTGAAAGCCCAAAGTTAAGGTTTTAGAGTTTGAGGTTGTATAACTTGTACTTTACCCTATAAAAAAAAAAAAGAACATTTGCCTATACAGGAAAATATAGAAAATGCATGCGGAGCTCCAGCGAGATCCTACCTAGCCACGACGGTGGTGCGTGGCGAAGGCTGGAGACGCTGGGTTGGTGAATGCTGAGAGCCACGAGCTGTTCAAAAATCGAGTGTTCTTGGGCCCAAAACAAAACAACCCAGCGCTGGCTAAACAGATATTCTAGGCTCGTTCACCTCACCGATTTTATGCCAAATAGAATAATATTATAAATTATACCAACTGCAAGTAACGTTTGGGCAATACAAATAATTTGTCTTCCAGAATTGTTACGAAAACTATTTCTTTTTAAAACATGATGAAAAGTTTGTACTACTATTTTCTTGGTATCAAAATAAGTGTATATCTCGTGGAGCAGTCTACTCCTCGTGAAACGAAATATGTACTGCTGATATATTTTTGGGATGGAGGAGCGCATGGCAATTTCTCCGTGTTGATTTTTTTTTCTGAGTTTCTACTTTATAGACTGAGGAAAGTTGAGGAGCACGTAGCAATTTCTCCGTGTTGATCTTTTTCTGAGTTTAGACTGATTTTACCCTTCCCTTTGTTTGAGTTCCTCGAAGAAACGTGAGATCTGGCATCTTACCTACAACCACCAGGACCCAAGCCACACCACACCAGCCGTCCTCGCGATCTCTCCGTCTCCCATCCCCCCACCACGCCCTTCTCCCCGCGCCTCCCCGCCGGATTCGGAGGCGACTCGCGGGGCCGGTGCGCAGGCTGCTGGCGCCGCCACCCGCGGTGGCCGTTCGGCTACCATGGAGGATCTGGGCATCGAGGCGAAGGAGGCCGCGGTGCGCGAGGTGGCGAAGCTGCTCCCGCTCCCGGAGCTCCTCTCCTCTATCGCCTCCATCAAATCCGACTACCTCGCGCGGCAGCAGGTGACGTGATCCACCCCGAAACCTCACAATTCTACTCGCGGTGGTGTCGCCAATTGCAGCGGAATCTCAAGTAGTAGGCGAGTGGGTTGGGTAAACCCGGATTATCATTCTCAATCTGGCCGCACGGGACCTCTCCATGTAGTTTTTCTCCTCGTTCTGAGCCCAAATACGCTGCTCCGTTCTGGTTGACATTTTGTCGTGGCGTGGATCAGGGTCTGATTCCCAGCTTATTGTGATCACATTCGCGAAATTACAACCAATGACTTAGTTATTATGTGCCACTGAGCTTCTTATGGTGCAACATCCAGAAATGGACGAGCTCAGTTATTTAGCTGGACCAGAGATCTCCAGTTATGGTGAAGGGCTGCACAATTTGTTCAAATGATTTATCTTCTATGCAAAGCTGGAACTGCTAAGTTTAAAAGCATGGACAGTTGGTTCAAATCTTGATGAGCTATCTGCGTCTTTGATATAGATGGTTGTTTCTGTTCTGCAGTGTCAGATGAAGGTGCTAGCAAGCTGTTACAGTGTTATGCTAATATAGTTTGATACTCACGCTTTCAGTTATTGAACTTGAGCTCACATTTCTTCCATACAAGTTATATCTAAGTTTGATTAACAAGTAAGGCTAGTGGAGAGATAAACGTGAACAAAATTTTGAGATGACATGGTTGGGGCCTTTCCCTCTTTTAGGTTGCTTGCTAATTTGTGAGTCTACCTGCTTTTGTATTTCACTTTAGGATAATGTTTGAATTGTAAAACAGACAATTCAACCTGCTAATTTGAAATATTTTCAGTGTCCACACAAACTGAAAATCAAATGCACATTGATCATTGGAGTATCTCCTGTCTTCTTCTCAGCCTCTCCACTGTACACATGACATGACCCAGCTCCTTACATCACCGGAGCTGGGGAAAGAGTCTGCCTGGGCTGGGGAAGGAGCGAGTGGAGAGGGTTGGGGCAGGGAGGAAAAAACGTTGGGGTCAGGGCTCAGGGGCGCTTGTGGAGAGGGTGGGGGGTGGAGGGATTCTCCTGCGGTGGGTCAGAACACCCAATTTCACCCAATACAGAGCCTCACCCCTCCGTATTGGGAGAGGCCACTTCTAGTTGTAGTCTAGTGCCAAGGATTCGGGGTTGTAATTCTGAATCTCAATTCCATGGCATGCAAACAGCAGAACTAGGGAAACCTGATTTCAATACCCAATTCCAAGCTCCAATATCTGCATCCATACGGGTGTTAGAGAATACTTACAGAAGCTGTTTAAATTAGATTGGTCTCATAAAATGGCTTGAGCCACAATAGAAAGCATGCTAAAATATAATATGTTACATAGAAAAGGATCTGGACATGCAAGTGCAATATCTTCTTGAGATGTTGTCATCACATTTACTGTTTCAACCACTTTGTGTGCCTTTTTATTGTCTGACCATCTTTTTAAAAAATTTCAGACAAATGATGCACAACTCAGTACAATGGTGGCAGAACAGGTATTCCTTAATATCTGCTAAACTTATTAACTGAACTATCTTCGGTTATATTATGTTACTATTGCCGCTTCCACCATCTATATCCCTTCATGTGTGTCAGCTGGATGATGAGTTATTTCTGGATATGCTTGAAAACTGACAGGTCGAGCAAGCCCATGCTGGCATCAATGCTCTAGCATTATCTCAGGAAACAATAAATAAACTACGTGAGAACTTCATTGATATAGACAAGTAAGCTATGTATCTTGATTTCTACATTTTTTATTTTTCACATTCTCTTGCTTGACTGATATGCTGGACTAGCATACTTCCAAAGTTTATATGTTTTTCCTTCATTTCTCGCTCCTGTTATCATTAATCCATTAATTGCTTGCAGGTTGTGTCAGGAGTGTCAAACTTTAATTGAGAACCATGACAAGATCAAGCTTCTTAGCAATGCAAGAAACAATTTGAACACAACTCTAAAGGTTTGCTAATCAAATTTGGCGGCACCATTGCATTCTCATTCCCTTGCATCATGCTATTTGTGTTTTCTTATAGTTATGAAAAGATAGAGCTAACCACATTATAGGACCATGGAACCTAATTAAATATACTTGTTTGTATGCTGGTAGGATATGGGAGGTATGATGTCCATTTCTGTTGAGGCTGCTGCTGCACGTGACTCATTAAGTAGCGACAAGGAGTTAATTCACACTTACGAGGTTAATTTTTTCTTCTTCTTTGACTTATCAGTCAATACCATTATCGGATGCGCTAATGGTAATTTTCTATTTATCTGACTCTTCCTTGTCATCTTGCTTGTGTTGATATTAGAGACTAACAGCTCTTGATGGTAAGAGGCGTTTTGCTCTAGCTGCTGCTTCATCTCATAAGGAAGAAGTTGGAAGATTAAGGTTCTCCTGTTGAACTTCAAATCTAATATTAATTTTTCATGAGATACGGCATCCTTGTATAATTTTCCTTTCAACTCCCTTGTTAGTTGTTAGAATAAGCAAGGCATTTCCAATAGAGGTTTGCTTCATTCTGAGGTCACATGTCACCTAAATCAGCATTTAACTAATTACCAGTAGCATGTTTTTTTTTTTTTTTTTTTTTCTAAATATGATGTCTCTACTTTCTACTGCTCTGCATATGCAACTGTACTCAACCAGCCACTTTCTACTTTTCAAATTTAGTCCATCTGCGTAATCGTTAGGGCTTTTCTTATTACTCCAATGGACAGATGATGGAAGTATTGATGGGCATAATAAAAAGACAGTTGAAGAAAAGAAAAACTTACCCTCATTGATCCATCTAAGGATGATGTGTTACCTAGCTGATGCTGAACCATTCATTTTCATAGATAGCCTCTTTTTACGATATCAATGTATGCAAAAACTTTTTTTGTGTTCTGTATTGTGATAATGTAACTCACTTGATGGATTCTTCACTCCACAGAGAATACTTTGAGGATGTTGATCGAACATGGGAAACATTTGAGAAAACTTTTGGGGCCATATCACCAACTTTTTCAAACTTTCAAAAGAGAGGTAACTTTTTTTGGCCACACATTGTCTATCCTATATGATTATGACATATGAGTCTATAAATCGAGGCACTGTTTTGAATTCCTAGATTCTGGTCACTTTTTTTCTTCTTATATGCACGTTCTGCATAGTACTAAATATAGTGTTTTTAGATTACATTTGAGCAGGATAAGTTCACATTCTCGTTGGAAACGACATGAACCAAACAACCCTAGAGACAAATATAGGCTCTCTTATATTTAATAAAGCAACCTGTTGCCTTTTCTGTTACCTTACCCTCTTTGACATGTAGCTTTTTTCTGGAGGATATATCCAAATATGATACCAATCTATTGTTCCATACATTTTTCCACGTTCTGTTTCCTTGACAAAAACATGAATGCAATAAAAAGATGTTACTGCTTGTTACGCCCCTTGTGCCAAACTGCCAATTTTGGGTTTTAGTCTTGCCGTGGTTGGGTTTCCAAATATGATACCAATCTATTGTTCCAGACATTTTTCCACGTTCTATTTTCTTGACAATAAACATGTTACTGCTTGTTACGTACTTGTGCCAAACTGCCAATTTTGGGTTTTAGTCTTGCCGTGGTTTTTTTTTTTTTTTTTTTTTTTTTTTTTGGGTAAATTAGGCGAGTTCTCTGATCTATGTGTGTATGCAGCTCTCCGGCTTGTTGAAGAAAAAAAACTGTTACTGCTTGTTATGATCTAAAGGGCATATTTTTATTTATTATTTCTATTTGTTTATCCAAAAACTTGGTTTTATCAATATTGCAACAGTAAACTCAGAATACATGCTTTAATTATATTTAAAGGTACCACATGCACTATGTTTTCTTGTATTTATACTTCCACCTTTAATTTTGCAGCCCTCAGACATTGGTTCGAGCTTTGAGGTACAGCTCCTTCAATTTTTGCTTTAATACAAATTTGTCAATGAATATATTTTTCAAATACAGTTTCTTATATTTTCTATTAGGTATATATATCATGGCACTCACAAATTTACATTTTGGCACCAATTTTATTTTGGACTGCATCAGGGTTGTTGAAATGCAAGAGATCATAGACCAACAAGTTGCTGAAGAAGCAGCTGAGGCTGAGGGTGCTGGTGCTATGGCGACAATAACAAACCAACGTTAGAACTGCAAAGTACACTTCTCCTTTTCCTCGTTAGATAAATTTCTGTTCTTCCATTATGACACCTTTCATGCTTTAGAGGACTGCAGTCATAAGTACTTCAGGATATAGCATTTTCTGTTAGCTTTCATTTTTATGCTATTATAATATGTGTAACACAGAAATGTCTTGCACTTTGTGTTTATTTATACCAGCATTTGCACATCTGTGCACCTTACAGTTGTGCCTGAGTTCAGTAAATGAATTCACAAGCAAGAAAGATGGCAGGAAACCTTTCAGCCATTTCTGCATATTCATATTATTCTGATGGTCATTTCAGATCATAAAATGCCATCTTTCATGTATTGTAACCGCAAGACTTGATGACTTGTTTCTACTATTGATTGTATTGCTTTTCCTAGTGTCACACAACTTGACCCTTTACAGTTCCATTCCCCCTTTTTATCTTAAGGTATCAGTCATAACATATGTGAGAAAGCAATGAATGATAATATAAGTTACCAGGTTCTCTTACTAATGATTTTTTTGGCTGCCCTTCCCAATGCTAGCAGAAAAGGTGCAGGGGCAACAGCTACCCCAAGAAAGGGCACTCAAGAAAAATCGAAGGTTCAGGGAAAGGGCTACAAGGACAAATGCTATGAGTCTATCAGGATGGCTGTTGAGGCCCGCTTCAACAAGTTGCTTACTGAGGTAGTACTTGAGTCAATCCTGATTTTTAGGATCTAGTGTTGCAATTCATGCACAACAGTAGCTAATGTTTTCATCATGCAGCTTGTTTTTGGGGGAGGACTTGATGGAAGCTTTTGGAGGAAGCCAAAGCAGTAAGAACTCTATTTCTTAGCTTTGGTTATTGATTTATGAGTTACATGATTCACAACGGTGAAGCTGGTCATGGTCAACACATGTTTGCTAATTACTGTTAGTCTGTTACTAACCTGGTACACAAAAAAAAACACAGTTCAGGCCGGAGCATACAATATTATCAGCTAATTAAATCCTATTTGTCATGCATGAGGGGAAAAGTTGTTGTTGGTCTAGTCACAGAAAAGAGTACTGTTTTGAACATAGACAGGGTCCCTAAAACTTCGATCATTTATTTGTATCAAAATATATGTTGAAAAACAAATTAGTTGTGATATTAGGTGCATCTCAAGACAATCTATGCATACTATTTCCGTATGACAAATCTAAATATATTGAGACATGCTATGTGGCAAGCGAGCTTAGAAGTTGTTGGATGTAATATCCAAAATGCCACCTTTCCTACTGGCTCCAATTTGGGGTGTAAAAAGAAGTAACTGATGTTTCTTTAGAAAATGTACTTGGCTTGGTTTACCTTATCAATCTTTTTGACTTATAGCTTTTCTACTTTGCTTCTATTGTAACACAGATTGGAGAGGAGCTTGGCGATATATATGATTATGTTGCACCATGCTTTCCTCCTAGGTATGTTGATAATTAGTATAAAGTATAAAGTACACTTATGTAGTTGCTAGATTTGGAATATCTGTTGTATACACAGGAAGTTGGCAATCATTTTACTATAACAAAGACAAGTCTCTTGTAGCGTCAACATAATGTAGTAGCCACCTCTTGCTGTAACTTTTTTTTAAAAAAAGCTATAACATGACAAAGGCATGTTAAGCGCTCACACAATGGGCCACAATTTGTGTCTCATAAAATTACCTTTTTGTGTCGCGCTGACTTTTGTGAATGCTTCGATTTCATGTTCCTTATGATTTCAAAAATAAGTCAGTTGATAGAAAACAGAAGTAATGTTATTGCTGAAAACTAGCACACATGAGTAAAGGGAAGAAGTCTTTACTTTTATTGTTATAGAATATTGATAATCTGATTGGTTATTTGACATGCCATCTAAAGCTAATATCCTGAAAGGAAGCAGGGCTATCCTTGGAATTAGTGATTTGAAGAACATTTCCTGATGGTTTCCTTATCTTTGCCAACATGTTAAAATGTCAATTATTTCTGCACAGATATGAAATTTTCCAGCTCATGGTAAACCTGTATACTGAGAGATTCATTCAGATGCTTTGACTTCTCAGTGATAGAGCAAATGATATTCAAAATATAAATATCCTGAAGGTACCTTATCTCAAATATCATAATTTTATTCTTACCACGCATTTTTAGATTGTGCTTCTTCGATTCATGAGTAATGAGTAAACATTTTTTACTTCTGTTCTTAGCAAGCTCATTTGATAGATTAATTACTGTAGGTAACTGGTTGGGTTGTGCATTATCAAGAAAATTTGATTGGTCTTGGTGTGGATGAATCACTTGCCCAAGTTTGTTCTGAAAGTGGTGCATTGGATCCCCTCATGAACATGTATGTTGAGCGTATGCAGGCAACAACCAAGGTACTTCTTTTCTTTCTAGATCTGTTGAATGTAGATGAACTTAAACATGAGAATCACGTATTGTTTCTTGTTCTCTTCTGTAGAAATGGTACACTAACATTTTGGAGGCTGACAAAACACAACCACCAAAGAGTACAGAAGATGGAAAACTATATACACCTGCAGCAGTGGATCTATTCAGAATATTGACCGAGCAAGTTCAGATAGTTAGAGACAACAGCACAGGCGTCATGCTATATCGCATTGCTCTTGCGGTTATTCAGGTATACCTTATGAGATTATGTAGTCTACTAGGTTTGTTGTGTTGTGCTTCACGCTTTTGTAATCAGTTAAATGTTATTTAGATCTATTTTGTCATTTGCAGGTCATGCTTGATTTTCAAGCAGCTGAGAGGCAAAGGCTTGAGGAGCCGGCTTCTGATGTTGGTTTGGAATCTCTATGTGCATTGGTATGTTCCTTTCTGCTTTTGAACCTCGATAAGATGTGAATTTCCTGTCGCCCTTTATTGCTCATTATTTGATCCTTATGTTCTATGTGGGTGCAGATTAACAATAATCTGCGTTGCTATGAACTTTCATCAGAGCTAAGTAGCAGTACCTTGGAGGCGCTTCCACAAAACTATGCTGAACAGGTGCAAATCTGCGTCAAAGTTTTGCTCTTTATAAGATGTCATTCTTTCAACCGTGTTTTAACTTTTCAAGAGATGATTTCATGTTTTTGAATTACATAGCTCAGTTATTCTCAAGTTTCCTCTTTATGAACTTGAAATATTAGTATCAGGGCCAGGGCTCTATTTCCTACCAGGGCCAGATTTTTACTTGTCTCCGAAGGAAAAAATCTCCTGGCAAGGTTCCGGAGAGTGAAACATGTGCATACGTACACAGAGCAACTGGACTGTATGCAGTAGCTATATTGGTTCTCTTTCTCTGTAGGAGACAAATTTCTTACTTTTGTCTGGTGTGAAGAATAAAGTTTCCTGGCAAATATCAATAGATGGAAGCTGTCTGAATTTTGATATTCACAAATCAAAATTTGGATGTAAATAATATATTAGTCCTCTTCAGTGTAATTTTCAACTTTGACCTGACCAACATGGAGGTATTCTTGTGGAGTTGTGGTTGCTCCAAAGAATACATTCTTAAATATCACCATACTTGTACTCCCTACCTGGCTAGAAAGCATTAGATGTATTTTTATTGGATCATAGCTTGCAAAGCTGAGAATTGTCCTAAATTTACGCGTAGCATGCTTTTTAAATACTGTACTATTTATATGCAAATGTTATTTGTGCTAGTGAAATTCCACTGGGAGCCAATCTTATTTCCAAAACTGGGATGTTTGAAATTTGAATCGGTAGAACAAACTGGCTGGTAGAAACTTGGTCCCTGTCGACTACTGGTCTGGGTGCTTGGCTGTATTCTTGCATTCTCTGTAAAACTGAAAATATTAACCCTATTTATAACTTCATGTTAATTGTTCTTTACTGTACAACATTTCCATCTCTTCACTCACCTTATTTTTTGAAATATAAGCAAAATATTCTGTTACAGGTTAATTTTGAGGACACTTGCAAAGGATTTCTTGAGGTTGCCAAGGTTTGTGCTGCATGCATACAATATAGCTATATATTTATTTACCTCGTCCATGAAACATTCATTTCAAGCATTATTATTTCTTCTTTCAACAGGAGGCTGTCCTCCAAACTGTTAGTGTTATTTTTGAAGACCCAGGTGTGCAGGATCTACTCGTGAAGCTTTACCAGAAAGGTATTTTAATAGCAGCATTATCCATGTTCTCTTTTTCTTCTGGGTGTTTGGTTTCAGAAGTTAATCGATCCTAGATGGAATGACCCATCATGAGATAATCCCATGAAATTTGGTAGGATGTGGTAGTAGTTAATATTCAGGGCCTGTTTATCAGTGTAAAGAACATTCAAGGCATTTTTTTGGATAAGAAGCATTATGACCCTTGTGCTTAGGATTTACCTTAAACTAAACCCTAAAATCATAGAGTAATCCCATTCTTTTGAACACACCCTCAAATTCTTTGAGAAATTACTTTTGTCATTGGCTGTATAACTATGTGCTGAATCCCACGTGGGCAATCTGACATGTGATTCAGTAGTGAATCCAGCATGATTCTGTTAATATCATCCCAGTAAGCAAGATAAGTTGATGTACTGTTTGGCACAAAGGCGCCAACAGTCATGAACTGTTCTAGTATGCTTTGCCTAATTTTTTTGTGACATACTTCATGTAGCGTCTTCTCTTGTCAATGGAATGTCTGGTTGCAATTTGTTTAATCACACAATTCTTAATGTCTGGTTGCAATTTGTTTTCTCACACGATTCTTTCTGCCCAGACTGGCTGGAGGGAATGGTTACAGAATATCTTGTCGCGACATTTGCTGATTACTTTGGTGATGTTAAAATGTAAGCTTTACTTTCCTATTAAAACTGACATGTGGTATGGAACTATGTAGGAATGTACATCCCTGGAAAATCCTGTTGCCTATACATATTTTGTTCACCTACATTTTTATCGTTCATTATGAAATGATTTGTGGCATAGTTTTGAGAAAACTGCACCACACCATATTCTATGCCATCTAGCCATGCCTGAAGTTTACTGAAAGATCCCAAAATATCAAACATAAACAATGTGGCCAAATCTGGAAACTCATGTGCAAGTTAATTAATAAATTTAAAATGCTTGAATGGATTTTGCAAATTTTAAAAGTTGCAGGTAGATCCAGTGCAATTAATTTTGTGTGCACTATTTAATGTTTTCAACATATCAGTAGTGTTTCTCATAAACTGTTGAGTGTTGTTTGAATGTACACTTCAAATTTCTGCTCCGGTCAATGTAGTTTATCGAAATTAAATGCTAACAGTCTGGAGTTTTGCTTATAATAGTTGTCTTTATGTGCTTTTTAGTTTAAGACCTTTGTGTGTGTGTTTTTGTAGGTATATTGAAGAAAGATCATTTCAAGATTTGTGGAGGCTTGCATAGAGGAAACAATCGTGGTCTATGTTGATCATCTCCTTTCTCAGGTTTGCAGAACTACCCTTAGCAAGTTAGTTAAATCATGCCATACTGTACCCTAAATCTACATATCTGATGTAGTGTTCAAGTTAGCTTTAATCGTGCCATACTGTACCCTAAATGTCCATATCTAGAGGGACTTTAAGGGTCATATAATATATATTAACACTCTAAAAAGGAAGAGTTGCAGTGTTTCCTATAAATGATTCTGTACAGAATAATCACTGCTGTACACTGGGTTCATACCAATTTGACACAACATTCACCTCCAAAATGAAAATTCACATGACATGTAAGAATGTCTGAGAAGAACTTTCAAAAACTAATCTCACAACTGCTGTCTGACATGTCCTTTCAATAGTTAATATGTGTTTCCTTTGCGCCTGTAGAAAAACTACATAAAGGAAGACACAATAGAGAGGATGAGGTTAGATGAAGAGGTGCTTATGGATTTCTTCAGGGGAACACATCAACGTGACAGTAAGTATAGTTTCTGCTATGATTTTCTTCTGTTACTACTACAGATTGGTCCTCATTCAAAGCTGAAACTAGCCAGAGTCTCATCTGACAGTTCGAATGCTGAAACTTCGTCTGCAGTTTTGTGCATGCATTTTATTGAAATGTGGATACTTTTTTTTTTGAACACCCATTGTCCTAGAAAAGGCATTTCAGAAGTATGATATTTCTGTATTTACTAACTTGGAACTGAAAAGTTGTCTTTACACTGATCCAGAAAGTTGAAAGCAGAGTGCTTAATTCTGGCAGATATGAGGGAGCTGGCTTCAGCTGAGAGTTTGGATAGCTTTACTCTCATTTACACAAATATACTGGAGCATCAACCTGATTGCCCGGTAATTTGTCTGCCTAACAAATATATTCAGCTTTGCTAATGCTTGATTATTTAAAAAATATGAAATAGCGTGTTAGTTTCTCATTATGCCCTACAACTTGACATCTGTGTTTTTTAGCCTGAGGTTGTCGAGAAGCTTGTTGCAATGCGGGAAGGCATTCCAAAAAAGGAAGCTAAGGAGGTAATGTCACAACGCTCTCATATCATATGCATCTTTGGTGCTGCTCTGTTTTCATGAACCTATGAACGGTCAACTGTAGTCCAACGGAAGGCCACTTTGTGTTTATTGACAGATTAGGGTTTCTTCGTATGCTTACTAGTAATTTGGTCGTAGACTCTTATTCCCTAGTCGTTTCTTAGGTTGTACAAGAATGCAAAGAGATATACGAGAACTCGCTCGTGGATGGCAACCCTCAGAAATCGGGTTTTGTGTTTGGCAAATTGAAGTGCTTGGTAGCAAAGAAAGGCATATGGGGGAAGCTTGGGCACTAAGTGGCAACTTGCAGCAGAGTGGACAAACTTACCACCGAGACAAAGACTGTACATTTCATTTCTAAATGACCATTCTTTTGTTCTTTTGTCCATGCTACTGTTGTATTTCACGTTTATACTATCAGTGTGTACGCAGCTTCAGGAGCAAAAATGTATATTCCACTTTACTTAGCTACATACAGACAATTTTGGTGTAAAAACATGTAATTTATTCAATAAAAGGATTGCT